>CM050518.1:926246-1011865 GCA_027563665.1 Antrozous pallidus
CTTGCGCACACACGCACGTGCACACTCATGCACGTGCAGACGCACACTCACACACATGCACACTCACGCACACATGCACACACACGTACACACGCGCACACATGCTCACGCACACACACACACGCACACATACGCACAGTCACACACGCACACTCACGCATACACACACGCACGCACACTCACACACACGCGCGCACACATGCTCACGCACACACACGCACACTCACACATACACACTCACCATGCACACACACATATACACACACACTCAAACACACACACACACGCTCACGCACGCACACTCAACGTGCACAAGCACTGCACTGGTGCCTTCCTCGTACCCTCGCATGTCCCACCTTGAGTGCTCCTGGGCTCACAAGGAAGCTCTGGAGCGCCTTTGACCGAGCCTGGTGCTCTGCAGCTCGCACATATGGCCATGGAAACGCCTCTTTCTCACACACACACTGGGACGCTCCTAAGTCCCACCCCTGCCCACGAGAATGGGCCCTGCAGCCCACCAGCCACAGTACCTCATTGATACCCAGCAGCCACACAGGGCCTACACCTTGTGCACTGACCCCAGGCCAGGCCCAGGCCACCCCTACCCTTGCACCACTGGTTACAGGAAGGAGGCCTTCATAGGCTCCCCATGCTCCTGAGAATAGGTCAGAGGTGGGAGGGGGGCAGCAGGGAGGGCACAAGACTGTGCTCTCTGCACTGATGGGCGGAGTATGCCTGGGGTCCCCTTGGCTGCCAGACCTGGACAAGGCCCTGGGGGACCTCACACAACTCTCAACAACAACCCCTCTGTTCTCCACCCAGAGGTGACTCGTGTCAGCCACGAGGCTGTGCAGAGCAGGCCATACCATGACTGGCGCCCCGCCACTGTGCTCAGACCCTCACAGGGACAGGGGCCTCAGAGAGCACCCCAGGCTGCTGGCAGGGCTCAGGCTAATATTACTAGGATTTATGAAATCAGCTCAAATTACAGCTAATGCTCAGACAGAGGACACGCTGACTGCTTCCTCGTGGCCGCAGAAATATTTCCTTATAAATCATTCTTGAAAGTGGAAGGCTCCTAGGATCAGATGAGTGAGACTGTGCTGCAGGTGAGGACCAGGGAGGTCCTGCTGGGAGTGGCTCCTGCCTCTCCGCTCTCCCTACCCTCCCTGCCTCCCTGCTCCCTCCCTCTGCTGTCACTTTAGCCCCTGATACCTTTTGCTTGCCAGCGGTCCTTCTTGCAAGAGCCTCTCTCCACTGGAATTTGGCCAGCTGGGAGGGGTGTGGTCCTCGGCAGTGGGCAGCTTGCTGCATTTCTCCCTGGGGACAGACTCTGTCACCTTTGCTACCTGTAAACCCAGCTGGTGTGGTGTTTGAGTGTGGGGCCCAGGAGCCAGACAGGAGAGTTTGCCTTCCCTCCTTGCAAGGTGCTCCTCAGCCACTGAGCCTCAGGATCCTCAGCTGAGAAGCTGGGACGGTAAGGAGCCGCACCTGCTTCCTGGCGGGAGAAAGCAGGGGCCAGGGGTCACCGTATCTGTGGGAGTAAGATTGTCATGAACACGGACACTTGGGAAGCTTTGTTTCCTCAGAACTGCATGCTCTCCCACTTTGAGGGGCCCCACTTATGTAAGAGTCTGGGTGTCCATCAGGCCTGAGTGAGGGACAAGGACAAAGGAGGTGCCCAAATTGGGCCAACGGGGTGGCCTGGCAGCTTTAGGATGTGAGGACAGGAGTGCAGGACATGGAGTGGCTGCTACTTTCTCCCACCCCTGCCCCTGATTGGACACCCTGGGTTGCCGGGTGAACCAAGATCCTGGTGCCCCCCCCCCCCCAAGGTTCAGGAGGGGCAAGGGGACCCCCAGAAGGTGCACCCAGCACCTCTGCCCTGCTCAAGTGGGTTGAAGGCTCTGTCTGGGAGCCCCCTGAGGTACTGCCCAGGTGCCAGGGCTGGAGGAAAAGATACTCACTGAGCATCCATGTGCCTTGGGCCCCAGCAAATGTGGTGACAGATGTGTCAGGCCCCTCCCCCCGGAGAGTGGAGCTGGGGCTGGGGGTCAGGCCTGGATGGACTAATTGAACAGACACATCTAGTGCTGAACATGCAAAGGGCTATGAGGTGCTGGGCGACTCAGCCTAGGCTCCTGAGCCTTCCCACTTCTCCTGGTCAGTAGCTCACCTGGCCACCTCCAGACTTGGATGGAGCGCCACTCCACAGGGGAGGAGCTGGCTCCCGAGGGGCCCCCAGGGCACAAGTCAAAGTGTACCTGGACCCAAGGGAAAGGGAGACCAGAGGGACCGGGCGATGAACCCTGTCCTCTGTGGGCCACCAAGGTCAGCTCTTCTTAGAAAACTTCCTGCAGGGGCTCCCCTCGGCCCGCCCCACAGAGTGCCTTCAGTGGCTGGTCCCTGCTCCTGGGGCGCATGGCCCTTGCCTAGACCTGCCTTCCGGGAGCTGGGCTGACGAGAGCTGTGGTTCTGGGAAGAGGGGTGACATTGGCGTGGCTGGCTAAGGCTGTGTCAATGCTCTGCCACTTCCCCGTCTGAGCGAAGAGCCAGGGAGGGAGTGAATGGGTGGATGTGTCCGATGGCTCCTGGTTAGTCATTTGAGTCCTGTGGGAGGACCAGGGGGCCAACTGCAGGGTGACGGGGACACCCTGGATCAGGGTTGGGGCTGGCAGGAGCAAGCGGTCTAACGGTGTAGAGCAAGCATGTCAAACTCTTGACCCGAGGGCCGCATGCCTTGTTTACTTGGCTTGTGCTAGCCTTTGAGTTTGACCTGCTTGGTGTAGAGCACGCGCAGCATGGTGGGAGCAGCATGACTGCCGCTGAGTCAGGTTAAAAATGGAGAACGAGCCCGGCCAGGGTGGCTCAGAGGGCGAGCGTCGACTTATGAACCAGGAGGTCAGTGTTAGATTCCAGTCAAGGCGCATGCCTGGGTTGCAGGCTCCACCTCCATTGTGGGGTGTGCAGGCAACAGCCAATCAACGATGCTCTCTCATCATTGGTGTTGCTCTCTCCCTCTCCCTTCCTCTCTGAAATCAATTATATATATATATATGAAAACAGTGAACAAATCTGGGCACAGTCGAGCCTCCAAGTTGTTAATTGGCTTTGCCTCAATCAGCCTAATGAATATTCATGAGGTGTTCTGTCCTCATCTGCTTTGGTCCACAGCCTGCTACCAGGAGCTGATGCCTGCTTCACACCACTCCTCCTGTGCTGACTGACAGTAGCCCACACTCTGCTCTGATTGGCCCAGCTGTTCTCGGAAATGCCATAGCAACCCCTGTCTGGTTGCCTAGCAATTCTTCCCTTTCTTCCTTTTTCCCCTAAAGCTCAAGCCAATAATCCATAGGGTAGAAAATGCCTGTGCCATGGCATGCGTGTGCACGGGTGGGTGTTCACACACAGGTGTACAGTTACTTGTGGACATGTGTGCAAAGAGCAGCTGGAAGGGGATGTCCCTCCACCAGCATTTCCCAGGGACTTAGGGTACCTCTGTGCCCCAAACTGTCCTGGCTTGCCTGCCCAAACTCAATATGGGTGCACCCCTTGCTTGGTAGAATGGAGGGAACATAAGGTGCTGGCCCAGGGGGCTGTCTTTGGGTGCCTGCTGCATCCCCCATCAGCATCAGCCCCAAACTCACAGGCAGGTGGCACCAGGCAGACCTTAGCCCTGCTCACTGGGGAAGGAGAGGAGGCTGGCACCCAGGCTCTGCCCAGTGGTTGTGTGGCCTCAGACCAGCGTGTCAGGCTAGGGTGCATGAAGGCGCTGGTGTGCGTTGCCTGGGTGGCATCAGAAGCAGCTGCTTGGCTCAGCTAATCCGAGGAGGTGGTACCCTGCTCAGTCACGGGCATGTCCTTCTGGGGAGTATCCTAGTGGCATTGAGGGGCCAGCCCCTTGGGAAGAAAGTGGTGGTCTTAGTATTTCCACTCATTTTTTGCTTAGGAAAGATTCGAGGCACATCTCAAACCAGGGAAGGTAGCAGCGGCACCCTGGTACATCCCTGCGTCCAGACTGGGTGCAGAGGCAAGCCAGGCGCCGCTGTCCCTGGAGCCCACCCAGCGACTTGTCCTGGGCAACTTTCAGGATGTGTGATGGAGGCGCCTGAACACCAGCACCAGCCCCTGTCCCTGACCTGGCGACTCCCGTGTCTGGGAGAGGACCGACGCAGCCGGCAGACAGGGTCACTGGGGACAAGGGCCCTGTTTGCCCTGCCGAGGACAGGTCAGGAGAGCAGGGCCAGAGCGGACAGCCCACTGACCAGGGGCCCCTGACCACACACAGCGCTGGTGGGCGGCTGGTTCTCGATCTCACTCTCAAAAAGTGAGGGAGGGTGGCTGCTTTTCTCCTGAGAGTGTGTGAGTGAGAACTGCAGCCCACACATGGGGTTCTTTGCATTTCCTTTATTTCTTGATGTCAGTGGCAAACACCCCACGACCAAGAAATCAAGGGAATGGGCCACAGTCAACCACTAACATTTAATCACAGTGTCACGAGACAGAAAGCACCTTCGTGGGTACAGAGGCAGGTGCTTCTGCCTTTTGGGAGGGGAGTCTCACTGCTGTGGCTTCTGGGACTATGTGTGCATGTGGGGACCCCCAGAATGCATGACAGCAATTGATATGGCATACTTGGTGACCAGTGGAAGCCAAATCATGAGCCCGCACTGATCCCTGTCCACCTCCCTGTTCAACAGTGGCATCTCCAGTGAAAAGCTGCACTGACTTAATCTCCATCAATGACCAGGGGAGGGAGCCAGCTCTCTCCCGGGACCTGGGGCCGGAGCCAGGGTGCAGGGATGGGGTGGGGAGGACCCCTCCCTCCACACTGACTAAATTAGTGTGGCACCTTCTTGAGGCAGGAGGGAGCTCTGGAACTGGTCCGGTGCCTCGCCCTCCCAATGTCTTTCCAGACCCCTGCCCCGGGCACAGGGCAGCCGGAGAGGGGGGTTTTCTGTCCAGTCAGCACAGAGGCAGCCAGATGCCAGGTCCAGTGGGTGGAAGGAAGTGTGGGCTTCATGAAGACATGCGTGGCGGAGATTCTGGGTTGGCAGCCCCCAAGAGGGCCTGGCCATGTTCCCCTTCTCCTGCACCACAAAGCCCCCCTCAGGGGTGGAGAAGGTGGCCAGCAGTTGGCCAACCCCCAAGAGGAGGACAGGTCCTGGCCGATGTGACTCAATTGGCTGAGCGTTGTTCTGTGTAAAAGGCACACACCCAGGCTGTGAGTTCAGTCACAGTCAATGGACGGTGCTCTCTCCCTCTCTTTGAAATCAATAGAACATTTACAATATTTTTTTAAAAGAAGAGGACAGACAGGTTGCAGAGGTCCAGCTAGTAATCTAGAGTATCTGGTTCTTCGAAGACCTCCAGGGAGGGAGGGGGCACCCTGGGGCCAGGGTGGGCTGTTGTGGTGCCTGTGGGAGACCCTGCCTGGGGTTCAGGCCCCACCCACATGGCTGGTGAGTTCCGGGTGGCCAGCCCTCTGGGAGGGGAGGCCCAGCTGGCAGTCACCAGGTGGCTGGCCCGACCCGGCCTGGTGTGATGTGGAAACTGAGGGAAAGAGGCAGTTACCATGGAAATGAGGTGTATTCAGAAGAGACACCTAGGTAGAGTGTCTATCAGATGCTCTTTCTCCAGCCAGACAAACCTTCTTGGGGGCAGGAGCCCCCCTCCACCCGAAGCCTGGGGTTCTAGAGCCCCGTGCCACCCCCAGAGGTGCTCACAGTTGATAGGTCTGGTGGGGGAGCTCTGGGCAGAGTCATCCATGGTCCTGTAAGCCACCAAGGGACAGAAGTTCCGAATCCCCAGAAGGGACCCAGGAGAGGGCTGCCATCGCCACCTGCAGGTCTTGCCTGCTGAGGGGCGGCTGGGCTCACTTTGGCCTGGCTCCAGGAGGCAGTGCCTGGGTGCCTGGCAGCCAGCAGGGTGGAGGTGGCATCAGTGACCCCTGTGGCCCTCATTTAATTCTTCCTGTTCCTCTGGGGCTGACAGCACACCAATAGCACCACAAAAACGGCAGGCTTTGTCTTTGGAACTTAATCCAGGTCCAAGCGGACTAACCCGAACATCCCTTCAGAGAACAGTGCCCAAGATCAAGGGAGACCAGGCTCCCAGGAGCTAGCTGGGAGGCCAGAGCCCTGATTCTATAAATAGGGCCCAAGAGCTGGGGCCGCCTGGTGGCAGGGCACTGGGGGCGGGGTGGGGAGGGAGATGCTGACTAGGGAGCAGAGTGTAGCCCTGAAGAGGCCTTGGGGGCAGAAGGGGGAAGGGAGGATAGAGAAGAGGTTGGGCTGCAGGTAAGGGTGGGGGTCACAGGTATCCTCACCTGAAGCCATGAGACCCCCAACGTCTCATAGCCCCCCACTCCTCCCTGTGCAGGCATAGATGAGGCCACTCTCCCCCTGAGCCCTGCTTCTTCCAGCCACCCCGAGAGCCGCAGTCCCAGCCAGCTCTTCTTCATGGCCACCCACAGCCTAGACAGGCTGCCCACAGGCAGTCCAACCAGATAGAGGGCAGACATAAGTGGGGGGACAGCCTCTTCTCATGCTCCTCCCTCCTCCCTTTCTCCCCCCCACCCTTCTTCCTCTCTTTCCCCTCCTCACTGGTCTCCCCCATCCTTCATGATCTGGCTGCAGGAGGGTACAGCCCTTGGGCAATTGTGTCCTCGGAGGTGGCTGTGCAGGTCCCCCCATCCCCACGGGTCCCAGAGGAGCCTGTTAGGACAACTGATCTTGGCAAGAGGGCGTTGGCCTGCTGCCGAGAGGGGACAGGCCCTCCGTCCAGTGCAAGCGGGTTTCCAGGGATCTGCTCGGGGTTCTGGCTTTAATAGTGACTTCACGGATGCTCACGATGTCCTTGCTCATTTTCTCTGATTGATTGAAGATGCGGGACTCATTGGCTGTGACAGAGCCTTTACATAACCCAGAACCTTCCTACATGAGCACGGGAGACTCACCTTTACCGCAGGCACAGGCTTCGCACCGCCGAGGGTCCTCTGCCCCCTCTGCCTTTCTTACCATGTCAATTTGGAAAACAGGTCACGGGAAATTAAATTGCTTAAAATAGGTCACCAATGATAACTCTGCGTTCTGTTAAATGAGAGGCTCTCTGCACCCTGTCAGTGAATTGTCACTAAAGGTACACTCTTCAGAGGGACATCATTGCCGGCTCTGTGCGGGACATCACCACGGCCTCCAGGTGGCCATGTTGGGCAGGTGAGACTTGGCAGACCTTGCGTGAGTGGCATCTTGATCATAGTCAATGGAAATCGCTGTGTGATCCAAGTCCCAGTAGGACAGAGGGCAAATGAGCAATAAACATGTTTTAATCATTAATAAAAACGAGACAAAGTTTCAGCCACTAGCAAAATGGGATTCCCATCCTGACTAAATCCGGGCCTGAAAACACCGGCATCTGGAGTGGCTGCATCTGCCTGGCCTTTCCTTGGCGAAGGTCTTGGTGGCCCAGGACAGGGTCGGAAACATCTGGAGCAGACCCAACTTCAGCCCGGCCTACTGCACCCAGCTCCCACGCTTGATGTCACATGAGCTCACCTGCAAACAGTTATCTGGGTGACCTGTGGTTTTCTCACTTGCAGATAGGAGACTGAGGAACAGAGAGGCTGAGGATCGTGCCCAAGGTCACACAGAAGGTGTGGCTCCTGTGTGCGTGCGCGTGCACCTGGCCCTCATTGCCCACAAGGACTCACGAGTGTCCTTCCCCTAAGATGAGCATTAGTTAGCTCCCAGGTGGGGCACCTCATGGATTGGGGCCCACCTGAGCCACTCCCATCCTTGAAGCTCAGAAACCAGCTTTCTTGAGACACAGGCCTCCTCTAACGAGGGTGTATCCCTGGAGGCGGTCTACTAAGCAACCCCCCATTGAACGAGGATTTGGAAGTCACTTTGCCTCTGGATCATGTCTGCTACATGGGTATGGGCAGCATCTCTTGAGAGCCTCGCCTAACCTCTCCAATCCCCCACCCCCAGCCTGTTTCCATCCTGGACGGCGGTTCCTCACACACTCGCTGTGTGACCTCAGGCAAGTCCCTTAGCCTCTCTGTGCATCAGTGTGTTAGCTGGGCACTTCTTGCTGTGGTTGTGATTAGTTTTCCTGGTTTTGTCACAATCTCAGCCCAAACATGTTCAGGTCGCACGGAATGCTGGTTAATCTCTGTTAATAGTCACTACACTGAAAAACCACGCAGCCAGAGGGACCCAGTGAGAGTGGATAGAAATCTTCTATAAGGAATCCACTCTGTGCTCAGCAGAGGCCTGGTCTAGAAGGCACCGGGCGTCTCGAAAGTGTCCTGGGGAAGGACTTCTGGAGGAGCGTGGGGGCAGGTTAGCCGTTTTCCATTGAGGGTGCCCCTCAGCCCATCTAATTGACCTCTGAAGTCTCATCGTTACTGTTATTGCAAAACAATCAGTTTGCACTTAATTCTGAAAAAAGGATGCTTTGCCAAGTTGGCTGTGCAGGAGTGCTGCACTGTTTTTATTGCAGTTCACCTATGTCCCCAGGATCCGAAATCTAAGAAATTAGATTTCTTTTAGCTAAGAAATCCATGTCCCTCTTATACTTGCCCTCACATCGCATCCCTGGTACAGTGCTGTGCTGCAGCACAGACCTGACCAGAGATGCCACGACTACCTCCCAGCACGTCAAGGCCTCCCACGGGCCATCGAGGCCAAGCACACAGGATCCCATCCATCTCTCCTGCTGAGGAGAGTGTGGCTCTCAGAAGCTGGATGGAGCAGCAGAGTCCTGAGAGTGGGGTGCTCCAGGAGCCCCCAGGAATCATGGCTTGGCCCCGGAAGCTTGGCCAGATGGGGTGTGGCTGTCCTGACGCAGGCGGGGCACAGGCGACCTGGCCATGGTCCACCCCTCTGGAGGCTCCTCTGCATTCCCTCAGGTGTGCTTGGGCCTGGCCAGACCCAGGTGGGCCCAGGTGCTAGTTCAAGACCTGCCTCAGCAGTAGCTGGAGCGGCTGCCTGGTGGGTCTGGGCCTTGGGACATTGGGAGCAGGGAGAGCAGGGGCGGGGAGGGCACACAGCTATGTTCCAGACACAAAGTGGTAAGCTCAGTTTCACCAGTGAGGAGCCAGCCTGAGTGCATAATTGCAGGGCACCCAGTCCAGAGGAAGCGTGGCCGAAGGCAAGAGGGCCATGGGTAGCTGCTGCTGGCTCAGGGTCACTGCCTGGGGTATTTCCTCATACACCTGACAGCTGCATGACCTGGAAGCAATTATGTAACCTTGACATGCTCGGTCTCCTCACCTGACAAATGAGCCATGAGTTGGGGAGATGAGGTTGTATATGTGGCACATAGTAGGTCCCCAGTTAATGTCACCCCTTATTTCATCAAACAGACCAGAGTTTCTCAAACTGGTCTCAGAACCACAGTGGTGGGTGGGACTTGTATCCAGCCTAGAAGGAGCAACTCCCACTAGAAAGCGGACAGTCCAGGAGACAGCGCTTCCAGGCCCAGCCGCAGGCAGCGCAGGACAGCAGTGGCCCGAGGGGACGGCCTCATTTGCCCTGACTGCTCCCTGGGTCAGGCCCCAAGAGGCTGTAGGGAACAGGATGGAAAGCATTTGCAGACAGATGATGAGCGTGAGAAAGCTGAGGTGGCTACATTAACACCGAATGGGAAGCATCGCCAGAGATAGGATGGAAAGAGCTCACTTCATCCGGAACACATGTCACCAGCATGGAGCAGCGACAACAAAGCTCCGAGTGTGTGAAGCAGAAGCAGCGTGACTAAGGGAGAAGCAGGCTAGTCCGCAGTCACTCTGGAGACTCACACCTTCTGTCTCTAAGGCTTGGGTAGAACAAGCAGACAATGATATACTAAGACTGTGATGGCGAACCTATGACACGTGTGTCCACACTGACACACGGAGCCATTTTCCATGACACGCAGCCGCATGCAGTCACACACAGAGAAGTATGGGGCCGCATGCCGAGAAGGACATTTCATCCTCGGCTACTGCACAGCCAGATGCAATAACCGAGGATGAAACATTTGCTGTAGTGTAGTGTAGACACTCTGTGCCGGAGGTCTGTAGGCCAAAACAACAGAACTCGGCACAGAGCATCTAGTTCTAGGACTTCTGGTTAGACCCTTAGGGGGATCTTTAACCTCACTTCCGGCCAGCGGGGCAGGGAGCAGCGGAATGCCACAGGGGGACACATTTCTGGGGGCCCTGTGATCACCATTACCAGCAACCACATAACCACAGCAACCATCATCCAATCTACTGTTCTGGGGGTGTTGTGGATTTCTAATTGACCATCATTACTGAGATAAGTGAGGGGGAGGCTGGGAGAGGTGAGGGCCTGTGCTATGGGTGCCATTAGAAGTAGCGGCAGCCATCTTAATTTATATGAAGAACGTCATTTTGCAGCATAGTGCAGACTCCATTTCACCACTATTACTGTTGTGCATCCTTATTAACCCTTATTTCTGCTTATTAACACTGCCCTTCCTAAAAGACAGTTACATGTGCCATCTTGTGGTCAGGCTAGTTAACCCCTAATTGCCTGCAGAGCTAACAGGCTATCTATAATTCTATCTTCTGTCACTGCACCCCTGATGGAGAAGCCAAAAAATAAAAAACCAAGGTTAAGTAAAGGAAGTGGTAGTCACAGTAGCCGACCCTTTCAAGAGACATGGACCGAGGGTTATGGCATTATAGAAAAAAATGGCAGATCATTTTGCGTTCTATGTACTGGAATATAAATGGACATTTGAAACTAATCATTCCCAGCTCTTGAAAAAAAGGTGAGGATGAAAGGAAGGAATACATTTCCAGGCAGCTACACCTTTGTAAGAGCCAATCTAATTCCATCCTTAAATTTTAAAAGGCTCTACAAATTTAACATCTGCAAGTCTGAGCATTGCTCACTCCATAGCTCAGCATGGAAAAGCACTCAGTGAGGGAAAATTTATTAAATAAACTCTCCTAAGATGTGCACCAGTTCTATTTCACGATAATGCAGAATAAAGATGCAATTATTAAGAGAATATCTGAGTTACCACTCAGTAGAAGTATCATAAAAGACCGAATAATGAGACTGAACACAAATGTACAACATCAATTAAAGAGACATAAGTAATTGTAAATATTTTTTTATCTCTCTTGATGAAACTACTGATGTCATATCACATGCTCAGTTGGCCATTATTGGTCAATATTCTGATGGTCTCACAATGAGAGAAGAGTTGATAAAGTTAGTGTCAATGCCAACAAGTTCATTAGGAAGCGAAATATGTAAGGTTGTTATACAAACATTCCATGACCTAAGCATTGATATCTCTAAAGTTGTGTCAGTGATGACAGATGGGGCACCAAACATGGTGGAGAAAAAAGTCAGATTTGTCAAATTGTTTACAGAAACTATTGGACATCCGATTGTGCCTTTTCATTGTATTATCCAAGAGGAGGTTTTATGTGCCAAGGCAGGATTCACCGACTTAAACGACTTAATGTCAGTTGTTACAAAAATAGTTAATTTAATAGCTGCTGGCCCCCTTCAAGCGAGAATTTTCTGCACTTTTACTGGAGGTTGATTCCACCTACAGTGGACTGCTGATGTATAATAATGTAAGATGGCTGAGCTGAGGCAAAGTTCTTGAGTGCTTTGTGGAGTGCTTTGTAGAAATTAAGGTATTTCTTGAGGATAAGGATCTGGGAAACTTTTCTCAGCTCAATGATGATAAGTGGGTCAACACCCTGATATTTTTACAGATCTCTCTGTTCATATTAATGAACTGAACTTAAAGTTACAAGGTTTTGGCAAAAGTATTGACGTTATGTTTGGATTTGTAAAAGCTTTTTAAAGTAAACTTAAAATTTTCAAGCAAGATGTAGAAATTAAAACTTCTAAGTAATTTTCTTGAGTAACAGTATTTTGAGAAGGCCAGTGCAGCTGTACAAAATGAAATGGAACCCTTGCATATAAAGTACCAGCATGTTTTAAACTCATTACTTGACCAGTTCAGTGATAGATTTAATCAATTTAGGAGCCTAGAACAGACCATAAAAATAATTAAGTATCCTGATATAGTAGTCAACAGTAGTTTGGAATTAAATGGTTTCCAATGGATGCAAATTGATGATTTGGAGATGCAACTTGCAGAATTTCAAGACAGCACCTGGGCTCAGGTGTTTGTCAACTTGAGGTCAAAGCTTGAGAATCTGGAAAGGTGCTGCTTGGCGAATCAAGAGGAGTGCCACTATGAACAGGAAATTTGGAGTGCCTGGAACTGATTACCAGACACTTTTAGCACCCTGAAAAATATAGCAATGGCTTTACTCACAATTTTTTCCTCTATGTACTTTTGTGAGACCTTATTCTCAGTGTTAAATAATAGCAAAACCAACAAAAGAAACAGTTTGACAGATGGAGTTAGTAGTGCTTGCTTGGGCTTGAAGTGTACAAAATGCCTGCCTTCAATTGAAGGTTTAGCCAATGAAATTCAGCAACAGAAAAGTCACTAATAATTGTAAAATTGTCTAACATCCGAAGAACCTAAAGCAGTCATATTTGTATGCAAAAGTTAAAATTTAAAGTTACCAAAACTGCAAGATAAAATTTCCAAAAGCCCCCTATTAATAAAAAAAAGGGAGGGGGGAGGAATAGTGGGGTAATACCATGTAAGGAAAAATATCCTGTAAGTAAATTACATGTAGAAAATTCTTACTCCAGAAAACTAATTTCCAATTGTAATGCCAACAGCAGGACACCCATGAAAAACACATATGGTGTCAAAATAAGCCAAAGGGAAATAATTTGGGCAAAATTAAAAAGAATCCCAAGTCTAATTTATAGAAAAGATCTCTTTATTAACTTTTGGTCGAGAATATGTTTGTATATTTTCAGAAAACAACTCCAAGACCATATGGATTCCTGCAACAATGAGGAACTGACAGGTCTTTTCCAACTGCAAAGACAGTCCAGAGATGGGAAACGCTGATGACACCTTGTCATGCTGGCAGTCGGCAGTTGTGCATCGCTGCAGGTGGCCCAGGACCAAACCAGAGAGGGTGGAACCTGCATTACCACCATATGTCCACCACCCAGATACCATTGCTGACATGTACACATAAGGAACTATTTGACATTGAAACTGGGACTCAGAACAGTTGGACGTTGAAACTGAGCCTCAGACATTTTTTGTTCTTATACATTTATTTCCAGTATGCAGATGCAAGATCTTTTTAAAGAAAAGAAACAAGGGAAAAAGATTGATATAGAAGCAAAGAAGCATTGAACAGACTGTCACACTACTGGGGGGAAGGCTGGGGAGGGTAGGGGGCGGGGGCTGTAAGAGATCAACCGAAGGACTTGTATGCATGCATATAAGCATAACCAATGGATACAAGACATTGGGGGGGGGCAGGTGAGGACATGTGCTGGGGGTAGGGGAGGCTGGGGGGAGGACAATGGGGGAAAAAGGAAAACATATGTACTACTATTTGTAATATTTTAAAGAATAAATATAAATAAATAATTTTTTTAAGTCACTTATAGGCAGGTTAGTTAAAGAATTCCCCCTCCCCATCATTCATCTTAGTTCAGGGCACCCCACACAAGTAAAATAATATCAAGACCAACAAAAGAAACCTACTGACAGATGAACAAAGAAGTCACTAAGCAGGTAAGTTAAATAATTAGTTTTTGGTTTATTAAATACAGTTATATATTACAATTATACATTTTTGTTATTTAAACTATAAATATCGCAAAATTATGGTTTTTTCCTCGAAGTGACACACCACCCAAGTTATGCTCGTTTTATTTGGTGAGTTTTGACACACCAAGCTCCAAAGGTTGCTCATCACTGTACTAGCAACATTAAAAGAATGATAAAGGGCGTTAGGAGTGATTTTGTTCCAGTAAATTAGATAATGCAGATGAAATGGGAAAATGCCTTGAAAAACACAACTATCAAAACTGACACATGAAGAAAGAGAAAGGATAAAGAGTCCTTCCTAAATATATGGAAGAATTGAATTCATAATTTTAAAAAGCCCTCATTACAGAGAAGCCTGTAGGCCTGGCTGGTGTCCTTGATTAATTCTGCCACACACTTAAGAAAGAAATATTGTAAATCTGACATAAACTCTTTCAGAAAATAAGCAATAAGAAAAAAAATTTTACTTCTGGGGTCAGCCAGTGGTTTGCTGGTAAATGTTAGAAACAAGCTCTCTGAGAGGAATGTCTGATTGCAAGTGTTTGCCGGGGTTCTGTAATGTCACACACACGAGTCTGATTCCAAGCTAACAGTGGGACATGCGTGTGCGAGGGGATGTGCCTGTCCTGGGGGACATGCGTGTGCAGGGCATGTACCTGTGCTGGGGGAAGTGTGTGTGCTGAGGGACCTGCGTGTGCTGGGGGAAGTGTGTGTGCTGAGTGATGTGCGTGTGCTGAGGGATGTGCCTGTGCTGAGGGATGTGCGTGTGCTGAGGGACGTGCGTGTGATGAGGGATGTTCCTGTCTCGAAGGATGTTCCTATGCGGGGGGACGTGTGTGTGCTGAGGGCTGTGCGTGTGGTGAGGGATCATAAGCACACAGCAGGCAGTGAGTCAGGTGCTCCGTTTCTGCACACCACAGATCAGCTCAGGCCTGATGCCAGAGTCGGAAGCAATCAGCAGACCAAATACTTCTTTTCTTAATTTCTTTTCAATTGCAGTTAATATTCAATATTATTTTATACTAAAGGCCCAATGCAGAAAGATTCATGCAAGAATGGGCCTTCTTTCACATGGCTGCTGGCACTGCCTTCCCTCCGGGCCAGAGCCGCCTTTCCACCTTCCCACACTGTCCAGAGCCTGGAGCTGCTAGGGTGGTGTGGAATGCCTGTGTCGTCACTGTGGCAACGACACAAACATTCCACCCTGGCTGCTCCATGCCTGCATATGCAATTAATACAACATATTTGATGGGTTAATTTGCATACACACTCCTGATTGGCTGGTGGGCATCATGAAGGATGGTCAATTTGCATCTTTCCCTTTTATTTGTGTAGATTTGTTTCAAGTGTACAGCATAGTGGTTAGACAATCATGTACTTTATAAGGTGTTCCCCCTGATGTTGCCAGTACCCACCTCATGCCTACCATAGGTATCACAGTCTTATCGATTCTATTCCCTATGCTGTAACAAGTCAAATATTTTCTATAAACAGAGATGCAAAATTACCTCACAAAGTATTAGTGTGTTGATTCTAGCAATACAATGAAAGAACAATGCATATGACCAAGCTAGGTTTATTCTCAGATTGCAAAGTCAAATTCTAAAATCAATTTATTTTACCATCTTAATTAACAAAGCAGAGAGAAATCCATATCATCATCTAAACACATGGCAAGAGGAAATTTGCATAAGTCTTGATAAATCCCCCACAGCCCAGGCCTGGGAGGCCAGCTCCAGCTGGAGAGGGCATCTCCAGAAACCCTGTGGCTCATACTGTGGTGGGCATTTGTGTGTCCACCTGAATCACCATAGACCGATCAAATATGGCTGTGGGGGTGCCTGGGAGAATGTTCCAGATAAAGTTGGCATTTGCTGCTGTGACTAAGTAAATCGTATGGCACCCAGTGTGGATGGCGTCATTCATTCTACTGAGGCCCCCGTAGAGCAAAAGGCAGAGAAAGGTCAGTCTCCTACCCTTGGCCTGGGTGTCCCTGGGCGTCCTGTCCTCTCAGTCAGTAGAGCATGGACCTTATCAGCCTCTATAATTATGTGAACCAGCCCATCTATCAATCATCTATCATCTATCTACATCTATTATCTATCATCTATCATCTATCTACCTACTCATCATCTGTCTGTCTACCATTATCTATCTATAGTCGAACCTCGATTCTGAATGTCTCCCATCTCAAACAATTTGCTTCTCAGCCTGACACCCCTTTCCTGCTGAGAGCTGTCTGATCAGTTACAAGTCTCTAAAGTGACAAAGGGATATGAATCAGTTCACCACTGTTAAAATACCAGGATATTGTGCTGTGAATATTTTCGCAGTTTTTTTTTTTTGCTTTTGTTGCTGCTTATTATTAAGTTTTCATTTTTTACTATACATTTCCTTTCCTTTTTGTTCAATTTTCATTTACATTTTATGTCCTTTCTGTTTTTAAAGTGTTTATATAGGATTAAGTAGTACATTAGACATATACTGCATATAAAAAGTTAATGCAGGGATCATTTGGGGGTCTGGAATGGATTAATTCAATTTATATTATTTGTAATGGGAAAAAGTGATTGTTTTCAAAGAGCTTCCTGGAATGAATTAAGTTCTATGTACCTATTATCTATCTACGTATCTATTATCTAGCTAGCTAAATATCATCTGTCTGTCTCTTTGTCTGTCTGTCTATATAATTTCCAGACACTCTCTTGTGAGAGCCTGGGCTACCTGGGAACAGACCCCCGAGTTGGGTGAGCCCTGGCTCTGGCAGCTGCCCCCACTTGCTGTGTGACTCACCAAAGTCATGACATGTATGTGTGCCTAATTTCTCATCAGTGAAATTGGGAGAGTGGATCCCCAACTGTCTCTAGGATTCACACTTATGAATAACTTTTCATAAAATGCTTCTGCCCTGACCATTGATGGTCATTCTTGTGCCATCAGAGGTTCGAGGGAAAGACTGAAGGGTGGTGAAATGGTGAAATCAGTCGAAGCGTGAAGCCACTGCACCTTCTCCCAGAACACAAAACACAGTGGGGCCGTGCATGCGGGGAGGCTGCAGGGCTGTCGGTAGGTGAGCATGAGGTACCGCCCTCCTCTGAGCCCTGAGCGACTCAGTCCCCTTTCCTGATGCGGTGATAAATGCCACCGTTGGGTCTGAGTAGGTCTGGTGCCCCAGGGCGGTGGCTCAGAACCTTCCTTTCTGTACGAGCCTGCTGTGCGTGTCAGCTCCCACACATGTGCCCCAGTGCCCCAGTGAGCCCAGCCATGGCAGATGCTCTGTGCTGTGCAGCTTCCTGGGCAGGGCTTGGGGAGGCGAGGGCTTAGCTGGGGGCTGGGCAGGTAGGGTGAGCACTCCCACCGAGTCCCAGCCTGGCATACTATGCGTGTTGCAAACATTAGAATGAGTGATGGGGCCAAGGACGGAGTTGCTGGAGGGCTTGGTGGCGGGACCAGGTGCGGGGGGGGGTGGGGGGTGGAGAGGAGATTGGCCGGAGGAGGAGGAGGCAGGCACAGCTGGGCCTCAGAGGGACCCGCAGTCAGTAATCGCAGCCCCATGAGCTGTGCTGTGAAGTGTCCCCTGGGAAGGTTGCAGATTCACGGGAACCAGCCTGATTACCACCGTGGCCATTAGTGTTCAGCGGCTGCTCTGGCACAGAGAACTCCAAGTCCCAGTGCTGTCCCGCGCCGCACAGTGAGGCCCACTGCCGGGTGCAGGTGCCGTGTGGCCGACACCCAGGGACCACCCTGGAGCAATAGTGTGGAGACCCTCACCAGCGTGTCTGCGGATGGTGGGTAGCTCCTTGCGCCTGCAGATGGGCACCCTGTCCACATCTGTGACTCTAGGGGTTAACTGTGTTGAACTGCACTGGTGACAGGGAAAATCGAATGACACTGATGCCAAATGGCTTCCTGACTCCGGCTCGGCAAGGCGATGGTAGTGGGTGGTGTCTTGCTGTGCGAACAGATTAAAAAGTTGCTGTTATGACAACGAGGCTTTTCCATCTGAATGTGAGCTAACATGATGCTGGCAGAGCAGTTATCAGCCCGCCAGGTGCTTGGATGCTGGTGGCTCAAGCCCTTCCGGACATACTGGTGGGTCTGGGGTCTGCTCACCTAGGACACAGCAACGCCTGCTCGCATTTGAAAAGAACGCCTTTTCTATTTAAACTAGCAGTCAGGTGCATGAAATTTGTGCATGGGTGGGTGGGGGATGTCCCTCAACCTGACCTGCACGCTCTCCAATCTGGGATCCTTCAGGGGATGTCCTAAACCAGCAATAGGACATCCCTCTCGCAATCCGGGACTGCTGGCTCCTAACCGCTCACCTATCTGCTTGCCTGATTGCCCTTAACCACTCTGTCTGCCAGCCTCCTTGCCCCCAAATGCCCCCCACTGGCCCCCAACTGCCCCCCTTTGCTGGCCTGCTACCCCCTAACTGCTCCCCCCCGCCCTGCCAACCTGCTCGCCCCCAACTACCCCCCCACCAGCCTCATAGCCCCCAACTGTCCCCTACTGCTGGCCTGCTTGCCCCCAACTGCCCTCCCCTCCTGGCCTGATTGCCCCTAACTGCCTCTGCCTCGGCCCTGACACAATGGCTTTGTCTGGAAGATCTCCCGGTCTAATTAGCATATTACCTTTTTATTAGTGTGTGTGTGTGTGTGTGTGTGTGTGTGTGTGTGTGTGTGTGTATTTCAGGGAGGAAGGGAGGAGGAAGAGAGAAACATCAATGATAGAGAATCATGGATCAGCTGCCTCCCGCATGCCCCCTACTGGGGATCGAGCTCACAACCAGGCATGTGTCCTTGACCAGAATTGAACTTGGGACCCTGCAGTCTGCAGGCTGACGCTCTATCCACTGAGCCAAACCAGCCAGGGCACCACCAGTCACGTTTAGAACGTTGTATTGCTTCTAGAAGAAACCCCACGCCACCCTCCCCAACTAGCTGCCTGCCCCTCCCAGCTCTCTGCACACTATTTCAGACATTTCGTG
Source organism: Antrozous pallidus (assembly GCA_027563665.1). Lineage (NCBI taxonomy): Eukaryota > Metazoa > Chordata > Mammalia > Chiroptera > Vespertilionidae > Antrozous > Antrozous pallidus. The sequence goes on from CM050518.1 coordinate 944,938, forward strand.
GGGATGGGACCATACAAATGGGCGTTTTGTGACCGGCTGCCTCACTTGGGCGGGTGGGTACCTCGGAGTGGCGGGCTGCAGGGTGCTATGTGACTGATATTAATCATGTGAGGAGCAGCCACACCATTTCCATTCCCACAGCTTTGTGTGAGGGCTCAGATTTGTCCACATCCTCGACAACACTTGCTATCATGTAACTTTTGGTTCTAGCCTCCAAGGTGACCTCGGGGTCCTGCTGAAGCACTGCTCTCTAGAGCAACAATCTATGCTTTTCAATTCAGTTTTAAAAGTGTAAGTTGTTTAACATATCTGCACAAACATCCCCATTGGTAAGTTCTCGCTGGTCAGGATCTGCTGTGACACAGCTTGCAGGGGCTAAGTCTGTCCCAGGCCAACCTCACCCCCCTGCTGCCTGGTCCTGTCTGGTACTGGGGAGGCTCCTGGGGAGGGTGCTGGGGACACCAGCCAACCCTCTGCGGGGCTGGCTACAGGCTGGGCTTGGGGAGCCAAGGGAGGAAGAGTGAGGTTCAGGAGCAGCTCTGGTGACTGTGCCACTCCCTGCAGGCCGAGGTGAGTAGTGCGGGAAGGGGGAAGTGGGGAGGAACCTTCTCTGAATGAAGCTGTTGGAGCTGAGGAGCTCCTGGGTGCCTTCTGTCTGCGGGCTTCCCTGCGCCCACTGTCCTGGCTTCTACGCCTCAGAAGGCAAAGTTCCGATCAGCAAAAATGAAAGCTTTTAAAGAGCGGACGTGGGCTCCACCTCAGAGAGGCTCAGACACGGTCATGGTCCTGCCTGGGACTGCAGACACCACAGATGTGGGCAGCAGCCACGGCAGCCCGGCATGGCCCTCCAGCAGGGCCCGCGTGCAGGGAGGAGCCGGAGCTTCGTTGGGAGAGAAAGTTCACAGGGCTGAAGGCTCCCTCGTCAAACACTGGTCGCTGGTCACGGTCTGTCCCTCAACTCCCATCCACGGTGCCCTCCCCATTGAGTAAAGGGTGCCAGTTGAGGCCTCTTCCTGGCCACCCCTACGGACCTGTTGGCTCTCCTGAGTCTGTGGGGGCAGATTGTGGAGCTCCCCACTGAGCAGTGCAGCCATAGCTGCAGCCCTGAGGCCAAGCTCTGGGCTCAGAGCTGGGGTCCCCAGTGCTGTAGTCCCTGATCTGCAGCCCCCCTGATCCGCAGTCCCTCCCATCCATAGTTCCCCTGATTTTCAGCCTCCCCATCCACAGCCCCCCCCCCCCCCCCGATCTGCAACCCCCTGTGCAGCGACTCTGGGCTTGTTGTGAATGCATCATTATTTCAGGCCCAAAGGTGTGCTGGTGCACCGGGGCTGGTGATGCTGGGACCTGTGGCTGCTCAGGTCCCTGCTGTTCTGTCGTCGTGTTATGGTGCCCAGCCTAATATGCATATTTCTCTATTATATATATAGATAGTGAAGCTAAATTCGAAGGAAGTTGCGAACAGCAGTACAGAGGTGTCCCAGGCAAGTTTGTCGCCTGGGACAGGTGACATCTTGTGTAGCAGTCCAGCCCGCAGCCAGGGGCCGCATGTGCCGTGCATGCGTTTGGTCTCCCCCGTTTGTCACAAGTGGGGGTCCTGGGCATGAAGATCTTCCTCCTGTCGCCTTTGCAGTCACCCCTCCCAAGCTGCCTCCTCTGACACGCCCCCAGCTCAGCAGCCACCGGTCTGTTCCCCACGCTGCCGTTTGTCACTTCGGTGTTACCTAAATGGATGCAGACTGTGTACCACCTTCTGAAATGAACTTGTGCTCGCTGGGACACCCTCGAGGCCTGTGGGCCCGGCAGCACGTGGGTGTGTACCCTGTGGGCCGGTTTGTGTGTGGGCGTGTCCTTGTCTCCTCCTGTCTTCTGCCAGTTCCCAACTGGGTTGTTTATTTTCGCTGTTGAGTTTCGAGCACTCTTCATAGATCCCAGGTGCGAGCCTTTGGTTGACATGTGGTTTGCAAATATTCCCTCCCATTCTGTAGCTGGCCTTTTCATGAGTTCTGGCTCATTCCTTTGACTTGAGCTATTTCCATGGGAACTGAGGAAGCGGTGGAGATTTGTGGGTGTTGGCACTGTCTTCCCACTCCACGGCTCTTCCTCCAGGGCCACCCACCTGGAGCTTAGAAAGTGGTTTTTCTGGATTTACTCAGCAGTGTCTTACTTCACTATCTCTTAATGGAAACAATGCCACCTTTTTGATTCATTCATTTTCATGGGCTTTTACCAAAAGTGCCCCACCTGGTTCTCATCCTCGGAACCTGCTGCTTCCAGAGTCCCGAGAGTCCCAGGTCAGCCTTGCAGACTCTGTCTGTCAGCCGGGAGTCCTCCTGTCTGGGATGGAGACGTTGCTCAGGCCCCAACCTTGCTGGACATGGAGAGCCTGGGATTGGGCAGCCCAGGAAGTCGGAGGGGCTCTTCTAGGCTCCCACTCCGAGCTACCTTCCCGGTCAGCCACACCTTCTGCCATGGGAGACATGGCTGTGGGGATCTGGCCTGGCACAGTCCTCTCAGCTGCCAGGCAAGACTGGTGGCCTCATGCCTGGCCTTCACCAGGGTACAGAGCTTTCTGGACATCGCCTTAGCCATGCAGGTCACCCTGCCCCGCCCACAGAGGGGAGCATGGCGGAGCACACCTGGGATTTCTGATTTCAAAGCTTCGACTGCAATCTCCGCACCGTCTAGTCTTCAGAATGTCCCCCGGGCACACAAGGTACATGTGACATGGAGGTCAGCTGTGAAGGTCCTGGTGTCCCAGGACTCCCTATTCCTGGCCCAGGACTGGGCTGTGTGTGCATCTAAGTGTGCTGGCTGTGCATGTGCACTCATGCATGTGTGTGTGCAGTCGCATGTGTGCACAGGCCCCACTGAGCTCCTGGGCCATCAGGGTGGCCTCGTGTAAGCAGGCACCGGGACACTGACCTGGACCCTGGGGCTCCTTGGGACGAACAAGCCCTGTGTGCCCTCAGGCCCCTCAGAGGAGGAGCTGACAGGCCTTACTGCATGGCCCGGCCAGAGGAGCTGGCCCAGCCAGGAGTGGGTTAGCACCATGGCCCATGGCAGGTTACAAGTAGCTTATCTTCACCAAAGGGCAGAATGAAATGTCTGGTACTATGTATAATAATAAAAGCATAATATGCAAATCGGCCAAACTACCAAACAGCCAAACAGCCAAACAGAATTACTGTCCAGACGACCATGCTATGACTGACACACACTGGCGCAAGGCCAGCCAAGGTAAGTGTGATGCAATTGGTCAGGGGAGGCCCACCATCGCCCCATGATCGCCCCACAGAGGAAGGCTCAGGCCATTGGCTAGCAGGGCAATCAGTCAGGGGAGGGGGGGGGGTCCGCAGATACAGGGAATGGGGTGGGGGTAGAGGGGTGAGGTGCAGGTGGTGAATGGGGGCAGTGCCAAGCAAAGATGGGTGCAGGCAGGGGCCAGGGCTGTGAGGCAGCTAGGGCGCCCTAATAGCCAGGGCTGGGAGGCAGCTGGGGCTGTAGGGGCCCTGGCAGCCAGGGCTGCGAAGGCCCACCCTTGCACGAATTTCGTGCATCGGGCCTCTGGTCTATATTTATAAAAGGCTAAGTGACCAACGTCTGTCTAACATCCAATCCACTGACCAGCCGGTACATATGATGTGGACTGACAATTTAAAAATAAACATTGACTCATACATGTGCAATACATATACAGCTCTTGCTGTGTCAATTGCATGCATGTTTTAATTTTATACTATACTAGGAGCCTGGCTCATGAAATTCATGCACTGGGGGGGTCGGGGGTCCTTCAGCCCAACCTGCTCCCTCTCATATACTGGGAGCCCTCAGGGTATGTCCTACTGATGGCTCACCTCCAGCCTACCCAAGGCCTTGGGCACCCAGCGATCGCCCTGCAATGGGGCTAATTGCTGGCTCCTGGCTCTGCCCCAGCCCCGGCTTTGGGCACCCAGCCATCACCCTACAATTGGGCAGATCACTGGCTGGCTCCGCCCCAGCCCTGGCCTGCCCAATGCCAGAAAAAGCCTCTTGGTGAGGCTTTTTCTGGCATTGGGCAGCAGCCATCTTGGTTGGGTGTTAATTTACATATAGCTCCTGACTTGCTTGTGGGCGTGGCTTGTGGGCGTGGCTTATCGGGTATAGTGAAGGTATAGTCAATTTGCATATTACTCTTTTATTAGATAGGATTATATATACTATTTTGACATGTAATTTTTCCCTCTTTTTTATTTACGATATAACATATTTAATAGCAGTACATATGTTTTCCTTTTTCCCTCCCAATATCCTCCCCCCAGCCTCCCTTACCCCCCAGCACATGTCCCCACCTGCCCCCCTCCCTGCCCCAGTGTCTTTCATTCATTGGTTATGCTCCTATGCATGCATACAAGTCCTTCCGTTGATCTCCCCCAGCATCCACCTCCCATCCACCCAGCCTTGTAGCTTGACAGCCTGTTTAAGGCCACCCTGCCTCTATATCAATCACTCCCCCCTGTTTCTTTTCTTCAAACATATCTTGCCTCTGCATACTAGAAACAAACGTATAAGAACAAAAAATGTTTGAGTGTCAGTTTCAATGTCCAACTGTTCTGAGTCCCAGTTTCAATGCCAAATAGTTCTTCATGTGTACATATCAGCAATAGTATCCAGATGGTGGACACATCGTGGCAATGCAAGATCCATCCTCTCTGGTATGGTTCTGGGCCACCTGCAGCCATGCACAGCTGCCAACTGCTAGCATGGCAAGGTGTCATCAGCATCCCCCATCTCTGGACCATCCTCGTGGCTGGAACAGAACCGTCAGTTCATCACTGTCGCAGGCACCCACATGGTCTTGGAGTTGTTCTCTGAAAACACACAAACACATTCTCGACCAAAAGTTAACAAAGGGATCCTCTCTGCAAAATAGACTTGGGATTCTTTTTATTTTTGCCTAAATGATTTTCCTTTGGCTTATTTTGACACCATGTGTGTTTTTTCATGGGTATCCTGCAGTTGGTTTTACAAATGGAATTTACTTCTCTGGAGTAAGAATTTTCTAGATGTATTTTACTTACAGGATATTTTCTCTTACATGATATTGCCCCACTATCCTCCCTTTTTGATTAATGGGGGCTTTTGGAAATTTTATCTTGCAGTTTTGGTAATTTTAAATTTTAAATTTTGCACACAAATATGACTGCTTTAGGTTCTTTGGATGTTAGGCAATTTTACAGTGAGATGAACTACTAATAGATATTTTAGTTAATGTTTTAGGAAAAGCTTTTTGTCCAGTACACTTAAATTTTCTTGAGTATTCACTTATTTGACTTGGCCAATTTAAATTAATCTGAAAACTTGATTACTATTATACTGTCAATTTTAATACTCAAGCAGAAATCTTAGTTTACTCTGTAAATACTAGTGGAAAGGAATATTTGCATTTTTGAGTAGGTCCTCAGCATTCCTGGTAATAGACTAAATTTAGATATAGAGCAGCTATTGCTGGCCGAGTCTCTGTCTGCCATCTGGGTCCCGGTCTAAGTTGTGCGTGGGAGGCGAAGCAGCAGTAGGGGTAGGAGACCTCCCTCAGGAGGGGTGAGAATTCAAGCCCCAAGGTTTGTGGATGAGGGTCTGTGCCCCACCTCTGTTGACCTTTTAGTTCTCTCCTGTTGGCCCCTCTGCAACTGTGCCTATCTTAGGTTGTTCCTTCCATGAGGAATCTTACCCGCCTCTGACTAACCAGCCATCCTCCGGGGCCAAACAGGGTGATGTGAGGTTCAATTCTGTCTTCTTTGTAGTCTATGCCCCCATGGCCTCCACGTCTGGCACCTGCTTTGGGGTCCCCTCGCCTGCTGGCGGGATCCCGTAACTGATCACATATCTCAGGGGACCCATTTTTCTTCTCCAGAGAGGGCCCAGCTCACACCATTGGTCAAGAGATAGATCCATGGTTCCAGCTGCCCAGAGGCTTCAACCACAGCTTGAACTGAAAGCTCAGGCAACAGCTGTGTAATTGGATTGCGAGCAGAGGGTCCCTCTTGGCGAAAAGGGCAAGAGTGTCCAATATAGAATGCTCGGATGCCTTCCTAGTGCCTTAATTCCTTTGGAAAGGGATTAATTCCTTTCCTATCTTTTTTAAAATTGCTGCCAAACATTCAAAGAATTAGTTTGTAAGTTTATTTGGGATAATTGTGTAATATACTGTTGTCAAATATCAAATATTATAATGACATTATAGAGTAATATCATGTAAGGGTATTATGGTGTCACAGGAAGTTAAGGGGGGCCTAGCCTAAGAACTGATGTCCATAGGAGATGACAAGCTCTAGGCCATGTCAATTCAATTTCAAACTAGCTGCCGATTTTTTTTAACTTTATCTGAACTTTGTCAGGGATATAAAAACACAAATTACTTACCTTAGTTCAAGAGGACAAATATATTGACTTTCCCCCTTACTCCTGCCACCTCCCACTTATTCTGAGGTTTGACATTCTGATGGACTTTTCTCAGTCTCTGGATCCATTCTTGTTCATCAGTCTATGTCGTTCATTATATTCCACAAATGAGTGAGATCATGTGATATTTATCTTTCTCTGCCTGGCTAATTTCATTTAGCATAATGCCCTCCAGCTCCATCCATGTTGTTGCAAATGGTAGGAGCTCCTCCTTTTTTACCGCAGCATAGTATTCCATTGTGTAGATGTACCAAAGTTTTTTAATCCACTCATCTGTTGATGGGCACTTGGGCTGTTTCCAAATCTTAGCTATGGTAAGTTGTGCTGCTATAAACATAAGGGTGAATATATCCTTTCTAATTTGCATTTCTAGTTTCTTGGAATATATTCCTAGAAGTGGGATCACTGCGTCAAATGGGAGCTCCATTTTTAGTTTTTTGAGGAAACTCCATACTGTTCTCCACAGTGGCTGCACCAGTCTACAATCCCACCAGCAGTGCAGGAGAGTTCCTTTTGCTCCGCATCCTCGCCAGCACTTGTCCTTTGTTGATTTGGTGATGAAAGCTATTCTGACAGGTGTGAGATGGTACCACATTGTCGTTTTGATTTGCATCTCTCAGATAATTAGTGACTTTGAGCAGGTTTTCATATGTCTCTGGGCCTTCCTTTTGTCTTCTTTCAAAAAAATTCTATTTAGGTCCATTGCCCATTTTTTATTGGATCATTTGTCCTCCTTCTTTTAAGTTGTATGAGTTGTCTATAGATGCTTGAGATTAAACATTTATCACTGATAACATTTGCAAATATGTTCTCCTATACAGTGGGTTTTCTTGTTGTTTTGTTGGTGGTTTTTTTTAGCTGTGCAAAAGCTTTTTATTTTGATGTAGTCCCATTTGTTTATTTTCTCTTTAGCTTCCATTCCCCTAGGAGTGGTATCAGTGAAGAAGTTATTTTGGCATATGTCTGAGATTTTCTTCCTGTGGATTCCTCCAATATTTTTATGATTTCCCGTCTTATGTTTAAGTCCTGTATCCATTTTGAGTTTATTTTTGTGTATGGTGTAAGTTGGTGGTCTAGTTTCATTTTTTTGCATGTATCTGTCCAATTTTCCCAACACCATTTATTGAAGAGACTGTCTTGACTCCATTTTATGTTCATACCTCCTTTGTCAAATATTAATTGAGCATAGTGGTTTGGGTTGATACCTGGATTCTCTATTCTATTCCATTGGTATATATGTCTGTTCTTGTGCCAGTACCAGGCTGTTTTGAGAACAGTAGCTTTGTAATACAGTTTGAAATCTGGTATTGAAATCCCACCGACTTTGTGCTTCTTCCTCAGGATTGCTGTGGCTATTCGGGGTCTTTTTTTTATTCCAGATGAATTTTTGGAGAGTTCTTTCTAGGTCTGTGAAATATACTGTTGGTATTTTAATGGGGAGTGCATTAAATTTATAGATTGCTTTGAGTAGTATGGACATTTTAGTGATGTTGATTCTCCCAATCGATGAACATGGTATGTTCTTCCACCCGTTTACATCTTCCTCTATCTGTTTTTTTTTAGTGTCCTGTAGTTTTCCGCAAATAGGTCTTTTACTTCCTTAGTTTAGTTTATTCCTAGGTATCTTAATTTTTTTGGTGTGATGGTAAATGGTATTGCTTTTTTAGTCTCTCTTTCTGTAAGTTCACTATTTGTGTATAGAAATGCCTTAGATTTCTTGGCGTTAATTTTGTAGCTTGCTATATTGCTGAACTCATTTATTAAGTCTATTAGGTTTTTTTTTGGAGTCTTTCAGGTTTTTTATGTATAATATCATGTCATCTGCAAATAAAGATAGCTTTACTTCTTCTTTTCCAATTTGGATGCCTTTTATTTCTTCTTCTTGTCTAATTGCAATGGCTAATACTTCCAATACTATGTTAAACAGGAGTGGTGAGAGTGGGCATCCCTGTCTTGTTCCTGTTCTTAGGGAAAATGTTTGTAGTTTTTGCCCATTGAGTATGATGTTTGCTGTGGGTTTATCATATATGGTTTTTATTATGTTGAGGTATGATCCTTCTATTCCCACCTTGTTGAGAGTTTTTATCAAGAAAGGATGTTGGATTTTGTTAAATGCTTTTTCTGCATCAATTGATATGACTATGTGATTTTTATCTCTCAATTTGTTTATGTGATGTATCACATTTATTGATTTGCGGATATTGTACCATCCTTGCATTCCTGGGATAAATCCTACTTGGTCATGGTGTGTGATCTTTCTGATGTACTGCTGGATCCGATTTGCTAGAATTTTATTGAGGATTTTGGCATCTATATTCATGAGGGATATTGGCCTGTAATTCTCTTTCATTGTGTCAACGTTATCTGGTTTTGGTATTAGGGTGATGCTGGCTTCATAGAAGGAGTTTGGAAGTGTTCCATCCTCTTGAATTTTCTGGAATAGTCTGAGGAGGATAGGTTTTAGTTCTTTCTTGAATGTTTGGTAAAACTCCCCTGTGAAGCCGTCTGGCCCTGGGCTTTTGTTTGCTGGAAGCTTTTTGATGACTGCTTCAATTTCTTCCATAGTTATTGGTCTATTGAGCTGTTTAGATTTTTCCTGATTGAGTTTTGGGAGGTTATATTTTTCTAGGAATATATCCATTTCCTCCAGGTTGTCCATTTTGTTGGAGTAGAGTTGTTCATAGTATTTTTTAACAATCCTTTGTATTTCACTGGGTTCTATTGTTATTTCACCTCTTTCATTTCTAATTTTATTTATTAGGGCCTTCTCTCTTTGCTTCTTGGAAAGCCTGGCTAGAGGTTCATCAATCTTGTTTATCCTTTCAAAGAACCAGCTCTTGGTTTTGTTGATCTTCTGTATTGTTTGTTTGGTCTCTATGTCATTTATCTCTGCTCTGATCTTTACTATTTCCTTCCTTCTGCTTACACCTGGCTTTTCTTGTTGCTCTCTTTCTAACTCTTTGAGTTGTTGGGTTAGATAATTTATTGCCTTTGTTTCTTGTTTTTTTGCAGTAGGATTGTTGAGCTATGAACTTCCCTCTCAAAACTGCTTTTGTTGTGTCCCATAGATTTTGGATTGTTGTGCTATTTGTCATTTGTTGCTATGATGTTTTCTATTTCTTTCTTGATCTCTCTGGTAACCCAGTCATTGTTTAATTACATGCTGTTTAGTCTCCATGTATTTGATTTCTTTGGATTGTTTTTATCGTAGTTGATTTCCAGCTTTATGCCATTGTTATCTGAGAATATGCTTGATATGATTTCTATCTTCTTGAATTTGGAGAGACTTTGCCTATGACCCAACATATGGTCTATCTTTGAAAATGACCCATGAGCACTTGAAAAGAATGTATATTCTGTGGCTTTGGAGTGAAATGATCTGAAGATGTCAATTAATTCCATCTGGTCTAGTGAGTCATTGAGGACTGATGTTTCTTTACTGATTTTTTGTTTGTAGTATTTGTCCAATGTTGATAGTGGGGTATTAACATCTACTACTATGATTGTATTGCTGTCACTCTCTCCCTTGATATCCTCCAGGAGTTTTTTTTATGTATTTGGGTACTCCTGTATTGGGTGTGTATATGTTTCCCAGAGTTATTTCTTCTTGTTGGATTGCTCCCTTTAGTATTATGAAGTGGCCTTCTTTATCTCTTATGTTCTTCACTTTGAGATCTAATTTGTTGGATATAAGTATTGCTACCCCAGCTTCTTTTCCATTTCCATTTAACTGAAGACCCTTTTTCCATCCTTTCATCCTCAGTCTGTGTGCGTCTTTTTTTCAGAGGTGGGTTTCTTGTAGACAGCAGATATATGGCTCGTGTTTTCTTATCCAGTCTGTTACCCTATGTCTTTTGATTGGAGCATTTAAACCATTTACATTTAAAGTTATTACTGATAGGTACTTATTTGTCACCATTTTTGTTCTTTACCCCTGTGTTCCTTCTTTGTTTCCTATTTCTTTTTACAGCAGACCTTTTAGCATTCCTTGCAGTTCTGGTTTGGTGATACTGTATTCCCTTAGTCCTTTTTTTGTCTGTGAAGCTCCTGATTTGACCTTAAATTTTGATTGATAGCCTTGCTGGGTACAGTATTCTATGATTCAGACTCTTTCTTTGCATGACTTTGTATATTTCATTCCATTCCCTTCTGGTCTGATAAGTTTCTGTTGAGAAACCACTTGCTAATCTGATGGGGGTTCCTTTGTAGGTGACTTTCTGTCTCTCTCTGGCAGCTTTTAAAATTCTCACTTTGGAGAACCAGGGAGCACCAAGATGGCGGCATAGGTAAATACCTATTGTTCTGCCCCGTGCAACGATTTAAGAACTACAACATAACAGCAGAACAGACAGCACCCAGAATCGCCAGAAAGCTGGCTGAATGAAAACTCCACTAATAAGAGTAAAGGTGGGATGCTGAGACTCAGGAGCAGCAGGAGCGCAGCCTTGAAGACGGAAACAGGTTAGGAGCGCACGCGGGCTGGGGCTGGAGCAGCAACCCAGGCCGGATTTCTCCTACGAGGAGGGCGGAGACATCCCACTACACGGACTCCCCAGCGCCAGGCGAGGTCCGAGATACAGGGTTCGTGAAGATGTCCCACTGCACAGATTCCCCAGTGCCAGGCGAGGTCCGAGGTCTGGGGGACGCACCCTGGAAGCGGGGCGCGGCAGAGGCTCCTAGTTGCAAGGGTCGCGCAAACCCGCGACTTGCCTCCTGGAAACTTGTCTCCTGGTTCCGGAAACCATCTATTTTACAACCTTGGGCTAGACTTTTGGTGTGCAGGCACATTTGGGGAAAGGCAGAGTTGTCTGGCAAGGGGAAGCGACTAGCGGCTTTCTCTTGGAGGTGTCTGCAGCCATCCCCATCCAACAGAGACCCGCACGCGAGCGCCGCATAGGACCAAGCTGACGCTGACGCTGCCGCGCAGCTCAGAGACTCTGCCCATCCAACCTGAACACAGTCTCCCTTCACAGCCAATTGGCCTGGAGGTCAAACCCTCCTAGGGCTAACAACAACAAGCTGGGTTTAAATTCAAAAATACTGAATACAACCCATAAAGGATTGCAGTAAGAGTACCCACCTCGGGTAACTGGGGAGGCTGAGCCACTGTCCCTTTGAGGATATCTACCACATAAAGCAGCCACCATGCAGAGATATGGAAAGAAATCAGGTGTGAAAGAAATGGAGGAGAAAAGACGATAAGACATAGAGTTCAAAACCATGGTTATAAGGCTTTTCAAGAGGCTCCTACAAAAGGCCGATCAACTTAATGAGAATTACCAGGAAATAAACAAGACCAACCAGGAAATGAATGAGAATTACCAGGAAATGAATGAGAACCTCAAGGAAATGAACAAGACCTCTGAGGATACGAACCAGACCCTCACGGATAAAATAAAGGACCAACTAAAAATCAGGCATACACAGACTGAAAGAAAAAATATTACACAAAGTCCTAAAAGCAGTCCAGAGGGCCACAAGAACCAAGTCAAAGATTTGAAATACAAAGAAGCAAAATCCACTCAGCTGGAAAAGCAAGAAACAAAAAGAATTCAGATAATTGAAGATAGCGTAAGGGGCCTCTGGGACAACCTCAAGCATGCCAACATCCGAATTATTGGGGTCCCAGAAAAAGAGAGAGAGCAAGTTAATGAAAACCTACTTGAAGTAATAGTGACTGAAAACTTCCTCCACCTGGTGAAAGAAACTGACTTAAAAGCCCAAGAAGTACACAGAACCCCAAAATATAGGAATCTAAAGAGGACCACACCAAGACATATCATAATTAAAATGCCAAGAGCAAAAGATAAAGAGAGAATATTAAAAGCAGCAAGAGAAAAACAGTTGGTTACCTACAGTGGAGCACCCATACGATTGTCAGCGGATTTCTCAAAGGAAACGATGCAGGCCAGACGTGAGTGGCAAGAAATATTCAAAATAATGAATAGCAAGAATCTACAACCAAGATTACTCTATCCAGCAAAGCTATCATTCAGAATTGAGGATCAGATAAAGTGCTTCGCAGATAAGAAAAAGCTAAAGGAGTTCATCACCACCAAACCAGCATTATATGAAATGCTGAAAGATATTCTTTAAGAAGAGGAAGAAGAAAAAGGTAAAAATATAAATTATGAACAACAAATACACATCTATCAACAAATGAACATAAAAATCAAGTGAATTGATAGGCCGATGAACAAGATAAACTGGTGAATATAACAGAAACATGGACATAGAGAGGGAATGGACTGACAGTTCTTGGGGAGAAAAGGGTTGTGGAAAGTACAGCAAGAGATTGGACAAAAATCTTGCAACAATGGGAGAGGACATTGGGGAGGGGGAGATGAGCGTGGAGGGTGGGATAGGTACAGGTGGAGGGGAGATATAGGGGGATAAAAAAGGGGAAACAATGTAATTAATAAACTGAACAATAAAGAAAAAAAAAGAAAAAAAAAGAAAAGAAAAAAAGAAAGAAAAGTTGAGAACCACTATACTAGAGGAAGAGAAAAGGTGTTTCCCAAACTTCCTGAAGATATGAATAGCTTGTCCTTTAATAAAATAATTGTTTATATAAATAAAATTGGGAAAAAATAAAATTCTCACTTTGTCGTTGGTGATTGCCACTTTAATTATAATGTGCCTTGGCATAGGTCTTTTGGGGTTTATTTTGCTTGGTACTCTGTGAGCTTCTTAGATTTGTGTGGGTTTTTTCTTTCCTATATCAGGGAAGTTTTCTGTCATTATTTCTTCCAACAGGTTTTCTATTCCTCGCTCAGTTTCCTGTCCCTCTTGAAACCCTATTATGTGGATGTTGTTTTGTTTCATGTTGTCCCAAAGTTCCCTTAGGCTCTCCTCCTGCTTTTCAATTTTTTTTCTAGAAGCTGCTGTACTTGGGTTCCAGCTCACTGATGCGGTCCTCTGCTTCTTCTAGTCTACTCCTGATACTTTCTATGGAGTTCTTTACCTCAGCAATGTCACTTTTCATTTCTTCTTGGCTCTTCTTCATTTATTCTTGGGTCTTCTTCCTTTCCTTTTGGTTCTTCTTCAATTCCTCTTGGTTTTTACTCATAATGTAATGATGGAGGTCTCATCACCTATGTGTGAAGCAGGGTCTCACTCACCGGTATTTGATGGGGGGTCTCACTCACCTGTGTGTGATGGGGGTTCTCACTCACCTGTGTGTGATGGGGGTTCTCACTCACCTGTGTGTGATGGGTTCTCACTCACCTGTGTGTGATGGGGCTTCTCACTCACCTGTGTATGATGGGGGTTCTCACTCACCTGTCTGTGATGGTTCTCACTCACCTGTCTGTGATGGGTTCTCACTCACCTGTGTGTGATGGGGGTTCTCACTCACCTGTGTGTGATGGGGTTTCTCACTCACGTGTGTGTGATGGGGGTTCTCACTCACCTGTGTGTGATGGGGGTTATCACTCACCTGTGTGTGATGGGTTCTCACTCACCTGTGTATGATGGGGGTTCTCACTCACCTGTGTGTGATGGGGGTTCTCACTCACCTGTGTGTGATGGGGGTTCTCACTCACCTGTGTGTGATGGGTTCTCACTCACCTGTGTGTGATGGGGGTTCTCACTCACCTGTGTGTGATGGGGTTCTCACTCACCTGTGTGTGATGGGGATTCTCACTCACCTGTGTGTGATGGGGTTTCTCACTCATGTGTGTGTGATTGGAGGTCTATCTCTCCTGTGTGTGATGGGGGTCTGTCTCACCTGTGTGTGATGGGGGTCTCACTCACCTGTGTGTGATGGGGATTCTCACTCACCTGTGTGTGATGGGGTTTCTCACTCATGTGTGTGTGATTGGAGGTCTATCTCTCCTGTGTGTGATGGGGGTCTGTCTCACCTGTGTGTGATGGGGGTCTCACTCACCTGTGTGTGATGGGGGTTCTCACTCACCTGTGTGTGATGGGGTTCTCACTCACCTGTGTGTGATGGGGTTTCTCACTCACGTGTGTGTGATTGGAGGTCTATCTCTCCTGTGTGTGATGGGGGTCTGTCTCACCTGTGTGTGATGGGGGTCTCACTCACCTGTGTGTGATGGGGGTTCTCACTCACCTGTCTGTGATGGGGTTTCTCACTCACGTGTGTGTGATTGGAGGTCTATCTCTCCTGTGTGTGATGGGGGTCTGTCTCACCTGTCTGTGCTGGGGTTCTCACTCACCTGTGTGTGATGGGGGTTCTCACTCACCTGTGTGTGATGGGGTTTCTCACTCACGTGTGTGTGATTGGAGGTCTATCTCTCCTGTGTGTGATGGGGGTCTGTCTCACCTGTGTGTGATGGGGGTTCTCACCTGTGTGTGATGGGGGTCTGTCTCACCTGTGTGTGATGGGGGTCTGTCTCACCTGTGTGTGATGGGGGTTTCACTCACCTGTGTATGATGGGGATTCTCACTCACCTGTGTGTGATGGGGATTCTCACTCACCTGTGTATGATGGGGATTCTCACTCACCTGTGTGTGATGGGGGTCTGTCTCACCTGTGTATGATGGGGATTCTCACTCACCTGTGTTTGATGGGGTCTATCTCACCTGTGTGTGATGGGGGTCTCACTCACCTGTGTGTGATGGGGGTTCTCACTCACCTGTGTATGATGGGGATTCTCACTCACCTGTGTGTGATGGGGGTTCTCACTCACCTGTCTGTGATGGGGTTTCTCACTCACGTGTGTGTGATGGGGGTTCTCACTCACCTGTCTGTGATGGGGTTTCTCACTAACGTGTGTGTGATGGGGGTTTTCACTCACCTGTCTGTGATGGGGTTTCTCACTCACCTGTGTGTGATGGCTCTCACTCACTTGTCTGTGATGGGGTTCTCACTCACCTGTGTGTGATGGGGGTCTCACTCACCTGTCTGTGATGGGGTTTCTCACTCACCTGTCTGTGATGGGGTTTCTCACTCACGTGTGTGTGATTGGAGGTCTATCTCTCCTGTGTGTGATGGGGTCTGTCTCACCTGTGTGTGATGGGGTTTCTCATTCACGTGTGTGTGATGTGGTCTCACTCACCTGTGTGTGATGGGGTCTGTCTCACCTGTGTGTGATGGGGTCTGTCTCACCTGTGTGTGATGGGGTTTCTCATTCACGTGTGTGTGATGTGGTCTCACTCACCTGTGTGTGATGGGGTCTGTCTCACCTGTGTGTGATGGGGTCTGTCTCACCTGTGTGTGATGGGGTTTCTCATTCACGTGTGTGTGATGTGGTCTCACTCACCTGTGTGTGATGGGGTCTGTCTCACCTGTGTGAGACGCTCTGATGACACTAATTATCTTGGATTCTCAGGGTCCTTTTAGGCATTGAGGAAACTTTTGGTTCTTTTGTGCAGTTGATGCTCATCTCCTTCCTCCCTTTGGTCTCATGAGCCCAGCACCCTGTCCTCCATGACTTGGGCAGGTGGGGTCACCTGGCCTTGGGAAATCTTTCCTGTGCCCATCTCTTCGTCAGTGCACACTTACACACTGCACACATCCCTCCCACACCTCGCAGGGGGTCTCTCTGCCACCTTTCACATTCCCGTCGCATTCTCATGAGACACACCAGCCCATGTTAAGTAAATGTAGACCTGACTTCCCGGGCAGAGGGCTGGCTCGGGGGAGGGGGGCTGCTGTTTCTTCATCTCAGAGAACCGTTCCTCTCTCGTAGGGTCACGTGTGTGTATACCCACATGCGCTGGGACTGAGACACCATTTCCTTGATCATTTGTTGGAGGAGATGCCACCTCCAGGGGGCCAACTGGGATAAGGCCAGGTGCCAGGGTGTCCTGTCCCATGTGCGGGACCGAGCTGGGCTTGGGGAATGATACTGCCCCTTCCCTCTCCCAGCCAGGCCCCCAGCCAGCAGAGAGGGAAGGCAGAGCTGTCTTAGGGGACAGGGACTCTGTGGGATAGAAGCACCTCCCGCTGAGCTTAGCAAGGCCGCTGCCTGAAGCCCACCTCCCTTGCCTTTTCCTACAGAAGCCCCACATCTGCTGCCTGCTGCCACCAGTGCTGGTAAGAGGCGGTGGCCATGCGCGATGGCTGCGGGGCAGCACTGCATTCGGGTGGTCACTGGCTCACAGAGTGTGGCAGTGTCACCCCCCCACACTCTCTTCCTGGGACTGTGGGCTCCCATTCCTCCATGGCTTGCGTCCTGTTTGTAGAGCTGCATGATCTCAATAGCAGTGAGGCTGGCACAGGCGGGCATCCTTATGGGCACCCACCATGTGCTTGCTGCTCCATCTGGAGGCAGTGTCAGTGCCTGGTTTGTTGGCATGAACCACCATTGCCCCGCCTGGAGCTTTGGCAGAGAGTGTGGTGAGGCAGGGAGAACTCTGCCTTCCTCTGTGGCCATCAGGGATCTAAATTTCTGGGGCAGGACAGGTTGGCCCACCCTGACTCCCCAGGAGAGGGCCCATGATTCATCCCTATGAGAGCTCCCATGCCCAGCTCTGCCCACCCACATCACAGGGCTCCTGAGGTGACCTTGGGTGGGGACAGTCACTGCCATAAATAGAATGAAATTACTTAATGTGGAGCTCAAAATGCCAATGTGGGGGGGGGTGGTAGAGGTGGAGCAGGTCCTGTCGGAGTGTCCTGTTTTAGCTCTGTGTTTTGGGGTGTGACACTGCTTCTGCTATGAAGGGCACAGTGGAGTGCAGGGCAGCAGGGATGTGGCACCCTCAGAATGTCCAAGAAGCAGCTGCATGTTTATCACATAGGGCTATCCTGCTGGCAGGCTGTACTAGAAAGTGCCATGTGTGTGCATATGTGTGCATGAATGTGTGCAAGATTAGGAAGGTGTAGACCCTGGTGGTACAAGCAGGGGCAGGCCCATCCCAAGGCTCACCCAGTTGGGCAGCCTGCCCTCCTGTCTGAGTCCGTGTGCAGACACCTGAGCCATGTGTCTTGACCAGATGTCCTGTGAGGCACCTCTGCAGACCTGATTCATGCATGAGTAACACATGGGACACCAGGCGGCCCTCTCAGCTGCTGCCAGTGGGCCCGGCGGGAGGGAGGGTGGCAGTGGCCAGGCAGAGCTGCATCCCAGGCCCAGGCCCCACTTCTATGCAACCCTCCTGCCCCCCTCGGGCCCCTAATGACTGAGTGGCGGGAGGACTGCTCAGGTGAGGGATGATCACACGTTCCCCCCGACAGGAGTGGCGTCTGTCGGTTACTCTCAGTCCACAGCACAGGCTGGTTTTGGAGGGAGAGTCTGGACCATAAACCTGGGCCAGACTTTTATTTGCTTCTAATTCATCCCCTTCATGTCACCTCCATACCACAAACATCAAAACAGTCCTCATTCCCATGATCAAAACAAGGCCTCCCTGTCCCAATGCCTTTAACAGGCCTGTGGACACATAGGGCACACGGGTGATGTGCACACACATGCTCATGAACACATGCCTGTGAACACAGGAGCTGCATGTGTCCACACCTTCACGCAGGCAAATCTCACCCATGGCAGGCTCGCGCACACAGCACATGTGTCTGCACACCTTGTGCCCTGTGTGTGCTCATGGGGGCTTCCAGACATGAGGCCAGCCTCTCTTTACCTGTAATTAGTATCTGGCTGAGGGTTGTGGTCAAAATAAGGTGAAAATAAAAGATCATGTTTTTAGCACCAGCCTGGACGACAGACAGCTTCACTGAAGGGTGAGCGGCCATTAGTGCCAATATCAAGCCGAGAATTGCCAAGAATTGCCCCGCCCCCAGCGATGACAGCCTCGGGTCCCCATGGGGATGCAGGGAAGGAAGGCCTCTGTTGGGAGTGGCTGAGGGTGGACTCGCTAAACTAAAACCTGGGTTCTGGGGGTGAGGTGGGGTCGCTGCTTTCACCCTCTTGGGTTGCATGTTTATTGGGAATGACCTTGTGCAGGGCATAGGCTGATGAGCTCAGCCTCATTAGCACAAATGGGCCCAGAAACGCCCCTCCCCCCACCTGACCCCCCTCACGTTATTAACACAGAACAGCCCAGCGCTGTCGACATCAGATCCTATGTGTTTAGGACTTGCAGACACATCACAGCACTTTTCCCTAAACAACAGCTCTCGCAAACCCACAGCCAATGGAGCCTAGCACACCTCCCTCTGGGGTTTTGTGTGCAGCACATGTGTGCACATGTGTGCAAGTGCTTGATACACACATGCCATGTGAATTCATGTACATGCGTGTGCACCCATGTCATGCCCTTAGCTATTGGAGTGCTTCCTGAAAAAGACAAAAAGCCACCACAGCCTGAAACACGGCTCCGAGAAGAGCTGCCAAGCACAATCATAGTCCCCTGTATCCCGCACCCCAACAGTCACTCTCCAAGACCTGTTTGTGCTGAGCAAGGGAACACGCTCCAGCCCCATGTTCCATCCTGGGGCAGCTGCTGCTCTGGACCTGGTCTCCCCATGTTCCAGCTGTGCCACCGATGTGCAGGCTCAGTTTTGGTCTGTGGACACAAAGGTTTGGTCACTGAGCAGGTTGGGGGCTAGGGGAGGGGCTAAAGTCAGGAGTGACTGTGTGGGCTGTTCTCAGGGTTGAGGGGCTGAGGGCTGCTGGGCAGTTTTCCCCTGGTGACCTGGGCCAAAGGGCCAAAGGCCGGTCCATGTAGTGTTGCCCTGCCATCTGAGGTCCCCAGAGGGCCCCGACCTGGGGTTGAGGAATGGTCTCTGCTCAGAGCAGCTGCATCCCCTTCAGTGGCCCCTGCCCATCGCCAGTTCAAGGTGTCGGGGGAGATGGGGCAGGACTTGTGCCTCCACCCCAAGTGGATGCATCTTGGGCACCAGAGATGAAGACACAGTGACAGGACTGCAAGCAGGTTCCTGGTGTCTCTTAAAGGAGACAGTGGTGCAGAATCTTGTTAACGGGAAAAAAAAACAAAAAACAAAAACACCATTGAAACCTGTAAAGAATTTTGTGAGGTTATGTGAGCCAAACTGTTCACATATGCCAGGAAGCAGAACCTCAATAAACTGAGATAACGCTCCGGAGAATGGAGGGTTACATCTGTATTTATACATCGAAATCAAAGGAAAGGGACGTAGGGGGTTACATGAAATTCATTGGTGATGGATTAAGGAGGTGGGACAAAGCAAAGCGAGGAAACTTCTGGGATAGGCTAAAAAGTTAAATGATGGACATGTGCTTTTTTAAATTTTTTTATTTTTTTACAGAGATGGATACAGGATACTTTAATGTAATTAATAGTTGACAATTAACTTGATTACAATAATAAGAGGGAATGTCCCGGTGCCATTTATTGTGCACTGAGAGGTCCAGCGTGAAAAGGAAGTTACAAGTTACCCAGACACCTCACAGATATGTTATCTTAGAGGCTAACAGGCAAACGGGCTCAGTAAAGAAGATCTAAGTTGATCTTTGTCAGGAAAAATACTGGCCTAGGCTGGGCCTAGAGCCCACTATAACCTCTTTGTAGTAAAGTATTTAATTTTCAAACCATCTTTTGTGGTTACTTTAGGTCTCTGAGTTTGCAAGGCTGCCACACAGGCCTCCCCTGAGCTGGTCAGGTCAGCATGTGGCTCCTTTCGTCCACTCTCTGCACCGAGTGTAAAGATGCGTTTACTGCAGCTGTCATCCTCCCACACAGTGACTCCCAGGCTCTTGCCCCTGCCAGCCGACCTCACGAGGCCCGAGCAACCAAGTCCCAGGGGCTGCACTCACAGCCGGGGAGGAGGTCAGAGGTGTGGGTCCAGGATGGGGACCTGCAAGAGGCGAGAGGAAGAGTGAGCCTAGGAGGGTTTAGGGAGAGGCCAGCCCCTCCCAGCAGCCAGGATGATGGCCAACATGGGCCAAGACATTTCCTCTGATCACAGCTCTCCCTGGGGCAGCACAGGCAGGGGTTTCGGTGATGGGGATGGTGGCAGCAGGAGATGGGCAAGGACAGCACACGGAGTCAGGTGGGTCAGTGCTGCGCTGCTGCAGGCCACCCTGGGCAGCTGGCCTCAGCACAGACTGCAATGGCCCAGGGGCCACGATCACCACTGCACCCCATAACGGTTCCTCTGGACCCAGAGTCTGCAGGGCAACACAAGGAAGTCGGGGGCAAGGGCTCGCACTCTGGCCCTGAGCAAGGGAAAGCAAATGACAGAAACAGGGTCTCCGTGGATGGCTCAGAGATGATTGACAGCAGAACTGGGATGGAGCTCAGTGAGGACTGATCTGGGGTATGGCCAATGGGGCGAACACTGAGCAGGCGGCACCCAGGTGAAATGCGTCTGGCCTGTGTCCGGCTTTGGTTGTGTAGAGGAAGCCAGAGCTGCACTAGATGCAGGCAGTGGAGGAGGGTGAAGCAGGCAGGGGAAGGTTCTCCAAGGCCCTGCATCCCACACAGCCAGGCTGGCTGAAGCTGGCTTCCGGTGCTCTAGCCTGTCTCTACTCTTAGGGCAGCCAGAGAGGCACGGAGGGGCCGGCTGTGTGGTGATGTCTGTTGCTGCTGTCATTGGGACTTGCTGCTCCTGCTCATTGGCCTCAGCAGTAGGTCCTTTCTCTGCCTTTGTGTCTGACCTGAAGAGTCCTGCCTGATCTGTGAAAACTCTGGCACTGCCAACATGTCAGAGCCTCTGCCCTGAGTTTGTCTTGAGGCTTTGCCAACTGAGGTTCCAAGATTGGAGACCTTCACATTCTTGCACATCTACTTGCAGGAGGCACGGAGAGCTGAGCACCAGAACCCAGCTGCCAGAGAGGCTGGAGGACGGCCGGCTCCTTAGCTCTGGGCCCAGCCTTCGGGGAGGAGTGGTCAAGGAGATTGCTTTTTTTTTTTAATCTTTATTGTTCAGTTTATTAATAACATTGTTCCCTTTTTTCTCTACAGCTCCCCTCCACCCAGTACCCATCCCACCCTCCGCCCTCACCCTCCCCACTGTCCTCTCCCATAGTTGCATGATTTTTGTCCAGTCTCTTGCTGCACTTCCCACACCCGTTTTCTCCCCAAGAGTTGTCAGTCCATTCCCACTCTATGTCCGTGATTCTGTTACATTCAACAGTTTATCCTGTTCATCAGATTATTAATTCACTTGATTTTTAGATTCATTTGTTGATAGATGTGTATTTGTTGTTCCTAATTTACACTTTTATCTTTTTCTTCTTCCTCTTCTTAAAGAATATCTTTCAGCATTTCATATAGTATTGGTTTGGTGGTGATGAACTCCTTTAGCTTTTTCTTATCTGCAAAGCACTTTATCTGACCTTCAATTCTGCATGATAGCTTTGCTGGATAGAGTAATCTTGGTTGTAGATTGTTGCTGTTTATCACTTTGAATATTTCTTGCCACTCCCGTCTGGCCTGCATCATTTCTGTTGAGAAATCCGCTGACAATCGTATGGGTGCTCCCTTATAGGTAACCATCTATTTTTCTCTTGCTGCTTTTAATATTCTCTCTTTGTCTTTTGCTCTTGGCATTTTAATTATGATGTGCCTTGCTGTGGTCCTCTTAGGGTTCCTATATATTGGGGTTCGGTGTGCTGCTTGGACTCCTAAGTCAATTTCTTTCACCAGGTGTGGGAAGTTTTCGGTCACTATTTCTTCAAATAGGTTTTCATTGTCTTGCTCTCTCTCTTTTTCTGGCACCCCTATAATTTGGATGTTGATATGCTTGAGGTTGTCCCAGAGGCCCCTTACACTATCTTCAATTTTTTGGATTCTTTGGTTTCTTGCTTTTTCAGCTGAGTGGATTTTACCTCTTTGTATTTCAAATCTTTAACTTGGTTCTTGGGGTGCTCCAGAGTACTTTTAGGTCTTTGTATAATATTTTTATTTCAGTCAGTGTATGCTTAATTTCTGGTTGGTCCTTTTTCATATCCTTGAGAGTCTCATTCATATCCTTGTAGGTTTCATTCATTTCCTTGTAGGTCTCATTCATTTCCACGTTGGTCTTGTTCATTTCCTTGCAGGTCTTGTTCAATTCCTGGTAGGTCTTGTTCATTTCCTTGTAGGTATTGTTTATTTCCTTATAGATCTCGACCTTTTCTAGGAGACTCTTGAAAAGCCCTATAACCGTGGTTTTGAATTCCATGTCCAGTCATTTTTTTCCCCTCCATTTCTTTCACATCTGATTTCTTTCCATGTCTCTGCATGGTGGCTGCTTCCCTGAGTTGGTCAATTAGCTTTGTGTGGTAGATGTCCTACAAGGGACAGTGGCTCAGCCTCCCCAGTTACCTGAGGTGGATATGGGTTGCACAGTCTTGTTGAAGTTAAGCTCAGGTTAATCGTTGTTAGCACTTGGATGGGTTGACCTCCAGGCCAATTGTCTGTGAAGTTCAGCTGTGCTCAGGTTGGATGGGCGAAGTCTCCGGGCCAAGCAGACAGCGTCAGCTCCGCCCTATGTGGCCCCAGAGGCTCTGTGCTGGTGGCAACGGCCACCAGCACCTCTGAGAGAAAGCTGCTGCCAAGCTCCACTGGCTGCCAGAGAATTCAGCCTCTCCCCAGATGAGTCTGCACACCCAACGTCTCACCCAGGGTCACAAAACAATGCAGTCTAATGGTTTCCTGAATGAAAGAGCAAGTCACGAGTGCTCTCTGTGCGGTCACACAGCTGCTCTGTTCCCAAGTTCACGCGCACTCTCCCCAAGCTCGCCCTCACCACAAGCCGGCAGGCCCCTGCAGCACCCGAGCTTTGGTGTGCCCTCCCACTGTCCAGTTTTTACCCGGTAAGATAGTGGGTTCCCTGGACTTCGCCCAGAGCTGGAGAATCAGTCCAGTGGGACATCTTTGTCTCCATGTTCGAGAAAACTGGCCTGTTTTCAGCCGCCCGCCCTATCTGCCGGTGTGAGCTCCAAACCTCTCTCCGTGTGAATCTTCAACACTGTCCGCCGCCGCTCCTCCGAGTCACAGTGTCCTGTCTTCACTTTTATTTGTGGAATTTTCACTCAGCCAGCTTTCCGGTGATTCTGGATGGTGTTTGTTCTTTCGTTAAGTTGTAGTTTTGAAATTGCTGTGTATGGCAGCAAGATAGGTGTTTACCTATACTGCTATCTTGGTTCTCCAGATTGCTCTTTCTAATGGCTCTGTTAATTGATATAAAACAAAAGGATGTAGGTAAGTTGCATACAATGAAGAAATGAATTCTTAGCATTTACAGACTTAACAGTGATTTGCTTCCAGGGCGAAAGTCAAGCTTATTGTCCCAATTTCCTTGAGGCAGCGATTTAGGAGAAGGTAGTCAGTCCAGCAGAAGCAGGAGAGTTGGACAGACAAGGAAACCTCCCAGGGGGCCTCCTTGGTGTTGCCAAGGCCCCTGTGGGTGGGGGTGATGGAGATGCTTGAAAGGGCAGAGCGGGACTGACTCCACTTTGTACCGTGTCCTCCATCTTGTGTAACTGTGTCCCCTCTTCCGAGAAAAACCACAGGATGTGTCAGTTACTCAGCCCGCCCTTAATTCAGACAATGGGAATACAAGGGGAACTAACCTGAGGCCAAAAGTATGCTCATCACATCCTGTCTTTGTGTAACCAGATCCTAGCTGCACCCTGCCTTTGTGTCACTAGCCCCAGCCTCACCCAACCAATCAGAATCAGCCAACTCAGCAGTCTGAGTATGCCCCCACCTCCTGACCCCTAGCCCTATAAAATCATTGTGCTTTTGAAACTCGCTCTCTTTTTGGATCCTGCTACTGTGGTGGAGGCAGAGAGCCAGGCTAGCTTGTAATAAAGGCTCTTTACTTTTGCATTGGACTCTGCTCCCTGGTGGTCTTTGGGGATCTTGAAATCTGGGCATAACATTTGGGGGCTTGCCTGGGATCCCACGAGCGACCCAGACCCAGAGAGCCTGACTGACTGTGGTAGGTGTCTGTGTTTGTGTGTCCTGTCCTGTGCAAGCTCATCTCTGGTATTCTGGTTGTGCCCGAAGCAGTCTAAGTGGACGCACTGGAGGACCATGGGCTGGAGGACTTGGAAGACATTCTGATCCTCCTGTCTGGAGGGACGTGGATTCCCCTCACAAATCTGAGATGAGGTGGGTCGCTCCCGTGGTCAGCGTGAGACCATAGTCTAGCTTTTGGTTTTGCTTCCATGGAGTTGAAAGACAGTTCTTTTTTTTTTTTCCTGAAGTATAACAATTTTATTAGAATTTGCTTTTTTTTCTTTTCTTTTTTTTAATCTTTATTGTTCAGTTTATTAATTACATTGTTCCCTTTTTTTTCACCCTATAGTTCTCCTCCACCTGGTACCCATCCCACCCTCTGCCCTCACCCCCCTCCCCTGTCCTCTCCCATAGTTGCATGATTTTTGTCCAGTCTCTTGCTGCACTTCCCACACCCCTTTTCTCCCCAAGAATTGTCAGTCCATTCCCTCTCTATATCCATGATTCTGTTATATTCAACAGTTTATCCTGTTCATCAGATTATTAATTCACTGGTTTTTAGATTTATTTGTTGATAGATGTGTATTTGTTGTTCCTAATTTACACTTTTATCTTTTTCTTCTTCCTCTTCTTAAAGAATATCTTTCAGCATTTCATATAGTATTGGTTTGGTGGTGATGAACTCCTTTAGCTTTTTCTTATCTGCAAAGCACTTTATCTGACCTTCAATTCTGCATGATAGCTTTGCTGGATAGAGTAATCTTGGTTGTAGATTGTTGCTGTTTATCACTTTGAATATTTCTTGCCACTCCCGTCTGGCCTGCATCATTTCTGTTGAGAAATCCGCTGACAATCGTATGGGTGCTCCCTTATAGGTAACCATCTATTTTTCTCTTGCTGCTTTTAATATTCTCTCTTTGTCTTTTGCTCTTGGCATTTTAATTATGATGTGCCTTGCTGTGGTCCTCTTAGGGTTCCTATATATTGGGGTTCGGTGTGCTGCTTGGACTCCTAAGTCAATTTCTTTCACCAGGTGTGGGAAGTTTTCGGTCACTATTTCTTCAAATAGGTTTTCATTGTCTTGCTCTCTCTCTTTTTCTGGCACCCCTATAATTTGGATGTTGGTATGCTTGAGGTTGTCCCAGAGGCCCCTTACACTATCTTCAATTTTTTGGATTCTTTGGTTTCTTGCTTTTTCAGCTGAGTGGATTTTACCTCTTTGTATTTCAAATCTTTAACTTGGTTCTTGGGGTGCTCCAGAGCACTTTTAGGTCTTTGTATAATATTTTTTATTTCAGTCAGCGTATACTTAATTTCTGGTTGGTCCTTTTTCATATCCTTGAGAGTCTCCTTTATATCCTTAAGGGTCTCCTTCATTTCCTTGTAGGACTCATTCATTTCCATGTTGGTCTTGATCATTTCCTTGCAGGCCTCGTTCATATCCTTGAGGGTCTCGTTCATTTCCTTTTCGGTCTTGCTTATTTCCTTATAGGTCTCGACCTTTTGTAGGAGCCTCTTGAGAAACCCTATAACCGTGGTTTTGAATTCCATGTCCAGTCGTTTTTTCCCCTCCATTTCTTTCATATCTGATTTCTTTCCATGTCTCTGCATGGTGGCTGCTTCCCTGAGTTGGTCAATTAGCTTTGTGTGGTAGATGTCCTACAAGGGACAGTGGCTCAGCCTCCCCAGTTACCTGAGGTGGATATGGGTTGTACAGTCCTGCTGATGTTAAGCTCAGGTTAATCGTTGTTAGCACTTGGATGGGTTGACCTCCAGGTCAATTGTCTGTGAAGTTCAGCTGTGCTCAGGTTGGATGGGCAGAGTCTCCAGGCCAAGCAGAAGGCGTTAGCTCTGCCCTATGCGGCCCCAGGGAGTCTGTGTCGGTGGCAATGGCCGCCAGCACCTCTGAGAGAGAGAGCCGCTGCCAAGCTTCACCGGCTGCCGGGGAATTCAGATTCTCCCCAAATGAGTCTGCACACCCAATGTCTCACCCAGGGTCATAAAACAAAGCAGTCTGACGGTTTCCCGAATGAGAGAGCAAGTCGCACAGTGCTCTCTACGTGGTCATGCAGCTGAGCTGTTCCCAAGTTCACATGCAAGCTCCCTTCTCCACAAGCCGGCAGGCCCCTGCAGCACCCGAGCTTCGGTGTGCCCTCCCACTGTCCAGTTTTTACCCGGTAAGATAGTGGGTTCCCTGGACTTCGCCCAGAGCTGGAGAATCAGTCCAGTGGGATGTCTTTGTCTCCCCCGTTCGAGAAAACTGGCCGGTTTTCAGCTGCCCACCCTATCCGTTGGTGCGCGTGCTCCAAACCTCTCTCCGCGTGTATCTTTCAATGCTGTCCTCAGCCGCTCCTCCGAGTCACAGTGTCTTATCTTCACTTTTATTTGTGGAATTTTCACTCAGCCAGCTTTCTGGTGATTCTGGAAGGTGTTTGTTCTTTTATTAAATTGTAGTTTTAAAATTGCTGTGTATGACGGCAAGATAGGTGTTTTACCTATGCCGCCATCTTGGTTCTCCGACAGTTCTTTTAAAAAAAAAAAATATATATATATATATATTTTATTGATTTTTCACAGAGAGGAAGAGAGAGGGATAGAAAGTCAGAAACATCGATGAGAGAGAAACATCGATCAGCTGCCTCTTGCACACCCCCTGCTGGGGATGTGCCTGCAACCAAGGTACATGCCCTTGACCGGAATCGAACCCGGGACCTCTCAGTCCGCAGGCTGATGCTCTATCCACTGAGCCAAACCAGCTTCGGCTGGAAGACAATTCTTTGGGGCCCTTTGTTTGTCTGTTTGTGTTTCTCTATTTTATTCTGTGGACTTACTGGATGGACATTACGGGACAGACTCAGACTACTCCTTTAAGTATTACGATTGATCATTTCAAAGAGATTAGGGGAAGAGCCAACGACCTCAGTGTGGCGGTCCAGACGGGCCGGTGGCAGATTTTCTGTTCCAGTGAGTGGCCAACTTTCAATGTCAGATGGCTGCCAGAAGGAACTTTTGACCTCCCTACCATCTGCTGGGTCAGGGACGTCATCTCCCAGCCCAAGGGGGTGTCATCTTGATCAACTCCCTTGCATTATTACTTGGCAGGACCTAGTGGAGGACCCACCTCCTGGTTTAAGCCCTTTCTGGCCCCATACCCTCTGGAGCTGAGACCTATTCTTGCTTTGCAGGAGGAGGAGAAGAAGATCACCCAGTCATCAGCTACCCCCTACCCTGTCTTGCAGGAGGGAACTGAAGAAGAACAAATTTTTCGTCCCCTGTATCGGTCCCTTAGAGTGCTGGAGAGACCCAGCCCCCCTGCCCCCCAATCCAGGGAAGCAGACACTGCTCCGAGAGCAGAGGGCAGAGGAGTTCCCGTGGGAAGCCCACCCTACACCAGACAAAGGGCTCAGAGAGAGCAGTCTGCCTCCATTGTCGACTCCACTATTAAGACTCTACCCCTGTGGGCCACCAGCCCCCCAGATGAGGGGGGCAATCAGCCCCATCACTACTGGCCTTTCACCACTAGTGACCTCTATAATTGGAAAGCTCAGAATCCTAAATTCTCTGAAAAGCCGGTGGGGCTTATTGATTTACTAGATTCTGTTCTTTTCACCCATCAGCCTACTTGGGATGATTGTCAACAGTTTTTGCAGGTCCTATTCACCAGTGAGGAGAGGGAGAGGATCCTTAATGAGGCCCAGAAGCTAGTTCTGGGCATGGACGGGAATCCTACCACCAATCAGGCTCAGATAGACACCTCTTTTTCTCTAACCAGGCCTGAATGGGATTTCAACATGGCAGAAGGTAAGAAGAGGCTCTGGGTCTACTGCCAGACTCTAATGGGGGGTCTTCAGATGGCTGCTAGGAAGCCAACTAATTTGGCTAAGGTAAGAAATGCACATCAGGAGAAGGATGAATCTCCAGCGGCCTTCCTAGAGTAGGTCATGGAGGCATTCTTGTACCTATACCCTCATGGACCCAGAAGCTCCCGAAAACAAGGCGGCTGTTATCATGGCCTTTGTAAAACCATCTGCTGCAGACATTAGGAGAAAACTGCAGAAGATAGATAGATTAGGGGAGAAAAGTCTGCAGGACTTGCTGGTAGTAGCCGAAAAGGTGTACAACAACCAGGAGCCCCCTGAAGACAAGCAGGCTCTCGCCGTGGTGGCTGTCAGCAGTAAGCGAACCCGAGACCTGGCCAGGATTCTGCTGGCTACCACCGCGGACTCTCCTGGGGAACAGGACCAGCTCCTCCGGCGGCTTGCAAACGACCAAAAAAAAGGTAAGAAGGCTGCCAGAGGAAGGAGGTGGAGGCTGCAGAAGGATCAGTGTGCTTACTGCAAGGAGATAGGACATTGGGCCCAAGAATGTCCAAAGAAGGCTGGCGGGAAGGGAAACAAGACTGATCGAGTGAAAGTCTTAGAGCTGGATGAACTGAGTGATTAGGGTAGTCGGGGTTCGGACCCCCTCCCCGAGCCCAGGGTAATTCTTAGAGTGGAGGGAACCCCTGTTGACTTCCTTGTCGACACGGGAACGCAACATTCAGTCCTCCACACACCACAGGGGAAGCTAGCAAACAAGAAGTCCTGGGTACAAGGGGCAACTGGTATGAGACAGTATTCATGGACTACCCGAAGAACAGTAGATCTAGAGACAGGTCAGGTATTCCACTCCTTTATGGTGATAACAGAATGCCCCTTCCCACTATTAGGGTGGAACTTACTGACCAAGATTGGAGCCCAGATAATTTTCAGTCAGGGGGGGCCTCAGGTCACCAATGGCAAAGGCCCCCCATTCAGGTTTTGACTCTGAAGCTGAAGGATGAGTACCGCCTCCACCAGAAGACATCCCCAGCAGAAAGGAACATGGAAAGATGGCTACAAGAATTCCCCACAGCTTGGGCAGAGACGGGGGTGGGGGTGTTAAGACTAGCCACTCACAGGACCCCAATCCTGGAAGAGCTAAAACCAGGAGAAGGTCCAGTGAGAATCAAGCAGTACCCTATGTCTCAGGAGGCCCAGAAGGGAATCCAGCCTTATATCCAGAGACTGCAAAGCCTAGGGGTACTAGTTCCCTGCCAATCTGCCTGGAACACCCCCCTCCTGCCAGTCAGGAAGCCCCACATGAATGACTACCGACCAGTACAAGACCTCCAGGAAGTAAATAAAAAGTCATGGATATACACCCAACTGTTCCCAATCCTTATACTCTCCTGAGCTCCTTAGCACCCTCTAGAGTCTGGTATACCGTATTAGATTTGAAGGATGCCTTCAGTCTGCCGCTGGTGCCCCGAAGCCAATCCTTATTTGCTTTCGCATGGCACGACCCAGAGGAGGGCTACAATGGAAAATTAACCTGGACACGATTGCCCAAGGGTTTAAGAATTCACCCACCATCTTTGACAAGGCGCTACATTAGGACCTGGGTGAGTATAAGAGAGAGCACCCTGGCCTCACCCTCCTCCAGTATGTAGATGACATCCTGATTGCTGTCGACACGGCCGAGGACTCTGAGCAGGGGACCCAGGATCTGCTGGCTACCTTGGGGGCCTTAGGGTACTGGGCATCTGCGAAGAAGGCTCAGATATGCAGAGAGAGGGTAAGTTACCTGGGATACATCCTAGAGGGAGGACAGCAGTGGTTATCAGATGCCAGAAAAGAAACTGTCCTGAAAATTCCTACGCCCACCTCCCGAAGGGAAGTAATGGAATTTCTAGGATCAGCTGGCTATTGCCGCCTCTGGATACCGGGTTTTGCTGAGATCGCCAGGCCCCTATATGAAGCTACCAAAGAGGGGAGGGCGTTTGAATGGACTGAGAAAGAAGAGGCTGCCTTTAACCAGTTAAAGAAAGCCCTCCTAGCTGCTCCAGCCCTGGGCCTGCCAGACACTATGAAGCCCTTTCACCTCTTTGTAGACGAACATAAAGGAATAGCGAAGGGAGTTTTAACTCAAGCCTTAGGCCCCTGGAGCCACCCAGTAGCGTACCTGTCTAAGAAGCTAGATCCAGTAGCTGCTGGCTGGCTGCCGTGCCTAAGAATTATTGCAGCAACAGCGCTCTTAGTCAAGGACGCTGACAAACTGCACCTGGGGCAGGAAATCTGGATCACAACCCGCATGCCTTTGAGGGAGTCCTGAAACAGCCTCCTGATAGATGGATGAGCAATGCACGTATGACCCACTATCAGAACCTCCTATTCAACCCTCCTAGAGTGCAGTTCCACCCTAGTGCGGCCCTTAACCCCACTACTCTGCTGCCCGACCCTTACCTAGATGCCCTACTACATGGCTGTGCGGGAATCCTAGAGCAAGTACATGGATTCCGAAAGAACTTGACCGACCTGCCCCTCCCAGATGCCGAGGCCGCTTGGTTCACGGATGGGAGCAGCTTCATACGGGATGGACATAGGTAAGTGGGGGCAGTGGTGGTCACTGAGATAGACACTGTACGGGCAGAGGCTCTACCCTCCGGGACGTCATCCCAGCAAGCAGAGCTTTTCACCCTCACTAAGGCACTGACACTGGGAGCTGGAATATGGCTAAACATCTACACAGATAGTAGTTGTGTGTTTGCCACAGCTCATGTTCATGGCGCAATCTATCAGGAGAGGGGGTTACTGACGGCAGAAGGACGGACTATAAAGAATAAGCAGGAGATATTCAACCTGCTTACAGCCTATGGCTTCCTGCTTAAGTTAGCCATTATCCACTGCCCAAGGCACCAGAAGACTGATGACCCGGTAGCAAGAGAGAACCAAAAGGCTGACCAGGCAGCCAAAGCAGTGGTCCTTACTTCAATCCCCACCATGACCCTACAACTGCCGGACCTGGGGGTCCCAGTTTTACCAGAGCAGCCCAAATATTCCCAAGAGGAGTTGCAGCAAATCAGGAAACTCCCCATGGCCCAAGAGATAAAGGGATGGTGGTATACACCGGACAAGGAGCTCATACTGCCAGACTGGCTCGGAGTCCCAGTGTTAGAATGCATGCACTAGTCCACCCACCTGGGGGCCTAGAAATTAAAGGACTTAATCCAGCATGCCAGAATCAAGATTCACCAGCAAAACTCCAAAAATAGATCAAGTTGTATCCACCTGCAAGACCTGCCAACTCACGAACGCGAAGGCCAGGTCAAGTGAAAAAGGAACCAGGCTCAGAGGAACCAAGCTGGGAGCTCAATGGGAGACCGACTTCACCGAAATCAAGCCGGGAAAGTATGGTTATAAATATCTTTTAGTATTTGTAGACACCTTTTCTGGATGGGTAGAGGCATACCCAACCAAGCATGAAACAGCTCAGATGGCGGCCAAGAAACTGCTAGAAGACATCCTACCCAGGTATGGATTTCCTGCTATGATAGGGTCAGACAATGGACCAGCTTTTATTTCATAGGTAACACAGGCAGTAGCCAAGACTATAGGGGCAGATTGGAAATTACATGGTGCTTATAGGCTCCAAAGTTCAGGGCAGGTAGAAAGAATGAAAAGAACTCTAAAAGAGACCCTTACCAAATTAACCATAGAGACTGGCGGGGACTGGGTGGCTCTCCTTCCGTATGCCCTTAACCAGGTGAGGAACTCTCCCTACACCCTGTGCTTTACCCTCTATGAGATCATGTTTGGCAGGCCACCCCCTGTCATTCTCAACCTCAAGGCTGAGCTTCTTACTGAATTTGAAAACCTAGACATATCTTTTCTCTTAAGAGGGCTCCAGAGGGTGCCTGAGGACATTTGGCCGCGCCTCTGTGCTATCTATGAAGCTGGTCTGACCCCAACGCCTCATCAGTACAGACTAGGAGACTGGGTTTTTGTCAAGAGGCACTGCCGGGAGACCCTTGAGCTGCATTGGAAGGGTCCCTAGGTCGTTGTGCTGATTACATCCACTGCTCTCAAGGTAGACAGCGTCGCAACCTGGGTCCACCACACCCATGTCCGCCCAGCTGATCACTCTGCAGTCCGGGAGGACCTCATCACATAATGGAGCCTCAATTACAATCAGCACAACCCACTCAAGCTCAAGTTACAGAGCATTTGACCCGCTTGATGTCAGTAACTCTGTTGACTCTGTTCACTGTCACCCACACTGCCAAGAGTCCCCACGCCCCTTGCAACCTTACTTGGACCTTCTTACCCTTTTTCCCGGCAATAGTCATGGCCTGCCTTTGTATTCATGCAGCAAGAAGGCCTATGTGCAGCCCTAGGGGAGGAATGTTGTTTTTATGTTGACCATTCAGGAGTTATTAAGGAATCCATGGCCCTCATAAGAGAGGGACTACAGAAGCGGAAGCTAGAGAGGGAGAAATCTCAAAGTCTTGACTAGTCCAATTTGTCAAAGAGCACATAGGGGTGGTTCAGTTGATGGTTCTGCATGCCAAGTATAGGCCTCTAATAACGGAAGGCAAAGTGGAAATGCAGTCTGTCTCATGATTGAGCTGTAAGTTCCAAGATAAGGGAGGAATGAAAGGGCAGAGCGGGACTGACTCCACTTTGTACCGTGTCCTCCATCTTGTATAACTGCGTCCCATCTTCTGAGAAAAAACACAGGATGTGTCAGTTACTCAGCCCGCCCTTAATTCAGACAAGGGGAACTAACCTGAGGCCAACAGTATGCTGATCACATCCTGTCTTTGTGTAACCAGACCCTAGCTGCACCCTGCCTTTGTGTCACTAGCCCCAGCCCTCACCCAACCAATCGGAATTGGCCAACTCAGCGGTCTGAGTATGCCCCCACCTCCCGACCCCTAGCCCTATAAAATCATTGTGCTTTTGAAACTTGCTCTCTTTTTGCATCCTGCCACTGTGTCGGTGGAGGCAGAGAGCCAAGCTAGCTTGTAATAAAGGCTCTTTGTTTTTGCATTGGACTCAGCTCCCTGGTGATCTTTGGGGATCTTGAAATCTGGGCATAACAATGCTGAGGTGCCACGAGGTGAGCAAGCAAGCAGACCTGGGGTGCTGTGGGGTGGAATGACCCTCCACCGGCTGGCCTGAGGGCTGCCTGCTCTTGATTTGCAGGCCTTGGCCTGGAGAAAAGGTGGTAACCTCAATTCAAATCGGATTTTCTGCCACCCCCAAAAGCTGGGAACCCCACTAGGCAGCCTGCGGCTTGCTCCAGGGATTAGTCCACAGTGAGGCAGCGTCTTGGGTGGGCTGATGGCTGCTAGCAGAGCTCTGCTGAGGAGCAGAGATGCCACAGGCTCTCGGAGCCCTAGTGCACATGGGGCTACCACATATGTGGGAGGGAACCCACCAGGGGCACGGTCCTGGGCCTGAGAGAGACAGAGAGATGGAGAGAGAAACAGAGGGAGAAAAAAAGGGAGAGATAAGTGGAGAGAGATACCAAGGGAGAAGGGAGATAGAGAGGGAGAGTTTGTCCCACCTTCCACTTTGCCCCTGGGGGGGTTGACTCTGAGAACCCCCTGTTTAACTGGAAGCTCCTAAGCACACAGGCCCTGCAACCAGCATCTAAGAACCCTCCACCTCCACTCAGCCTCTTTTCCAAAGTGCCTCTGACCCTATCTACCCCATCCCTGCCAGGGTTCTTATTCTGGCATTAAGAAGGGTTTAGCAATCTGGAGAAGGGTTGTGTGTAACTTAAGAGTCCAGAGAAGAAAGATCTTTTGAAAGGCATTGAGGGTCAGAGGGACTAAAGGAGCTAAGTTCTCCTTGTCTCAGGACCCCTTGCTTTTTATTAACACAATTTGTCCTAAAGCAAGGTGAAGATATACACTTCAAAGGTTAGGGTTTTTTCTACAGAGTCTAATATCAGGTTGGGGAATAGCCTATGGCTGTTTAGGTGTTTGGCCAGTAGGGGGCAATACCATGTAGATTAAGATGACCTGAGCTATCTGGCAGCAAACAAGCATCCTATTCAGGTTTGGGGAAAATGCCTTGAGCCATTCCAACAAGTCATAACTTGTGACTTAGCCCTTGTTGATTCCCCAAATTCCATCAACCTTTTTGATGAAATTCTTGCAATCATGACATTCTGGAACTGGATTCCGGCACATCCCCATGTGCCCTGTCCCCATATCAGTGCACCCATTCCATACTCCCCCTGGCCTGTGGCATCTGTCCCCCTTGGTGAATCAGCAAGGCAGAGCCCATTGGACACATCACTGGGGCCAAAGCTGTGTCTAGAGAGATGCCTGAGGTAGGAGGACAAGTGAGGACCACTAATCATGGAGTGAGTAGTGGGCTGAGCAGTGGCCCCCCAAAGTTTTGTACCCATCCTAACACCCAGAACTGTGAATGAGACCTTAGTTGGAAAAAGACTCTTTCTAGATGAGATCACCCAAAGTTAGGGTGGGACCCACACCCAGTGACAGTGTTCTTATAAGAGAAAAGGAGAGTTGAGACAGAGACACAGACAGAAGGCCACATGATGACAAAGGTGGAGATGGGGGGGTGAGATGTCTACAAACCAAAGGTTGCCTGAATCATCAGAAGCTGGGAGAAACCTGGAACAGAATCTCCTGAGATTCTCCGGAGGGAACCAGCCCTGCACACACGTTGACCTTGGACTTCCAGCTTCCAGAACTGAGACAAGAAATTTCTGTTACTATCAGCCATCAGTTTGTGATCCTTGTCACAGCAGCCATGGAAACCTAAGCCAGGTGCTGGGGTGCACAGGGGTGGATCCAGTTCATACCCCTCTCACCACCCTCTGCCTGGGTGTGCTTGCTGGTGGGCCAGTTGTGGAGGTGGTGCCATGGACTCTCACACTATGGACATGGATGGCCCTTTGGCTAGACACCACTTCTCTGTCTCAAGGTCATCTCCCTGTGAAAATGATCAGTCATTGTGAGCTCTTCCTAAAATGCTACAATGCTCTCTACCATCTACACGCAAACACATCATAGTCAGCTGCCAAAGGCAGTTTGCTCCAGCCTGTGTGAAGGAGCACAGCAGGCAGTCGCCATTACTCTCTTCAGACACTTGTGGTTGGTCAAGTGCCCAACCCCCTCAGAGACCCAAACAACATATAGGTTTGTTTACCTTTCTCTTTTTACATTTAAATTGAATTCTGTCTGGCATCATACAAGCTGGATTACAGGAAGGGAAGTCTTGTTCTTTCATTCAGTTGGTTCCTACTATGTGCCAGCTGCGTGCCAGCTTGGAGATACAAGGGTGAATGGGACAACTTGGCTGTAAACACTGGAAAAAGCAGATTTCTGGCCAGGGACGTAGAGCAGATGCCAGAAGGTGAACCAGAGCAGGTGACAAACCAAGACTATCCTCAAGTGGGAACTTATCCCAGAGAAGCTGATGATGAGCAGGAGCTGGAGCCCATTCCTGTTCAGACATGGATGCTTCGAGGGGACAAAGCAGACCTGCTGGTCCCAGAAAAGCTACAGTCATGATGGCTTTGTGCAACCCTACTCCCCCCGTCCCCATCTCTAATACTGGGACCCTCAAGGAAATAGAGCAAGACCAGTATGCTGGGCTGTGAGGATCTAGAACAGTGATGGGCAACCTTTTGAGCTTGGTGTGTCAAAATTCGCCAAAAAACCGAGCATAACTCGGGTGGTGTGTCACTTCGAGAAAAAAAACCATTCTTCTCTGTATGCAGCCGTGTGTCATCGAAAATGGCTATGTGTGTCAGTGCTGACACACGTGTCATAGGTTCGCCATCATGGACCTAGAACCACAGCGGCACTGTCCGAGGTGCTGGACCAGGCCTCTTGGAATCCCTGCCCTCCACTGACCAGACCTTTGGCCATCGCTGTCTGTGCACATGTGTGCATGTGTGTGTAAAGGAAGAGGGCTCAATCCATCTGGCATTGCCAAGATGCTAAGTAAAATGTTTCTACCTGACATTATTGCCAAGAACCTCACCCTTGACTCTAGGCCTCTGTGGGGGTGTCTTGCTCAGAGAATGTGTGATTATGTACAAAAATAAAGCAGATCACTTGCTTCTCACCCACGTTATATTAGTGCACTTGGAAAAGTTACATGTATGGAAACATCAGAGCTGTACCTCCCCCTCCTCAGACACCCCGTAAGGAGCATCCTGATGCCTTATGACAAAGGGCAAATGTGCCAGAAAGAGGCAACCAGAGTCCCTACAAGGGTGGGAACCTGAATCTGCCTGTGGCCATTCCTGGAAGCTGTGTGTGTGTCACTGAAGGAGAGGTAAGGCCAGTAACTCTCCCAATGGCTATACTGAGGGACAGAAGTGTTCTGCAAGCTGTAAGTGCTGGTAATGTATAGCTGGCTTAACATAAGTACAGCAGACACTGTTGTTGAACCACCTCCTTGGCCACCACCTGCCTGATGCCCACCTGGCTGCTCTGTGTCCCTCTGCTGGAGGCTTTTCTCCATACTGCCCAGACGAGCGGCCTTGCTGAGCATGATGGGAGGACTCAAGGTCAGCCCTGGGTGGGAACTCTGGATGGGACATGGTCTAAGCTATCCCCTGGCTCACACTACAGCTGGCTCACACCAAACCTCTTGTTGACCCCCCACTTCTCCACACCCAATCGGGTTTCCTCAGGTTAATTCCCACATAAATGTGTGAGGGCACATAGAAACATCAATGTGAGAGAGAAATATCGAACAGTTGCCTCCTATGCAGCACTGACCAGAAATTGAACCCCAAACCTTTTGGTGTATGGTACGATGCTCCAATCCACTGAGCAACACCGGCCATGGAGAAAATATCTATCTTTAAAAGCATTTCATAGAGATCCTGGCTGAGTAGCTCAGACGGTTAGAGAATCATCCTGATATTTCAAGGTTGTAGGTTTGGTCCTCAGTCAGGGCACATACAAGAATCAACCAATGAATGAATAAATAAAACAACACATTGATCTCTCTTTCTTTCTCTTCCTCTTCTTCTCTCTCTCAAATCAATCAATAAAAATATTAAAAAGCATCCTATATAATCAAAGCCTAATAGGCAAATTGTTCAACGAGGAGTTTGACCACTAGCTATGATGTTTGCTGACCACCAGGGGGCGTTACGGAACATGAGGGACATTGGCCATGTGGGGCTGTGAGGCTATGGGTGCAAGCTGGAGCCCCATCCCGGCAGGGCACCTCGAGGATCCCATCCATGCACAAATTTGTGCACCGTGTCTCTAGTTTCATAGAAAATAGAAAAGTTACCCCCA
Organism: Antrozous pallidus; assembly: GCA_027563665.1. NCBI lineage: Eukaryota > Metazoa > Chordata > Mammalia > Chiroptera > Vespertilionidae > Antrozous > Antrozous pallidus. The sequence continues at coordinate 982,280 of CM050518.1, forward strand.
AAATTTTATGAGGTTGGGTAATCTTGATTTCAAAACAGAACAAGGACCAAAGAAAATGCTAGTGAATCAAGTGCATCAGTGTGTGAAACAGCACCTCGTTCCAGGAATGCAGAGCTGGTTCGATCTCAGGAAGCCTTCCATAAGCTAGCCACAAACCACGCTGTCTTCAGCACAAAGACAGCCGAGTGACCGTCTCAGCAGGCAGCCCACATAGCCCAGCCTTCCTCCGAGCTCAGCAGCTAGGGATACGACGGAGAACCTCACAGCAAATGGCCTTCATTTGCATAAAGCAGATGCACATAACTCAGGGAACTATGCCCCTAAATCCTGAGAACTGAGGCTGGGTCCCAGGGCAGGTCACAGTGACGCTCGTGAGCTGGGCAGCCAACGGGCAGCAAGGGAAGAGAGGGCCTGGATCGCAGCTGCATGCACAAGGCCACTGGAAAATCCCACCGGTAAAACCCTGGCGCTGCCAGATCAAGGAAAAGGGGATTTGCATAATTTAAAATTGAGGAAAATCTCTAAACACTTTAATTTTGATAGAAACTGTTTCCACGGATGACATGTGTCTACACCTATAATTTCAGTTGATAAATTGCTGTAATTTCTCCTCCATTTCATGTTCTTTTGAACATTAATTGTCAGTTGCAGAGTTAGACACTATGGCAAAGAAAGAATAGAGCCACGCTTCCGAGCATGCTCATCTCCAAAGGGTGATGCTGGCAGATGCCCGTGGAGCACGGGGCTAGGCGTGCACACAATTTGCTGTAGGAGATGGTGTTAGGAGTGCTGACAGCTGAGGTCTGAGCCATTGCAGCTGCTTCCCATGTCTGAGTCCTTACATACATATAAGGACTCACACATGCACACTCACTCACACTGGGGTATATGTACATGAACAAAAGAAATAGTCTGTGTCCAGCTGGAGATGCCCTGGTTGGCTCAATCTGGGGATGATGGTAGTGGGGACAGGAAACAGTGGACACTGGGTGCCTCCCACCCACACCCCCTGGGAGAACCACAGCTGCTTGCTGCTCATTCATGTACTTTGGGGCCCTGGCAATCTGCCCTATCCACAGAGATCCTGCTTTTCACACCTGCAGGCCTCGCTGTTCCTGTGAGCCATGGAGAGGACCCTGAGCAGGTCACATCCTGGTGCTCAGTCCTCAGGCCAGCCTTTCCAGCAAGCCCCTCTCCCACACGTCACCCCCCAAACCTCCTAGGGTCCTGCTATCCTCACTCAGCCTCAGCTCAGACATAACGAGATCTGCCTGCACACTCCAGCTGCAGAGGTCCCTCCACCCCCAAGGCCAACCTCACAGCACAGCTCCACCTTCCGGCAGCACCTGCCGTGGCCATAGTTGAGGGGACACCTGATCCAAGCTAAGCTGTGGTCTTTGGTCTTAGCAAGACAGCCACTTGCTTGTCCTTGTGACGGGCCTTCCTGGGGTCTGGAGCAGAGTAGCAGGGCCTGGCCTGCTGCTGTTCTCCCTTGGGCCCAGAGGAGTCCCCTGCTCTGTCATTAGTTCCTCGTGCTCAGTCAGACCATTTCTCCAGGTCTTTACTACTGAAAAGCTCCTGCTTTCTGCCCAAGACAGAAAAGCATTAGGGAAATGTTGGGGGTGGGGAATCACGAAGTGCACGCCTTCCCCAGGATGGCGTGGGCTGGGGCTCAGGCTGGAAGCTCTCCCAGCATTTCTGTGGGACATAGGGCACCGACCAGGCTGGGCTAGGCAGCACCCAAGCCTCCTCCACATTTGGTCCTGAGCCCCACCTTCCACCCACATGAGTCTGTGAGCCCCTCGTCCCTGCAAGCAGCTTGCCCCTGAACGCCTGTCCTTCAGTCCGCAATCTGCCAAGTGCCCTCTGCCCTCCAGCCAGACAGTCCTGCTCTCCGCCCCACCCATTACCTCCTCCCCATGCTGCTACAACGCCCACTCTTACCCAGATGTCACATGGCACCACCAAATTATTCTATTAATTTATTATTCATGATGAAACTTATTCTGAAACCTTTCCATGCTACTGGTATTCTGAAGACCTGGGCTATTCTGGCGGGAGCCCATCTGTTCCTAGCAAAGTGCACTGAGGTTAAAGCCTCCATGTGCCATGGGCTGAGTTTCAGGATGGCTTCCGGAAGAGACAGGACGGGTAAGGGCGGAGGTGGGTGCTGGTGCTAGGTGGCCTCTGTCTCCACTCTACCTTGGCCTTCCTCTTAGTGGGAGGGCTGCCCGGGAACGACGTCCCAGCTGTTCAGACAGGGAAGAGTCTTTGGGGGGTGGCCTAGGCCCAGGGAAGCTGGAGATAAAGAGGGGAGGTGGCCAAGCTCAGTACCCAGAGCCCTGTGAAACCCTGATGGAAGATGTGGGGGCTGAACCAGAGGCCTCTGGGCTAAGAAGCAGGCTCAGGGGCTGTGGGGCCTGCTGGTCTGCAGAATACCAACCCCATGGGGTCATGGGACCAGAGAAAGTGATGAGGTGCAAGCACTTGTCTGGGGTCCCAGTGGCCAGCTCATAGCTGATTCAGAGCACTGCTGGTCCTGGCCTTTAATACAGGTAGTGAATTTAGTGTGTCAGAGTCCATTAATAATGGCTTAACCAGTTGATCAAACCCTTGATCCCTAACAGTTCTCTTCTCAGTTCCCCAAAACCAGTGGTTCAACTGACACCACTGTAGCCTGAGCAAAGCCACCCTGTGTCCCATCAGGGCCAGTCTCTTGGCCTCAGCAGATGAAAGCCACCGTAGATGTCAGTGATAGGATGCCTGTGTGCCAATAAAACTTTATTTGTAGACCGACCGGTGTGGTTCAGTGGTTGAGCATCGACCTATAAACCAGGTCATGGTTCAATTCCTGGCCAGGGCACATGCCCGGGTTGCAGGCTTAATCCCCGGTAGCGGTTGTGCAAGAGGCAGCAATGGATGATTCTCTCATCATTGATGTTTCTCTCTCTCTTCTTCTCTGAAATCAATAAAAATATATTATATATTTTTAAAAACTGTATTTGTAGAAGCAGGCAGTGGGCTTGGGGCCCAGGAGGACCTCCTCGCCTTGCTCTGGAAGCTTGCAGGTTCATTTACTGATTGGCGTCCTGTGCTCTGACATGTCAATCAGCTTCTCAATTATGACCCAGGTGGAACCCTTGGAGAGAGGATGGCCCTGATGAAATTAGCCCCTCAGCAGGGTGCAGGCGGGCAGTGCCCAAGCTAGCTGGACATCCACAAGAACAGACCATGGCGTGGGCGGCCAGCAAAACACAGAGGTGCAGAACAGCTGAGTGGGATTGAACTTCAGACCCCGTAAGTGCACATGTTACATCTCTAATCAAAAAGCTTCCTCTTCAGCCCTCTGATGAAATCACAGGAATTCTACAAAAGCTAAAGTGGCCAAGCCTGGCCTGCATGCTCTCCGCCTCTCCCTCCCCCCCTCCCCCAGCAGGCAGTGATAACATCTTTCCCCCCAGCAAACCTACTGTCTGGGGAGGTGGTGACAGGTGTTAGCATCTCCAGGAAATGGAGCTGTCCATGGCTCATTAGACATGTGAGCAGAGCAGGCTCCTCCCCCAGACACAGAACCCATAAATGTGGCAAAATTCAGCCTCTGAGCTAGCCCTGGAAGACCAGGCTCCTCATTTTTGCTATTGGGGAAGAACAGAACTCACTGGGTGACAGTCATTTCCTGTTAGGCTTAGGATGCCTTTGCCTGAAGATGTACAGCCTTCTCCTTGATACCCCTGCACCCTTGGTTGGCATGTGGAGGGGTCCCAGAGCTACACTTGGGTCCTTTGTGGCTGTCTGGAGAGTTGGGGATAGCATAGCTGAGCCTAATGCCTCGTTCTGGTGTGAGCCAGCTGCAGCAGCATTCCCCTGATGACGAAGCTTTCCCTGGGCGGTGGGGGAGGCATGGACGCACTGGGAAGAGCTTCCCCCACAGAAGAGAGCCCAGCAACAAGATGCTTTGTCCCACCAGGCGATGGGCAGGAAGCAGGGCCTTCGTGTCTCTGGCCTCAGTGTCCTGAAATGGACAGGGAAGGAAAGGGCACTGTCTGCTTGGGACAGGCCCGACAACAGCACCCACTGCCTGGAAGGGTCCCTACTGCTCAGTGCACACAGCGAGGGCCTGCTGAGCAGATGGGGAAGGGGTGCAGGCATTGCCAGGGGCCACAAGGAGGTGCAACCACAGAGCTTCAGACAGGGGAACCTGGGGGGCCATGGAGTTGTAGGTCAATGCTTGGTGCCCGGGTTCTAGTTAATGGCAACTGCTATGTTGGCTTTTCTTGCGATTACCATCACCCTGAAGAAGGCAACTTGGCAGAAATGACCATCTTAGTGGGCATTAGGAGCAGAGGATGATGAATCGTGCCCTCTGGCTTTAGGCTGAATTTGTTGTGGCTTCAAGGTTTTCTTCTGGGGAGGTGGTGACAGGTGTTAGCATCTCCAGGAAATGGAGCTGTCCATGGCTCATTAGACATGTGAGCAGAGCAGGGTGAGCTGTTAGTTTCAACTGTCACCTGGCCGTGTTGTTGGTTTCTCCTCCTTGTCTATGATTTCTTTGAAATGAGAAAGACTGAGAAAATGCTTAAGGCTTTATTTGTCTTTTGAGTTCCTCTAGCTTTTTTTTAAAATATATTTTATTGATTTTTTTTTTACAGAGCGGAAGGGAGAGGGATAGAAAGTCAGAAACATCGATGAGAGAGAAACATCGATCAGCTGCCTCTTGCACGCCCCCTACTGGGGATGTGCCCGCAGCCAAGGTATGCCCTTGACCGGAATCGAACCCGGGACCCTTCAGTCTGCAGTCCGAGGCTCTATCTACTGAGTCAAACCGGTTTCAGCGAGTTCCTCTAGCTTTTGCAGATGAAGCAAATAGGTAATGAGTCATTTTAATTTTGGTTTAAGCCAGGTGTTTTCAAATGCCAGCCATGACCCCAAGCACTGGCCAGCTCCGAGATGTGGCTGCTCCACCCACTGGAATCCATGTGGCTGGTTTGGGGGCCTCTTGTGCAGAAGACCAGGGTCCTGAGTCTTCCCTCGTGAATTTAAATGCACATAGGGACACTCCCAGTTCAGGTGAGGACTGCACATCACCTTCTCTCCCACAGGTGGGATTGGAACTGGGGGCCTCTCCACTAGACCTTGGCAGAAATTACTCCCTGACTCCCACCCTCAGCCCCCAGACAGGACCCCCAGCAGCTGGGAGAGCAGGCCCATATCCCCTATATCTCATGGGCCTGCCGAGGGGTGCCTGCACCTCAGCCCCTCCTCCCGGCTCCCAGGGTTTCAGGGGCCATCAGATAGTCCCAGCTCAGAGCCTCCAGCCAAGAAAAGACCAGCTGGGGGAGCCCTGGGTCCAGGCATGAGTGTGGCCTGAGGTTGTTATCATTATGCTGCTAATCCATTCCCAGCTCATTGCATTTCTGTGGCTCATTTGTGCTCTGGTTAATTTAATTAAACTCATCCCTATGCTAATAAACATGTTTCCATTTGTCTTAGTGGCTGACGGAAAAGGGTCTGATATTTACATATTTTGACATTTACCAGAGAAATCAGAGCATCTGAAGTAATTCCTCTCTTGTTTGTAAGTTTGTGGAAAGGACCCTGGATCAGGCATTTCCTGCAGGTGGCCCTCCCTCCAGCAGCCACAAGCCCAGTGTGGATGTCTCCACCTTGGCACAGCCTCCTGGGCCAGTCCTCTGCCTCCCTCCCTCTGTGGGGAGTCAGGTACCCACACCTGTCTCTGCTGACTAGCAGTGCATTTCTAACAACAGGACAACTCTAGCTTTCATATACCCCAACCCTGGGCATGGGGTAAGCAGGCCCAGCACTATTTCCCTTAAACCAACCTCACCTTGACTTCAATCTCATCACCCCACACTCCCTCCGAAAATGCACATTGTTTCATTATGTGGGATAGGACTGAGGGGATGGCTCTATCTCCTGGGACTCCATTTCTCTGCCTGAAATCAATGTCAGATCCATTAATAGGCCACAGAATGCAGGCCTCCTCCTCCAGGCCGTATTTTGGGGTTACAGGTGCCCAGGCATATCTGTTCTGTTCACCGCCCTGAACCCCAACTCTCAGGATTGGGAGGAGCTAAACATTTTCAAATCATTTCCTCCAGGCATAGAGCAGAGCTGGGCTCCCTCAGGTCGTTGCTGTGAGGATCTGAGCAAAAGGGAGGGAGGAAGTGGGGGGGGGGAGGAAGGCGCGGAGAAGGCTCAAGCTCTGCTTGAGGTTAATAAAGAGACTTTTGTTCCCAGAGACAAAGGGGCAGAGCCATAACTTGAGATGGGTTGGAGGGAGACCCCGCGGAGCTGGGGTTTGTGGAAGCCTGGAAGGTCTGCCAGGCTGGGGTCTCATATTCAGAACCTTGGAGAGCGCACACCCAGCGTGAGTCTGGCTGGATCCTAGCACTATGGACAGCGGGTCAGGCTTGCTGGGCACCGGGAACTGTGGGGAGCGCGACCCAGCCCTCCCCAGAAGGAGGGGAGCTGGAGGTGGAGGTGGGCTTTGCCCACAGCCAGGGAGAGCCAGGCCTGTGCCTCCTTCTGCCTGTGCTACTTCCTGTAGCTTGTCCTGGGGCCAAAGTTTTTTTGTTTTGTTTTTTGTTAATCCTCTCCCGAAGATATTTTTCCATTGATTTTTAGGGAGAGTGGAAGAGAGAGGGACAGAGAGTAACATCGATGTGAGAGAAACACATCAATTGGTTGCCTCCTGCACAAGCCCCCACCAAGCCAGGGCCAGGGAGCAGCCTGCAACTGAGGTATATGCTCTTGACCAGAATTGAACCCCAGACCCTTTGATCCACAGGTTGAGACTCTATCCCCTGAGCCAAACTGGCTAGGGCTATGTTGTGTTTTTTTTTTTAAAATAAACTTTTATTGGTTTCAAAGAGGAAAGGATATGTAAAGGGAGATAGAAACATCAATAATGAGAGAGAACCATTGATCAGCTGCCTCCTGAACACCCCACACGGGATGAGCCCACAACCCAGGCATGTGTCCTGATTGGGAATTGAACCTCCTGGTTCACAGGTTGACGCTCAACCACTGAGCCACGCCAGCTGGGCTAACCAGCAGTTTTTGAAAGCCTAGCAATCTTGGCCAGAAGCAGACCATATGGCCACAGAAGCTGGAGGTGGCTGCAGTGGCAGCTCCATCAGGTGACAGGGGCCTGGCCTCCATCTTGACTCACATCTGACTCCTAAGAGGATGTTGGCTCTTCACCCAGGAGCTGGAAGAGGTGACACCCATGTGGTTGTGGCTGAGTGTGAAGGTTTCCTTCACATCTGATCGCTGTGATCTCTGTGCTGGCTCTCCATCACAGCCATCCAGTGAGGTCCCCCCTTCATGTTTTATGAATCCCAACGTGGCTCTGCCTGGAGGGAGACCTGGGAATAACTTACCTGCTCCTCCAGTCACTTTCTGCTCCTGGTTCACCAGAAAAAGAAATCAGTTCAAATGCCACCTCGCCCCAGAAAGAAGGGAGTCGTGATGTGCCTGTGCCTGACCCCAAATGGGTCCACCCCTTACTGCCCTAAGGGCTCTTCCCATCCTCTCTCAGCCTCCTCTCAGCAATACCAGGTGCTCCATCTGTAGTCCAAACCCTGCTCTCTCCAACTGTGACCCCTAAGACACTCCCCAGTGAGTTCCAGGAGGAAGGAGGTGTGCAGATCACTTGGGGAAAGAAGGGTTAAAGCGCTAGTGTACCCGTTTCTGTAGAAATGTCCCCTTCCTCAATTCTTCCCATGCTGCCATCCCAGGAGGCAGATGGTTTCTGTGAGCAGGAAGTGGGGTCCAGATCCTGGGAGCTGGGCATCTCCCCTCGAGCTGGGCACCACAGGCCGCTACCTGCCTTTGTCCCTCCTCAACCTTTCCACCAGATGGCAGGAGAGCTGGAGAGGAGAGTGGGGAGCTGGCCTGAGACCCTGGACACTCCTGTGGTTTCTTTGTCTGGGCCTGCCCAGCTCTACTCCTGGCTGTTGATGCTAGAGTCACCTTCCCTAATGTGTGTGGAGGGTGCAGGGAAGGGACAGGTGAAGGAATGGACAGACATGAGGAGTGGATGTGGACAAAAGACACGCAAAAGTCAGCATCAGAACCAGTTGGCATTTCTGTCCTGGGCCCCCCACACACCACCTGGCTCCACAACCCCAGCAATCGGTCAAGGGTGCCAACTGACACATCGTGCCTCCCTCTGAGGCACCTTACCCCCAAGGTCAAGCCAGTAAGTTCAAGGAGTAAATGCGTTGAGTGAGTGGGTAGGTGGATGGATGGGGACAGAGGTCAAGATGTGGGCATGAGGCACTTGAAATCCAGCGTGAGCATAGAGCTGCCTACTCCTCCACTGCCCCCGGATCTTTCCAGATTGGAACCCAGCACTGGGAGCAGGTGATGATGGCAAGACACCCAGGGCTCCCCTCTACTCAGGCACCCCACATAATCCCCCCTGGCAACACAAGTGACCGTTCCCTTGAGCACCCCCCTCACCTGCCTTAAAGTTCTGAGAGAAGGACCAGCTTATTCTCCTGCCAGGGTCCACTTGTTCAAGGCTTGTCTGCTAGGCTCGAGGGGTGTGGAGTCAGGTGAGTGGGTGAACCTGTAGGAAAACAAGCAGTCCACTCATAGCACAGAGCAGTCTCCTCACCACCCAGGTCCCGCCAGGTTGTCGGTGACATGCCAGGGCTATGGGCCTTCTCAGGACAGTGAAAACCCAACTTCTGCTTCTTTACATCTTGTACAAGCTCTAGAGACCTTAAGTCCTGTAGGTGCGGTCACACTTGGTCCACAGGTCATGGCACCAAGAGATCAAAGCCTCCCCCTACCTAAGGGACATCTGGAGACCCTGTGTTCCCAAAGCAAACAATGGGTGCACCCACCTGCACCACAGCAGGAGGGCCTGGCCTGGGTGGTGCCAGGCAAGCAGGCAGGAGAAAGGCACATGCCCTGGAGAGCAGAGCGCACCTAGCGTCAAGATCGTACCTTGCACATTACAATAGCACGGAGCACCATCCAGCCTGCACCCAACACATCAACTGAACACGGACTTGAGGCTGAGCAGGCCTGGGTTCAGGCTGCAGAGCAGAGCAGAGCAGCACTCAGGAATGAGTTGGTCGACATTCCCCCAACATTCCATGGCCATGTGGCTCGACACGTGTGATTCTGGAGGGCTGCTTCCACAATGGTGACCTAAGGGCTGCATCACACCACCACAGGGTGGAGAGCGGTGAGGCGGCCCTCCTGCCAGTGCAGACACTGTCAGTGCAAAGTCCCGGGCATGCTGGGACCAGGAACTGCCCAGGTGCCACCGCCTCAGGGGATAGTAGAAGAGGGGATAGCGCTGTGGCTTCAGCCATACTTGCTGAGCCCCTCTACCTTTCTCCCCTGGCGCATGACTGTCCCTAACCCAAGACAGGGCCTATGAGAGTGCAGCTGCTCAAGCTCATTAGCAGCGATTCCCCGACACCTATCAGCAAGAGGAGGGAGCAATGAGCGTTGGCATGGAAACTTCGGCTCAGGGACGAGAGGACGCAGGGGCTGCCCTCACAAGGCAGGGGGAGTTGGGAGGTAAAGCTGACCTGGCCAGAGGCTACGACAGAATCTGAGGTGGTGGGGAGTACATGCCCCCACTTAATCCCAGAGATGCACAGCCTGGAGGCAGCGGGCTGGGAGAGGGAAGCAGCTGGATATCCAGGCAGGGGATCAAACGGGAGCTGGGCTCATGCTGAATGCTGACATAAGGAGAGCCCTCAGTGTGCCCACGGGTGTGCGATTCAGACAACACTGCCCAGCCTACTGCCCGGGAGCTACACCCTCATTACTGGTCAGGCCCAAAGAAAGCCTCCAAATCCCCACACAGGGCAGCTGCTGGGGAAGGTGGGTGCCTGTGCAGTGACCTGGGGTGCCCAGCCACCACATGGAGGAAGCCTGCTGGGTCCAGCTCGAGGTCTATTTCTGTCCATCCCAGCCATCCCTGCAATGAAGTTATTTTAGCATCTCTGACAATGTTTCGGGATTATTTTTAACTATGAAAAGCCAAGCTTGCATTGAACAATAGCTTATAAAATTATTTCCATTCTGACACTTTGAGGAAGAGCTGACTCCTTGGCAAAAGACACAACGATCCTCATTTTCTTGTCTTCCCTTCAGGCCAACAATGATGATCACCCAAGAGACACCCAGGCTGGGCCCTGACCCTCCTGAGGGCTGAGCAAAATGCACGCCGGAAAGCAGTTCAGCAGCAAGACTGTGGGTCACTCCTGCAGAGGGGGTGCTCACGCACATGCAGGACACAAGTGAACATGCCCACAGACAGCAGGAAGAGGCCTCATCTAACACAGACCAAAACATGGGCCAGACTTTAAAGCTGCCCGACCGCCTGCTCCAGCCCCCAGGTCCTGCCAAGCCTGGGCCAGCGAGGGACTCATCCTATTCTCACAGCTCCGCCTCGCACATCAGGGAGCCACTGAGTAACTTCATTGCTGCCCTCGAATCATCCTTTCTAAAAGGCTGTTTGAGGAGAGAAACCAAGATGGCAGCATAGGCAAACACCTGCACTTTCTGTCTTGTACAACCACTTTAAAACAATTAAAAGACAAAACAGACATAATCCAGAACCACAGGAAGGCTGGCTGAGTGGAAATTCTACAACTAGAAGGGAAGAGAAAAGCACACTGAGACTCAGAGGAGGTGCAGAGATAAAGTGCAGAGCTACAGAGACACAGGCGCGGAGAGGGCTGGCAACTGAGTATGCAGCTGGCTTTTTCAAGCAGGAGGGAGACACAAGCTCCTGACTGCTCTGAACTCCAGTTCCAAGTGAGACTCTGGGGACCCAGACTCATATGGGGACAAATTGAACTGTCTGGCAGCAGGCAGAACTCCAGGGCGGCTTTCTCTCAGAGGTGTTTGAAGTGATTACTGCAGGACACTGAGTCTCTTAGGGCAGGGCTAATGGAAAGCCATTGCTATTTACTCTGCCCTGAGACTCTGACCCATCCAAGCTGTGTGTGCAGAGGCTTTTGCATATGAATGACCTAGTCCTTTGAAATCTAAACTTACCTACAAACTGCATCTGAGTCAGAGAGACCCAGAACATACAAAATAAGGCCCAAGGCTCCACAGCAGCTTGCATTGGTTCACAGCTGGGCCTCATCTGGGCACCTCCAAAACCAAAACAAAGAAGGGAAATCTGAAGATTACTGCATAGCTCCTGCTGGGTGGCCTCAGGCAGAGGCTAAATTTGCACCTCCTTGAAGATCCAAGAGCCATTTTATCCAGGGATCAGAGTAGGACCACCCATATTACAACTCCTCAGATCCATAAGGGACAGTCTTGCCTCATAAGGCTGTCTCCAGCACAGAAGTTCTCCCATTTGTAGACACAGCTAATCCTCACAGCCAATTGGCCTGGAGGACAATTCCTCCCAGTGATACCAACAACAATCAAGGCTTAACTACAACAAGACTATGCACACAGCTCATAAACGGGTGCCCACCAAGAGTGTCCACCTCAGGTAACTGGGGAGACTGAGCCACTGGACCCTATAGGAAACCTAGCACACAAAGACACTCTATCAACTCAGGTAAGCAGCCAAAATGTAAAGACAAAGAAACAGGTCACAAATGAAAGAAATGGAGGAAAGCAAACTACTGGATGTAAAGTTCAAAACCACGGTTATACGGTTTTTCAAAAATTTTCTAGAAAAGGCCAATAAATTTAGTGAGACCCTCAAGGATATGAAAAAGGACCAACTAGAAATTAAACATATATTTACTGAAATAATAATATACATAGATCCAACAGCAGGCTAGAGGATTGCAAGAATCAAGTCAAAGATTTGAAATACAAAGAAGCAAAAAACACCCAACCGGAAAACCAAAAAGAAAAAAGAATCCAAAAATATGAAGACAGTGTAATGAGCCTCTGGGACAACTTCAAGCGTACCAACATCAGAAATATGGGGGTGCCAGGAGAAGCAAGAGAGCAAGATACTGAAAACCTATTTGAAGAAATAATGATGAAAACTTCCCCAACCTGGTGAAAGAAATAGACTTACAAGTCCAGGAAGCACACAGAACTCCAAGCAAAAGGAATCCAAAGAGGACCACACCAAGACACATCATAATTAAGATGCTAAGAGCAAAAGACAAAGAGAGAATATTAAAAGTAGCAAGAGAAAAACAGTTAGTTACCTATCAGTGCGATTGTCAGCTAATTTCTCAACAGAAATTATGCAGGCCAGAAGAGAGTGGCAAGACATATTCAAAGTGATGAACAGCAAGAATCTACAACCAAGATTACTCTATCCAGCAAAGCTATCATTCAGAATTGAAGGTCAGATAAAGAGTTTCACAGATAAGAAAAAGCTAAAGGAGTTCATCACCGCCAAACCAGTATTATATGAAATGCTGAAAGGTATTCTTTAAGAAGAGGAAGAAAAAGAAAAAGGTAAAGATAAAAATTATGAACAATAAATACATACCTATCAAGAGAATCTAAAAATCAAGTGAATAAAAAAATCTGATGAACAGAAAAAACTGGTGAATATAATAGAATCAGGAGTACAGAAAGGGAGTGGACTGACAATTCTGGGAGGAAGGGGTGTGGGGTGGTGTGGGAAGAGACGGGACAAAAATCGTACACCCATGGATGAGGACAGTGGAGGGGGATAAGGGCATGGGGTGGGGTGGGAACCAGATGGAGGGGAGCTATGGTATGGGGAAAGAGGAACAACTGTAATAATCTGAACAATAAAGATTAAAAATAAATAAATAAAAGGCTTTTGAATTTTCATAAATTGCTTGTGCCTCCCCTGGTGACCTGAGGCTTGCTTCCAGGGAGGGGGAGGGGGTGCAGGGAGGCATACAAAGCATATACAGAAGGCCTGCGATTGGTTTCTAAACCAGATCTGACCTGGAAACTGTTTCTGGACAGAACCTGATGACGAAATGGCTCAGGTCCCACCTTTGAGGAAACCTTTCACTGAAGCTTCAGCCCCATCCCAGGTGAATATTCTGATAGGTAACTAACTGTTTTTCTCTTGCTGCTTTTAATATTCTCTCTTTGTCTTTTGCTCTTGGCATCTTCCTGATGGCACATCAGGAAAGTAGTGCCACTTTTACCACCTGCCCAGGACCCTCTGTGGCCTCAGGTGACCTCACTGAGCCCGCCCCTAACAAAGGATGCAGGTCCCAAACAGGATGCTGAGTCCAGCCTTCCCCCTCCAGGGCACAGGGACAAATGGGGTCTATGCCAAGTGGGTGGTGGAGGCCACATAGGAGTTGAAGATGGAGCTGAAGACTTACAAGCTAACGAGGGCAACAGGCACCTGAGGGTCTCCATGACCCCACCAGCCCCTTCCCAGGATGCTGCCGGCATAGCCTGGGGCTCAACTGACAACCGAGTCTGTGCAGCTGCCGAGTGAGCCCGGAGGCAGCAGATGAAGGCAACAAGGAGCATAACCGCAGGCGCCTGGCCACCTCAGCTTCATCAAGCCAGGGGCCAGCGGAGCCCCTCCCCAGCCAGCACCCAGGGAGCCTGACTGCTAATCCACCCGTAACACCTGGAGCTAAGAGCCAAGTCCCAGGGAACACCAAAACAACCAGGACCCTGAGAGGAAGGGAGGCCCAGGCGAGCAAGGTCTACCCAGGGCAGGGGGCCAAGCCATGCCATCCACCCCGCACCTCCTCGGAATGGCTCTCCCTGCAGTGGGCACCCAGCCCACCCCACCCATGACAGCCACTGCTGGTGTCCCCCAGCCAGGCCACATGCCTCGGCGGGGCCTGCCAGAGCTTCTCTGGCCAGGTGCTGTGGCCCAGCGCAGGCCCCACCCAGCAGCACCGTGTTGTCTGGAACACAGCAGTTTGGATGCTGCTTCCTCCTTCCTTCCAGCATTGTTTTTTCTTTCTTCGCCGGATGAATTCCTTAAATACTTTGTCTTACTTATAGTTAAGATGTCAGATTAACCACAGGCAGGGCTGGGGGGACTTAAAAAAGAAGTGACGGAAAAGTTAGGCTAAAGTGCCCCGACCTAAGAGAACACAGGAGATACTGTGGGGGTGACAGCAGGGCTCTTGCCTCTGGTGGCTCTGAGTCCTGGCTCAGACCAGAAGGCAGTGCTGCTGGTCTGAACCCTGGAGAGAAAGGCCCCCCACCCCATGTGTGAAAGAGGGAACAAATAGACAGAGGAGCCCTGGAATGAGGGGATGAGCGCCTGAGGCTCAGGGGGGCATGCTGGGCCATCAGGCAGCCTCCAGCCCTGGGGTATGAACATCTCTGGCCAAAGGTTAACCCACGGGCCATAAGGTTAATGGCTGTCCCCGCCTGCTGTTCTCGGAAGGGCATTGGCCTTCAGCCTTTGGGAGAAACGTGGAGACCCCAAAATGCAGGGCCCATATCCAGCAAGGCCCACTCATCCTGCCCCACTGAGTGCCAACCCGCCGCTGCCCTCTGCTGGCCATGCCCACTCACTGCGCTCCTGGCTGGGAGAGGGAAGAGAGGGTACTGAAGGCAAATTGGGATGGTGTCAGCTTGTCAGCAGGTTGCCATGGCAATGAGAGGGTGGGCGTGGAGGGGCTGCTGCCAGAGCCTCTGGAAAGCAAGGAATGTGCCATCTTCTGGCTGGAGCCAAATTCCTCATGATCTGCCTCCCAGTGCAGCTCACGTGGCCACGCAGCCCAGCCAGGGGAGGGACAGGGGAGCCAGAGGGGGCTGGGCTCCTTGCCACCTGGCTCTGCTTGGGACAGCAGTAGTGCACTTGCTCCTTGCTGGGTGGTGCTCCCTGAAGGCCCTGTGAGGCCACAGTCCCTCCATCCAGACCTGGAGGACACGGTGATCACCTGTCACTTAGGGGAGGGGGAGATTCAGCCAAAAGCGGAGGCTGGGCACCTGGTCTCTTCGAGAGGCTGATTGCAAAACACCCATCAGGGAGGATGGCAGTGACAAGACCTGGACAGGAGCAGCTGTGGTGTGTTTGAAACCAGGACTCCAGGGTGTGGGCAGCACCATTAGTATACAGCTCACGGCCCTGGGGCGGGACCACAGGCACTGAGCCAACCTGCACCCTTCGGGGCCCCGCTGAGACCAAGCCCAGCTGTCAAAGAGCAGGAGATTCAGCCCAGCTGGGGTGGCCCAGGAAGCCCCTGACCTTGGGTGCCACCCAGAGCATTGTTGCCCCCAGGTGTCTCTTCAACAGGAGATGATGCCCAGGTCTCATGTAAACAGACTGCCTCACTTGGCAAAGCAGGGGGCGATGGCTGCCCCAGCAGCACTGAGCACATAGCCCCGCCTGGTCGGGAGCTCCGCCTCCAGGAACTCTACCTGCCTTGATGCACTGATGATGCTGATGATAGTGGTGGAGATGGTGATGGTGATGATGATATGGTGGTGATGACAGTGATAGTGATGGTGCTGATGATATGGTGGTGATGACAGTGATGTGATGGTGATGATGATATGGTGGTGATGACAGTGATGGTGATGGTGATGATGATATGGTGGTGATGGTGATAGTGATAGTGATGGTGATGGTGATGGTGATGATGATATGGTGGTGATGACAGTGATGGTGATGGTGATGATGATAAGGTGGTGATGACAGTGATGGTGATGGTGATGATGATATGGTGGTGATGACAGTGATGGTGATGGTGATGACAGTGATGGTGATGGTGATGATGATATGGTGGTGATGACAGTGATGGTGATGGTGATGATGATATGGCGGTGAAGGTGATAGTGATAGTGATGGTGATGGTGATGATGATATGGTGGTGATGACAGTGATGGTGATAGTGATGGTGATGGTGATGGTGATGATGATATGGTGGTGATGACAGTGATGGTGACGGTAATGATGATATGGTGGTGATGACAGTGATGGTGATGGTGATGATGATATGGTGGTGATGACAGTGATGGTGATGGTGATGATGATATGGTGGTGATGACAGTGATGGAGATGGTGATGATGATATGGTGATGAAGGTGATAGTGATAGTGATGGTGATGGTGATGGTGATGATGATATGGTGGTGATGACAGTGATGGTGATAGTGATGGTGATGGTGATGGTGATGATGATATGGTGGTGATGACAGTGATGGTGACGGTAATGATGATATGGTGGTGATGACAGTGATGGTGATGGTGATGATGATATGGTGGTGATGACAGTGATGGTGATGGTGATGAAGATATGGTGGTGATGACAGTGATGGAGATGGTGATGATGATATGGTGATGAAGGTGATAGTGATAGTGATGGTGATGGTGATGGTGATGATGATATGGTGGTGATGACAGTGATGGTGATGGTGATGATGATATGGTGGTGATGACAGTGATGGTGATGGTGATGATGATATGGTGGTGATGGTGACAGTGATAGTGATGGTGATGGTGATGGGGACGGTGATGGTGATGATGATATGGTGGTGATGACAGTGAAGGTGATGGTGATGATAATATGGGGGTGATGACAGTGATGGTGATGGTGATGATGATATTGTGGTGATGACAGTGATGGTAATGGTGATGATGATATGGTGGTGATGGTGATGATGATATGGTGGTGATGACAGTGATGGTGATGGTGATGATGATATGGTGGTGATGACAGTGATGGTGATAGAGATGGTGATGGTGATGGTGATGATGATATGGTGGTGATGACAGTGATGGTGATGGTAATGATGATATGGTGGTGATGACAGTGATGGTGATGGTGATGATGATATGGTGGTGATGACAGTGATGGTGATGGTAATGATGATATGGTGGTGATGACAGTGATGGTGATGGTGATGATGATATGGTGGTGATGACAGTGATGGTGATGGTGATGATGATATGGCGGTTAAGGTGATAGTGATAGTGATGGTGATGGTGATGATGATATGGTGGTGATGACAGTGATGGTGATAGTGATGGTGATGGTGATGGTGATGATGATATGGTGGTGATGACAGTGATGGTGACGGTAATGATGATATGGTGGTGATGACAGTGATGGTGATGGTGATGATGATATGGTGGTGATGACAGTGATGGTGATGGTGATGAAGATATGGTGGTGATGACAGTGATGGAGATGGTGATGATGATATGGTGATGATGGTGATAGTGATAGTGATGGTGATGGTGATGGTGATGATGATATGGTGGTGATGACAGTGATGGTGATGGTGATGATGATATGGTGGTGATGACAGTGATGGTGATGGTAATGATGATATGGTGGTGATGACAGTGATGGAGATGGTGATGATGATATGGTGATGATGGTGATAGTGATAGTGATGGTGATGGTGATGGTGATGATGATATGGTGGTGATGACAGTGATGGTGATGGCGATGATGATATGGGGGTGATGACAGTGATGGTGATGGTGATGATGATATGGTGGTGATGGTGACAGTGATAGTGATGGTGATGGTGATGGTGATGGTGATGATGATATGGTGGTGATGACAGTGATGGTGATGGTGATGATAATATGGGGGTGATGACAGTGATGGTGATGATGATGATGATATTGTGGTGATGACAGTGATGGTGATGGTGATGATGATATGGCGGTGATGACAGTGATGGTGATGGTGATGATAATATGGTGGTGATGGTGATAGTAATGGTGATGGTGATGGTGATGATGATATGGTGGTGATGACAGTGATGGTGATGATGATAAGATGGTGATGCTGATGATGATAAGGTGGTGATGACAGTGATGGTAATGGTGATGATGACATGGTGGTGATGACAGTGATGGTGATGGTGATGATGATATGGTGGTGATGACAGTGATGGTGATGGTGATGAAGATATGGTGGTGATGGTGATAGTGATAGTAATGGTGATGGTGATGGTGATGATGATATGGTAGTGATGACAGTGATGGTGATGGTGATGATGATATGGTGGTGATGACAGTGATGGTGATGGTGATGAAGATATGGTGGTGATGGTGATAGTGATAGTAATGGTGATGGTGATGGTGATGATGATATGGTGGTGATGACAGTGATGGTGACGGTGATGATGATATGGTGGTGATGGTGATAGTGATAGTGATGTTGATGGGGATGATGGTGACAGTGATAGTGATGGTGATGGTGATGGTGATGATGATATGGTGGTGATGATAGTGATGGTAATGGTGATGATACTATGGTGGTGATGACAGTGATGGAGATGGTGATGATGATATGGTGATGATGGTGATGGTGGTGATAGTGATGGTGATGGTGATGGTGATGATGATATGGTGGTGATGACAGTGATGGTGATGGTGATGATGATATGGTGGTGATGACAGTGATGGTGATGGTGATGAAGATATGGTGGTGATGACAGTGATGGAGATGGTGATGATGATATGGTGATGATGGTGATAGTGATAGTGATGGTGATGGTGATGGTGATGATGATATGGTGGTGATGACAGTGATGGTGATGGTGATGATGATATGGTGGTGATGACAGTGATGGTGATGGTAATGATGATATGGTGGTGATGACAGTGATGGAGATGGTGATGATGATATGGTGATGATGGTGATAGTGATAGTGATGGTGATGGTGATGGTGATGATGATATGGTGGTGATGACAGTGATGGTGATGGTGATGATGATATGGGGGTGATGACAGTGATGGTGATGGTGATGATGATATGGTGGTGATGGTGACAGTGATAGTGATGGTGATGGTGATGGTGATGGTGATGATGATAAGGTGGTGATGACAGTGATGGTGATGGTGATGATAATATGGGGGTGATGACAGTGATGGTGATGATGATGATGATATTGTGGTGATGACAGTGATGGTGATGGTGATGATGATATGGCGGCGATGACAGTGATGGTGATGGTGATGATAATATGGTGGTGATGGTGATAGTAATGGTGATGGTGATGGTGATGATGATATGGTGGTGATGACAGTGATGGTGATGATGATAAGATGGTGATGCTGATGATGATAAGGTGGTGATGACAGTGATGGTAATGGTGATGATGACATGGTGGTGATGACAGTGATGGTGATGGTGATGAAGATATGGTGGTGATGACAGTGATGGAGATGGTGATGATGATATGGTGATGAGGGTGATAGTGATAGTGATGGTGATGGTGATGGTGATGATGATATGGTGGTGATGACAGTGATGGTGATGGTGATGATGATATGGTGGTGATGACAGTGATGGTGATGGTAATGATGATATGGTGGTGATGACAGTGATGGAGATGGTGATGATGATATGGTGATGATGGTGATAGTGATAGTGATGGTGATGGTGATGGTGATGATGATATGGTGGTGATGACAGTGATGGTGATGGCGATGATGATATGGTGGTGATGACAGTGATGGTGATGGTGATGATGATATGGTGGTGATGGTGACAGTGATAGTGATGGTGATGGTGATGGTGATGGTGATGATGATAAGGTGGTGATGACAGTGATGGTGATGGTGATGATAATATGGGGGTGATGACAGTGATGGTGATGATGATGATCATATTGTGGTGATGACAGTGATGGTGATGGTGATGATGATATGGCGGTGATGACAGTGATGGTGATGGTGATGATAATATGGTGGTGATGGTGATAGTAATGGTGATGGTGATGGTGATGATGATATGGTGGTGATGACAGTGATGGTGATGATGATAAGATGGTGATGCTGATGATGATAAGGTGGTGATGACAGTGATGGTGATGGTGATGATGATATGGTGGTGATGACAGTGATGGTGATGGTGATGATGATATGGTGGTGATGACAGTGATGGTGATGGTGATGAAGATATGGTGGTGATGGTGATAGTGATAGTAATGGTGATGGTGATGGTGATGATGATATGGTAGTGATGACAGTGATGGTGATGGTGATGATGATATGGTGGTGATGACAGTGATGGTGATGGTGATGAAGATATGGTGGTGATGGTGATAGTGATAGTAATGGTGATGGTGATGGTGATGATGATATGGTGGTGATGACAGTGATGGTGACGGTGATGATGATATGGTGGTGATGGTGATAGTGATAGTGATGGTGATGGGGATGATGGTGACAGTGATAGTGATGGTGATGGTGATGGTGATGATGATATGGTGGTGATGATAGTGATGGTAATGGTGATGATACTATGGTGGTGATGACAGTGATGGTGATGGTGATGATGATATGGTGGTGATGACAGTGATGGTGATAGTGATGATGATATGGTTGATGACAGTGATGGTGATGGTAATGATGATATGGTGGTGATGGTGATAGAGATAGTGATGGTGATGGTGATGATGATGATAGTGATAGTGATGGTGATGGTGATGGTGATGATGATATGGTGGTGATGACAGTGATGGTGATGGTGATGATACTATGGTGGTGATGACAGTGATGGTGATGGTGATGATGATATTGTGGTGATGACAGTGATGGTGATGGTGATGATAATTTGGTGGTGATGACAGTGATGGTGATGGTGATGTTGATATGGTGGTGATGACAGTGATGGTGATGGTGATGATGATATGGTGGTGATGGTGATGATGATATGGTGGTGATGACAGTGATGGTGATGGTGATGATGATATGGTGGTGATGACAGTGATGGTGATGGTTATGATGATATGGTGGCTGATGACAGTGATGGTGATGGTGATGACAGATATGGTGGTGATGACAGTGATGGTGATGATGATATGGTGGTGATGACAGTGATGGTGATGGTGATGATGATATGGTGTTGATGGTTATGATTATATGGTGGTGATGACAGTGAAGGTGATGGTGATGATGATATGGTGGTGATGGTGATGATAATATGGTGGTGATGACAGTGATGGTGATGGTGATGATGATATGGTGGTGATGACAGTGATGGTGATGGTGATGATGATATATATGGTGGTGATGACAGTGATGGTGATGGTGATGATGATATGGTGGTGATGACAGTGATGGTGATGGTGATAATAAATGGTGGTGATGACAGTGTTGGTGATGGTGATGATAATATGCTGGTAATGACAGTGATGGTGATGGTGATGATGATATGGTGGTGATGACAGTGATGGTGATGGTGATGATGACAAGGTGGTGATGGTGATAGTGAAAGTGATGGTGATGGTGATGATGGTGATAGTGATAGTGAAGGTGATGGTGATGGTGATGTGATGATGATATGGTGGTGATGACAGTGATGGTGATGGTGATGAAGATATGGTGGTGATGTGACAGGATAGTAATGGTGATGGTGTGATGATAATATGGTGGTGATGACAGTGATGGTGATTGTGATGATGATATTGTGGTGATGACAGTGATGGTGATGGTGATGATGATATGGTGGTGATGGTGATAGTTGATAGTAATGGTGATGGTGATGGTGATGATGATATGGTGGTGATGACAGTGATGGTGACGGTGATGATGATATGGTGGTGATGGTGATAGTGATAGTGATGGAATGGGATGATGGTGACAGTGATAGTGATGGTGATGGTGATGGTGATGATGATATGGTGGTGATGATAGTGATGGTAATGGTGATGATACTATCGTGGTGATGACAGTGATGGTGATGGTGATGATGATATGGTGGTGATGACAGTGATGGTGATGGTGATGATGATATGGTTGTGATGACAGTGATGGTGATGGTAATGATGATATGGTGGTGATGACAGTGATGGTGATAGTGATGGTGATGGTGATGGTGATGATGATATGGTGGTGATGACAGTGATGGTGACGGTAATGATGATATGGTGGTGATGACAGTGATGGTGATGGTGATGATGATATGGTGGTGATGACAGTGATGGTGATGGTGATGAAGATATGGTGGTGATGACAGTGATGGTAATGGTGATGATGACATGGTGGTGATGACAGTGATGGTGATGGTGATGATGATATGGTGGTGATGACAGTGATGGTGATGGTGATGAAGATATGGTGGTGATGGTGATAGTGATAGTAATGGTGATGGTGATGGTGATGATGATATGGTAGTGATGACAGTGATGGTGATGGTGATGATGATATGGTGGTGATGACAGTGATGGTGATGGTGATGAAGATATGGTGGTGATGGTGATAGTGATAGTAATGGTGATGGTGATGGTGATGATGATATGGTGGTGATGACAGTGATGGTGACGGTGATGATGATATGGTGGTGATGGTGATAGTGATAGTGATGGTGATGGGGATGATGGTGACAGTGATAGTGATGGTGATGGTGATGGTGATGATGATATGGTGGTGATGATAGTGATGGTAATGGTGATGATACTATGGTGGTGATGACAGTGATGGTGATGGTGATGATGATATGGTGGTGATGACAGTGATGGTGATAGTGATGATGATATGGTTGATGACAGTGATGGTGATGGTAATGATGATATGGTGGTGATGGTGATAGAGATAGTGATGGTGATGGTGATGATGATGATAGTGATAGTGATGGTGATGGTGATGGTGATGATGATATGGTGGTGATGACAGTGATGGTGATGGTGATGATACTATGGTGGTGATGACAGTGATGGTGATGGTGATGATGATATGTGGTGATGACAGTGATGGTGATGGTGATGATAATTTGGTGGTGATGACAGTGATGGTGATGGTGATGTTGATATGGTGGTGATGACAGTGATGGTGATGGTGATCATGATATGGTGGTGATGGTGATGATGATATGGTGGTGATGACAGTGATGGTGATGGTGATGATGATATGGTTGTGATGACAGTGATGGTGATGGTTATGATGATATGGTGCTGATGACAGTGATGGTGATGGTGATGACAATATGGTGGTGATGACAGTGATGGTGATGATGATATGGAGGTGATGACAGTGATGGTGATGGTGATGATGATATGGTGTTGATGGTTATGATTATATGGTGGTGATGACAGTGAAGGTGATGGTGATGATGATATGGTGGTGATGGTGATGATAATATGGTGGTGATGACAGTGATGGTGATGGTGATGATGATATGGTGGTGATGACAGTGATGGTGATGGTGATGATGATATATATGGTGGTGATGACAGTGATGGTGATGGTGATGATGATATGGTGGTGATGACAGTGATGGTGATGGTGATAATAAAATGGTGGTGATGACAGTGTTGGTGATGGTGATGATAATATGCTGGTAATGACAGTGATGGTGATGGTGATGATAATATGGTGGTGATGACAGTGATGGTGATGGTGATGATGACAAGGTGGTGATGGTGATAGTGATAATGATGGTGATGGTGATGATGGTGATAGTGATAGTGAAGGTGATGGTGATGGTGATGATGAAATGGTGGTGATGACAGTGATGGTGATGGTGATGATGATATGGTGGTGATGACAGTGATGGTGATGGTGATGATAATATGGGGGTGATGACAGTGATGGTGATTGTGATGATGATATTGTGGTGATGACAGTGATGGTAATGGTGATGATGATATGGTGGTGATGGTGATGATGATATGGTGGTGATGACAGTGATGGTGATGGTGATGATGATATGGTGGTGATGACAGTGAGAGTGATGGTGATGATGATATGCTGGTGATGACAGTGATGGTGATGGAAATGATGATACGGTGGTGATGACAGTAATGGTGATGGTGATGATGATATGATGGTGATGACATTGATGGTGAAGGTGATGATACTATCGTGGTGATGACAGTGATGGTGATGGTGATGATGATATGGTGGTGATGACAGTGATGGTGGTAGTGATGATGATATGGTGGTGATGACAGGGATGGTGATGGTGATGATGATATGGTGGTGATGACAGTGATGGTGATAGTGATGGTGATGGTGATGGTGATGATGATATGGTGGTGATGACAGTGATGGTGAAGGTGATGATGATATGGTGGTGATGACAGTGATGGTGATGGTGATGATGATATGGTGGTGATGACAGTGATGGTGATGGTGATGAAGATATGGTGGTGATGACAGTGATGGTAATGGTGATGATGACATGGTGGTGATGACAGTGATGGTGATGGTGATGATGATATGGTGGTGATGACAGTGATGGTGATGGTGATGAAGATATGGTGGTGATGGTGATAGTGATAGTAATGGTGATGGTGATGGTGATAATGATATGGTGGTGATGACAGTGATGGTGATGGTGATGATGATATGGTGATGATGATATGGTGGTGATGACAGTGATGGTGATGGTGATGAAGATATGGTGGTGATGGTGATAGTGATAGTAATGGTGATGGTGATGGTGATGATGATATGGTGGTGATGACAGTGATGGTGACGGTGATGATGATATGGTGGTGATGGTGATAGTGATAGTGATAGTGATGGTGATGATGGTGACAGTGATAGTGATGGTGATGGTGATGGTGATGATGATATGGTGGTGATGATAGTGATGGTAATGGTGATGATACTATGGTGGTGATGACAGTGATGGTGATGGTGATGATGATATGGTGGTGATGACAGTGATGGTGATAGTGATGATGATATGGTTGATGACAGTGATGGTGATGGTAATGATGATATGGTGGTGATGGTGATAGAGATAGTGATGGTGATGGTGATGATGATGATAGTGATAGTGATGGTGATGGTGATGGTGATGATGATATGGTGGTGATGACAGTGATGGTGATGGTGATGATACTATGGTGGTGATGCAGTGATGGTGATGGTGATGATGCTATTGTGGTGAGGACGTGATGGTGATGGTGATGTAATTGGTGGTGATGACAGTGATGGTCGATGGTGTGATGTTGATATGGTGGTGGTGATGAAGTGAGGTGATGGTGATGATGATATGGTGGTGATGATATGGTGGTGATGACAGTGATGGTGATGGTGATGATGATATGGTTGTGATGCAGAGATGGTGAATGGGTTATGATGATATGGTGCTGATGACAGTGTTGGTGATTGTGATGACAATATGGTGGTGATGACAGTGATGGTGATGATGATATGAGGTGATGACATGATGTGATGGTGATGATGATATGGTGGTGATGGTTATGATTATATGGTGGTGATGACAGTGGAAGTATGGTGATGATGATATGGTGGTGATGGTGATGATGATATGGTGGTGATGGTGATACTGATAGTGATGGTGATGGTGATGATGTTATGGTGGTGATGACAGTGATGGTGATGTTGATGATAATATGGTGGTGATGACAGTGATGGTGATGGTGATGATGATATGGTGGTGATGACAGTGATGGTGATGGTGATGATGAAATGGTGGTGATGACAGTGATGGTGATGGTGATGATGATATGGTGGTGATGACAGTGATGGTGATGGTGATGATAATATGGTGGTGATGACAGTGATGGTGATGGTGATGATGATATGGTGGTGATGGTGATAGTGATAGTGATGGTGATGGTGATGATGGTGATGGTGATGATGACAGTGATGGTGATGGTGATGATGATATGGTGGTGATGACAGTGATGGTGATGGTGATGATGATATGGTGGTGATGACAGTGATGGTGATGGTGATGATGATATGGTGGTGATGACAGTGATGGTGATGGTGATGATGATATGGTGGTGATGACAGTGATGGTGATGGTGATGATGATATGGTGGTGATGAGTGATGATGATATGGTGGTGATGACAGTGTTGGTGATGGTGATGATAATATGCTGGTAATGACAGTGATGGTGATGGTGATGATAATATGGTGGTGATGACAGTGATGGTGATGGTGATGATGACAGGTGGTGATGACAGTGATGGTGATAGTGATGATGATATGGTGGTTATGACAGTGATGGTGATGGTAATGATGATATGGTGGTGATGGTGATAGTGATAATGATGGTGATGGTGATGATGGTGATAGTGATAGTGAAGGTGATGGTGATGGTGATGATGAAATGGTGGTGATGACAGTGATGGTGATGGTGATGATGATATGGTGGTGATGACAGTGATGGTGATAGTGATGGTGATGGTGATGGTGATGATGATATGGTGGTGATGACAGTGATGGTGACGGTAATGATGATATGGTGGTGATGACAGTGATGGTGATGGTGATAATGATATGGTGGTGATGACAGTGATGGTGATGGTGATGATGATATGGTGGTGATGACAGTGATGGAGATGGTGATGATGATATGGTGATGAAGGTGATAGTGAGAGTGATGGTTATGGTGATGGTGATGATGATATGGTGGTGATGGTGATGATATTATGGGGGTGATGACAGTGATGGTGATGGTGATGATGATATGGTGGTGATGACAGTGATGGTGATGGTGATGATGATATATATGGTGGTGATGACAGTGATGGTGATGGTGATGATGAAATGGTGGTGATGACAGTGATGGTGATGGTGATAATAAAATGGTGGTGATGACAGTGTTGGTGATGGTGATGATAATATGCTGGTAATGACAGTGATGGTGATGGTGATGATAATATGGTGGTGATGACAGTGATGGTGATGGTGATGATGACAAGGTGGTGATGACAGTGATGGTGATCATGATGATGATATGGTGGTGATGACAGTGATGGTGATGGTGATGATGATATGGTGGTGATGGTGACAGTGATAGTGATGGTGATGGTGATGGGGACGGTGATGGTGATGATGATGTGGTGATGACAGTGAAGGTGATGGTGATGATAATATGGGAGTGATGACAGTGATGGTGATGGTGATGATGATATTGTGGTGATGACAGTGATGGTAATGGTGATGATGATATGGTGGTGATGGTGATGATGATATGGTGGTGATGACAGTGATGGTGATGGTGATGATGATATGGTGGTGATGACAGTGATGGTGATAGAGATGGTGATGGTGAGGGTGATGATGATATGGTGTTGATGACAGTGATGGTGATGGTAATGATGATATGGTGGTGATGACAGTGATGGTGATGGTGATGATGATATGGTGGTGATGACAGTGATGGTGATGGTAATGATGATATGGTGGTGATGACAGTGATGGTGATGGTGATGATGATATGGTGGTGATGACAGTGATGGTGATGGTAATGATGATATGGTGGTGATGACAGTGATGGAGATGGTGATGATGATATGGTGATGATGGTGATAGTGATAGTGATGGTGATGGTGATGGTGATGATGATATGGTGGTGATGACAGTGATGGTGATGGCGATGATGATATGGGGGTGATGACAGTGATGGTGATGATGATATGGTGGTGATGGTGACAGTGATAGTGATGGTGATGGTGATGGTGATGGTGATGATGATATGGTGGTGATGACAGTGATGGTGATGGTGATGATAATATGGGGGTGATGACAGTGATGGTTATGGTGATGATGATATTGTGGTGATGACAGTGATGGTGATGGTGATGATGATATTGTGGTGATGACAGTGATGGTGATGGTGATGATGATATGATGGTGATGGTGATGATGATATGGTGGTGATGACAGTGATGGTGATTGTGATGATGATATGGTGGTGATGACAGTGATGGTGGTAGTGATGATGATATGGTGGTGATGACAGTGATGGTGATGGTAATGATGATATGGTGGTGATGGTAATAGTGATAGTGATGGTGATGGTGATGATCGTAATAGTGATAGTGATGGTGATGGTGGGTGGTGATGGTGATGATGATATGGTGGCGATGACAGTGATGGTGATGGTGATGATGATATGGTTGTGATGACAGTGATGGTGATGGTTATGATGATACGGTGTGATGACAGTGATGGTGATGGTGATGACAATATGGTGGTGATGACAGTGATGGTGATGATGATATGGAGGTGATGACAGTGATGGTGATGGTGATGATGATATGGTGTTGATGGTTATGATGATATGGTGGTGATGACAGTGAAGGTGATGGTGATGATGATATGGTGGTGATGGTGATGATGATATGGTGGTGATGACAGTGATGGTGATGGTGATGATGATATGGTGGTGATGACAGTGATGGTGATGGTGATGATGATATATGGTGGTGATGACAGTGATGGTGATGGTGATGATGATATGGTGGTGATGACAGTGATGGTGATGGTGATAATATGGTGGTGATGACAGTGATGGTGATGGTGATGATGACAAGGTGGTGATGACAGTGATGGTGATAGTGATGATGATATGGTGGTTATGACAGTGATGGTGATGGTAATGATGATATGGTGGTGATGGTGATAGTGATAATGATGGTGATGGTGATGATGGTGATAGTGATAGTGATGGTGATGGTGATGGTGATGATAATATGGTGGTGATGACAGTGATGGTGATGGTGCTGATGATATGGTGGTGATGACAGTGATGGTGATGGTGATGATAATATGGGGGTGATGACAGTGATGGTGATGTGATGATGATATTGTG
Source organism: Antrozous pallidus (assembly GCA_027563665.1). Taxonomy (NCBI): domain Eukaryota; kingdom Metazoa; phylum Chordata; class Mammalia; order Chiroptera; family Vespertilionidae; genus Antrozous; species Antrozous pallidus. The sequence continues at coordinate 1,010,727 of CM050518.1, forward strand.
GTGATGACAGTGATGGTAATGGTGATGATGATATGGTGGTGATGGTGATGATGATATGGTGGTGATGACAGTGAGGTGATGGTGATGATGATATGGTGGTGATGGTGATGATGATATGGTGGTGATGACAGTGATGGTGATGGAAATGATGATACGGTGCTGATGACAGTAATGGTGATGGTGATGATGATAGTGATGGTGATGACATTGATGGTGAAGGTGATGATACTATCGTGGTGATGACAGTGATGGTGATGGTGATGATGATATGGTGGTGATGACAGTGATGGTGGTAGTGATGATGATATGGTGGTGATGACAGGGATGGTGATGGTGATGATGATATGGTGGTGATGACAGTGATGGTGATAGTGATGGTGATGGTGATGGTGATGATGATATGGTGGTGATGACAGTGATGGTGACGGTAATGATGATATGGTGGTGATGACAGTGATGGTGATTGTGATGATGATATGGTGGTGATGACAGTGATGGTGATGGTGATGAAGATATGGTGGTGATGACAGTGATGGAGATGGTGATGATGATATGGTGATGAAGGTGATAGTGAGAGTGATGGTTATGGTGATGGTGATGATGATATGGTGGTGATGACAGTGATGGTGATGGTGATGATGATATGGTGGTGATGGTGACAGTGATAGTGATGGTGATGGTGATGGGGACGGTGATGGTGATGATGATGTGGTGATGACAGTGAAGGTGATGGTGATGATAATATGGGGGTGATGACAGTGATGGTGATGGTGATGATGATATTGTGGTGATGACAGTGATGGTAATGGTGATGATGATATGGTGGTGATGGTGATGATGATATGGTGGTGATGACAGTGATGGTGATGGTGATGATGATGTGGTGGTGATGACAGTGATGGTGATAGAGATGGTGATGGTGATGGTGATGATGATATGGTGTTGATGACAGTGATGGTGATGGTAATGATGATATGGTGGTGATGACAGTGATGGTGATGGTGATGATGATATGGTGGTGATGACAGTGATGGTGATGGTAATGATGATATGGTGGTGATGACAGTGATGGTGATGGTGATGATGATATGGTGGTGATGACAGTGATGGTGATGGTAATGATGATATGGTGGTGATGA
>CM050518.1:1011958-1404458 GCA_027563665.1 Antrozous pallidus
GTATTACACAGTGAATGGTGATGGTGATGATGATATCGTGGTGATGACAGTGATGGTTATGGTGATGATAATATGGTGGTGATGACAGTGATGGTGATGGTGATGATGATATGGTGGTGATGACAGTGATGGTGATGGTGATGATAATATGGTGGTGATGACAGTGATGGTGATGGTGGTGATGACAGTGATGGTGATGGTGATGATAATATGGTGGTGATGACAGTGATGGTTATGGTTATGATGATATGGTTGTGATGACAGTGATGGTGATGTTGATGATGATATGGTGGTGATGGTGTTGATGATATGGTGGTGATGACAGTGATGGTGATGGTGATAATAATATGGTGGTGATGACAGTGATGGCGATGGTGATGATGATATGGTGGTGATGACAGTGATGGTGGTGGTGATGATGATATGGTGGTGATGGTGATAGTGATAGTAATGGTGATTGTGATGGTGATGATTATATGGTGGTGATGACAGTGATGGTGATGGAGATGATGATATGGTGGTGATGGTGATAGTGATAGTGATGGTGATGGTGATGGTGATGATGATATGGTGGTGATGACAGTGATGGTGATGGTGGTGATGACAGTGATGGTGATGGTGATGATAATATGGTGGTGATGACAGTGATGGTTATGGTTATGATGATATGGTTGTGATGACAGTGATGGTGATGTTGATGATGATATGGTGGTGATGGTGTTGATGATATGGTGGTGATGACAGTGATGGTGATGGTGATAATAATATGGTGGTGATGACAGTGATGGCGATGGTGATGATGATATGGTGGTGATGACAGTGATGGTGGTGGTGATGATGATATGGTGGTGATGACACATGGTGATGGTGATGATAATATAGTGGTGATGACAGTGATGGTGATGGTGATGATGATATGGTGGTGATGACAGTGATGGTGATGGTGATGATGATATGGTGGTGATGACAGTGATGGTGATGGTGATGATAATATGGTGGTGATGACAGTGATGGTGATGGTGATGATGATATGTTGGTGATGACATGATGGTGATGGTGATGATAATATGGTGGTGATGACAATGATGGTGATGGTGGTGATGACAGTGATGGTGATGGTGATGATAATATGATGGTGATGAAAGTGATGTTTATGGTTATGATGATATGGTGGTGATTACAGTGATGGTGATGTTGATGATGATATGGTGGTGATGGTGATGATGATATGGTGGTGATGACAGTGATGGCGATGGTGATGATGATATGGTGGTGATGACAGTGATGATGGTGGTGATGATGATATGGTGGTGATGGTGATAGTGATAGTAATGGTGATTGTGATGGTGATGATGATATGGTGATGATGGTGATAATGATAGTGATGGTGATGGTGATGATGGTGATAGTGATGGTGATGGTGATGGTGATGATGATATGGTGGTGATGACAGTGATGGTGATATTGATGATGATATGGTGGTGATGACAGTGATGGTGATGGTGATGATGATATATTGTTGATGACAGTGATGGTGATGGTGATGATGATATGGTGGTGATGCTGATAGTGATAGTGATGGTGATGGTGATGGTGATGATGATATGGTGGTGATAACAGTGATGGTGATGGTGATCATTATATGGTGGTGATGACAGTGATGGTGATGGTGTTGATGATATGGTGGTGATGGTGATAGTTATAGTGATGGTGATGGTGATGGTGATGATGATATGGTGGTGATGACAGTGATGGTGATGGTGATGGTGATATGTTGGTGATGACATGATGGTGATGGTGATGATAATATGGTGGTGATGACAGTGATGGTGATGGTGGTGATGACAGTGATGGTGATGGTGATGATAATATGGTGGTGATGACAGTGATGGTGATGGTTATGATGATATGGTCGTGATGACAGTGATGGTAATGGTGATGATGATATGGTGGTGATGGTGATGATAATATGGTGGTGATGACAGTGATGGTGTTGGTGATGATGATATGGTTGTGATGACAGTGATGGTGATGGTGATGATGATATGGTGGTGATGACAGTGATGGTGATGTTGATGATGATATGGTGGTGATGGTGATAGTGATAGTGATGGTGATGGTGATGGTGATGGTGATGATGATATGGTGATGATGACAGTGATGGTGATGTTGATGATACTATGGTGGTGATGATAGTGATGGTGATGGTGATGATGATATGGTGGTGATGACAGTGATGGTGATGATGATGATGATATGGTGGTGATGACAGTGATGGTGATGTTGATGATAAAATGGTGGTGATGACAGTGATGGTGATGGTGATGGTGATGATGATATGGTGGTGATGACAGTGATGGTGATGGTGATGATAATATGGTGGTGATGACAGTGATGGTAATGGTGATGATGATATGGTGGTGATGACAGTGATGGTGATGGTGATGATGATATCGTGGTGATGACAGTGATGGTGATGGTGATGATAATATGGTGGTGATGACAGTGATGGTGATGGCGATGATGATATGGTGGTGATGACAGTGATGGTGATGGTGATGATAATATGGTGGTGATGACAGTGATGGTGATGGTGGTGATGACAGTGATGGTGATGGTGATGATAATATGGTGGTGATGACAGTGATGGTTATGGTTATGATGATATGGTTGTGATGACAGTGATGGTGATGTTGATGATGATATGGTGGTGATGGTGTTGATGATATGGTGGTGATGACAGTGATGGTGATGGTGATAATAATATGGTGGTGATGACAGTGATGGCGATGGTGATGATGATATGGTGGTGATGACAGTGATGGTGGTGGTGATGATGATATGGTGGTGATGGTGATAGTGATAGTAATGGTGATTGTGATGGTGATGATTATATGGTGGTGATGACAGTGATGGTGATGGAGATGATGATATGGTGGTGATGGTGATAGTGATAGTGATGGTGATGGTGATGGTGATGATGATATGGTGGTGATGACAGTGATGGTGATGGTGGTGATGACAGTGATGGTGATGGTGATGATAATATGGTGGTGATGACAGTGATGGTTATGGTTATGATGATATGGTTGTGATGACAGTGATGGTGATGTTGATGATGATATGGTGGTGATGGTGTTGATGATATGGTGGTGATGACAGTGATGGTGATGGTGATAATAATATGGTGGTGATGACAGTGATGGCGATGGTGATGATGATATGGTGGTGATGACAGTGATGGTGGTGGTGATGATGATATGGTGGTGATGGTGATAGTGATAGTAATGGTGATTGTGATGGTGATGATTATATGGTGGTGATGACAGTGATGGTGATGGAGATGATGATATGGTGGTGATGGTGATAGTGATAGTGATGGTGATGGTGATGGTGATGATGATATGGTGGTGATGACAGTGATGGTGATGGTGATAATGATATAGTGGTGATGGTGATAGTGATAGTGATAGTGATGGTGATAGTGATGATGGTGATAGTGATGGTGATGGTGATGGTGATGTTGATGGTGATGATGATATGGTGGTGATGGTGATAATGATAGTGATGGTGATGGTGATGATGGTCATAGTGATGGTGATGGTGATGATGATATGGTGGTGATGACAGTGATGGTGATGGTGATTATACCATGGTGGTGATGACAGTGATGGTGATGGTGATGATGATATGGTGGTGATGACAGTGATGGTGATATTGATGATGATATGGTGGTGATGACAGTGATGGTGATGGTGATGGTGATGATGGTATGGTGGTGATGGTGATAGTGATAGTGATGTTGATGGTGATGGTGATGATGATATGGTGGTGATGACAGTGATGATGATGGTGATGATGATATGGTGGTGATGGTGATAGTGATAGTGATAGTGATGGTGATAGTGATGATGGTGATAGTGATGGTGATGGTGATGGTGATGATGATATGGTGGTGATGACAGTGATGGTGATATTGATGATGTTATGGTGGTGATGACAGTGATGGTGATGGTGATGATGATATATTGTTGATGACCGTGATGGTGATGGTGATGATGATATGGTGGTGATGCTGATAGTGATAGTGATGGTGATGGTGATGGTGATGATGATATGGTCGTGATGACAGTGATGGTGATGGTGATCATTATATGGTGGTGATGACAGTGATGGTGATGGTGATGATGATATGGTGGTGATGGTGATAGTGATAGTGATGGTGATGGTGATGGTGATGATGATATGGTGGTGATGACAGTGATGGTGATGGTGATGATGATATGTTGGTGATGACATGATGGTGATGGTGATGATAATATGGTGGTGATGACAGTGATGGTGATGGCGGTGATGACCGTGATGGTGATGGTGATGATAATATGGTGGTGATGACAGTGATGGTGATGGTTATGATGATATGGTGGTGATGACAGTGATGGTAATGGTGATGATGATATGGTGGTGATCGTGATGATAATATGGTGGTGATGACAGTGATGGTGTTGGTGATGATGATATGGTGATGATGACAGTGATGGTGAAGGTGATAATAAAATGGTGGTGATGACAGTGATGGTGATGGTAATGATACTATGATGGTGATGATAGTGATGGTGATGGTGATGATGATATGGTGGTGATGACAGTGATGGTGATGATGATGATGATATGGTGGTGATGACAGTGATGGTGATGTTGATGATATAATGGTGGTGATGACAGTGATGGTGATGGTGATGATGATATGGTGGTGATGACAGTGATGGTGATGGTGATGATAATGTAGTGGTGATGACAGTGATGGTGATGGTGATGATGATATGGTGGTGATGACAGTGATGGTGATGGTGATGATAATATGGTGGTGATGACATTGATGGTGATGGTGATGATGATATGGTGGTGATGACAGTGATGGTGATGGTGATGATAATATGGTGGTGATGACAGTGATGGTGATGGAGATGATGATATGTTGGTGATGACATGATGGTGATCGTGATGATAATATGGTGGTGATGACAGTGATGGTGATGGTGGTGATGACAGTGATGGTGTTGGTGATGATGATATGGTGGTGATGACAGTGATCTTGATATTGATGATGATATGGTGGTGATTACAGTGATGGTGATGGTAATGCTGATATGGTGGTGATGACACTGATGGTGATGGTGATGATGATATGGTGGTGATGATGATAGTGATAGTGATGTTGATGGTGATGGTGATGATGATATGGTGGTGATGACAGTGATGGTGATGGTGATGATAATATGGTGGTGATGACAGTAATGGTGATGGTGATGATGATATGATGGTGATGACATGATGGTGATGGTGATGACAATATGGTGGTGATGACAGTGATGGTGATGGTGGTGATGACAGTGATGGTGATATTGATGATGATATGGTGGTGATGACAGTGATGGTGATATTGATGATGATATGGTGGTGATGACAGTGATGGTAATGGTGATGATGATATGGTGGTGATGGTGATGATAATATGGTGGTGATGACAGTGATGGTGTTGGTGATGATGATATGGTTGTGATGACAGTGATGGTGATGGTGATGATGATATGGTGGTGATGACAGTGATGGTGATGTTGATGATGATATGGTGGTGATGGTGATAGTGATAGTGATGGTGATGGTGATGGTGATGGTGATGATGATATGGTGATGATGACAGTGATGGTGATGTTGATGATACTATGGTGGTGATGATAGTGATGGTGATGGTGATGATGATATGGTGGTGATGACAGTGATGGTGATGATGATGATGATATGGTGGTGATGACAGTGATGGTGATGTTGATGATAAAATGGTGGTGATGACAGTGATGGTGATGGTGATGGTGATGATGATATGGTGGTGATGACAGTGATGGTGATGGTGATGATAATATGGTGGTGATGACAGTGATGGTGATGGTGATGATGATATGGTGGTGATGACAGTGATGGTGATGGTGATGATGATATCGTGGTGATGACAGTGATGGTTATGGTGATAATATGGAGGTGATGACAGTAATGGTGATGGCGATGATGATATGGTGGTGATGACAGTGATGGTGATGGTGATGATGATTTGGTGGTGATGACAGTGATGGTTATGGTGATGATAATATGGTGGTGATGACAGTGATGGTGATGGTAATGATGATATGGTGGTGGTGACAGTGATGATGATGGTGATGATGATATGTTGGTGATGACCGTGATGGTGATGGTGATGATGATATGATGGTGATGACAGTGATGGTGATGGTGATGATGATTTGGTGGTGATGACAGTGATGGTTATGGTGATGATAATATGGTGGTGATGACAGTGATGGTGATGGTGATGATGATATGGTGGTGATGACAGTGATGTTGATGGTGATGATAATATGGTGGTGATGACAGTGATGGTGATGGTGATGATGATATGGTGGTGATGACAGTGATGGTGATGGTGATGATAATATGGTGGTGTTGACAGTGATGGTGATGGTGACGATGATATGGTGGTGATGACAGTGATATTGATGGTGATGATAATATGGTGGTGATGACAGTGATGGTGATGGTGATGATGATATGGTGGTGATGGTGATAGTGATAGTGATGGTGATGGTGATGATGATATGGTGGTGATGACAGTGATGGTGATGGTGATGGTGATATGTTGGTGATGACATTATGGTGATGGTGATGATAATATGGTGGTGATGACAGTGATGGTGATGGTGGTGATGACAGTGATGGTGTTAGTGATGATGATATGGTTGTGATGACAGTGATGGTGATGGTGATGATGATATGGTGGTGATGACAGTGATGGTGATGTTGATGATGATATGGTGGTGATGGTGATAGTGATAGTGATGGTGATGGTGATGGTGATGGTGATGATGATATGGTGATGATGACAGTGATGGTGATGGCGATGATACTATGGTGGTGATGATAGTGATGGTGATGGTGATGATGATATGGTGGTGATGACAGTGATGGTGATGATGATGATGATATGGTGGTGATGACAGTGATGGTGATGTTGATGATAAAATGGTGGTGATGACAGTGTTGGTGATGGTGATGGTGATGATGATATGGTGGTGATGACAGTGATGGTGATGGTGATGATGATATGGTGGTGATGACAGTGATGGTGATGGTGATGATGATATCGTGGTGATGACAGTGATGGTTATGGTGATGATAATATGGAGGTGATGACAGTAATGGTGATGGCGATGATGATATGGTGGTGATGACAGTGATGGTGATGGTGATGATAATATGGTGGTGATGACAGTGATGGTGATCGTGATGATGATATGGTGGTGATGACAGTGATGGTGATGGTGATGATAATATGGTGGTGATTACAGTGATGGTGATGGTGATGATGATATGGTGGTGATGACAGTGATGGTGATGGTGATGATAATATGGTGGTGATGACAGTGATGGTGATGGTGATGATTATTTGGTGGTGATGACAGTGATGGTGATGGTGATGATAATATGGTGGTGATGTCAGTGATGGTGATGGTGATTATAATATAGTGGTGATGACAGTGATGGTGATGGTGATGATGATATGGTGGTGATGACTGTGATGGTGATGGTGATGATAATATGGTGGTGATGACATTGATGGTGATGGTGATGATGATATGGTGGTGATGACAGTGATGGTGATGGTGATGATAATATGGTGGTGATGACAGTGATGGTGATGGTGATGATGATTTGGTGGTGATGACAGTGATGGTTATGGTGATGATAATATGGTGGTGATGACAGTGATGGTGATGGTGATGATGATATGGTGGTGATGACAGTGATGGTGATGGTGATGATAATATGGTGGTGTTGACAGTGATGGTGATGGTGACGATGATATGGTGGTGATGACAGTGATGGTGATGGTGATGATAATATGGTGGTGATGACAGTGATGGTGATGGTGATGATGATATGGTGGTGATGACAGTGATGTTGATGGTGATGATAATATGGTGGTGATGACAGTGATGGTGATGGTGATGATAATATGGTGGTGATGACAGTGATGGTGATGGTGATGATGATATGGTGGCGGTGACAGTGATGATGATGGTGATGATGATATGTTGGTGATGACCGTGATGGTGATGGTGATGATGATATGATGGTGATGACAGTGATGGTGATGTTGATGGTGATATGGTGGTGATGACAGTGATGATGGTGGTGATGGTAATAGATATGATGGTGATGGTGATGACAGTGATAGTGATGGTGATGATGATGATGATGAAGACACCTGCATCAGTCAGGGCCAACTGGGAGAACAGAATCCAGGCCCAATGGTTTAATTCGGTTACAGTGACCCCAGAGCTGGAAGATCTTTGGAGACAAATGGGGGTGCAGTAGGAGAGGCAGAGAAGCCACAGAAAGTCAACCCCCACCTCAGGGCTGAGGGCCAGAACACTGGCTTCAGCAACGAGTGGCTTCCTTCCAGGCAACCTCTCGTTCCTCAACCTCTGGAGCTCCTGGTAGGGTCCAAGCCTGGGCTCCTCATTCTTAGCTCAGGAAAGACAGCCACAGACAGGGGACCTGAAGAGAAGGGCACACCTCAGTGGGAAGGCGACCGAGGCTGCTGTGCTCCATGCCCAGGTCTTTCTCCCAGAGGGCAGTGCTGGGAGCCCTGGGGGTCCTGACTCGGCACATAGGGCTGAGAGGGCCTCTGGGGTAGTGCCATCTTTTGGGGTCCATTTGAAAGCCATGTAGGTGCTGGCAGACAGTTGGAGGGAGCCCGCATGGGATGTCCCCAGTAAAGAATGAAAGTGAAAGTCCAGCCCTTAGGAGGGGTGACCCCGAGAGGCAGGGCCTGGTCCAGCTTCAGAGCCTGTGCGGTCACTGCTGTGTGGTTTGGGTTGGACCTTCTGTTGGTCCACAGAGAGGAACCCACAGGCCTGGGGAGAGAGGCAGGGAACTACCAGCCACATCCCTATCACTGCCTGCCCATCTGAGGCTCCTGTCCCCACAAAGCCCCTTTCCCAGGGACCAGGATGGTGGACAGCACGGCGGGTCTGGGACTGGCTCGCAGGCTCACCTCTGCTAGTCCTGCTTGCAGACATATCCATGTCCTGCTTATGGTGTCCCGGAGAAAGAACACGTGCCTGCATGTGTCAGGCCACTGCCTGTCTCCACAAGGATCTTGTTCTGGTGTCAGAGGCTGTCAGTCCTTCTCCAACTTCTGTGTTTTGTTTCTTTTTCTTGTTTCATTTCTAATTGTGGAATTTTACTCTCAAAAACAGGATGCTCAAAATCTTACCGGGCACAATTGCATAAAATCCAATACTTTACCTCCCACCACACCCCACACTGCTCTCGGATTCTACTTCGGAGTTCTATGTCTGCCCATCTGAGATGCCCGAGTGCATGTGCAGGGCGTGGTGGCCTCCTGCAGCAGGGCATGGCTGTCCAGCCTCCCCGCCCTGCCCCGGCCACAGAGAGATGCGGGTTAGGGGTGGGGAATGAGAGCGTTTATTTTGCCTTTTTCCAGCCACTGACTACATTCAAACATACAATTTATAAACCACATTTGCACTTTCCACCTGCAGTGATTGTGCTGTGATTATTAAATACTTCATAAATAATAATGTGACATTTTACGATTGGGCGTCTGATTAACTGCCATTCTTAGCAGCCTGCGTCTGTGGGCAGCTGAGGTTGCTGAAGGCTGAACAACCCCTCAGGGACCAGGAGTCAGGGCCCCCAAATGAGTGCCACTCAGGCAAGGGGAGCCTCCCGAGGCCCCAATCTGAGGCTCTGAAGTGCCCATGCAGCCACAGTGTCCCCATCTATCCAGTGGACAGCACAGACTGCTGTCCTCTCTCCTCCCCTTTGAGGACAAGAGGCCCAGGCTCCGCGAGGGGCTGCCACCTGCCCACAGGTGGTGCTTGGACAGGATGAAGCTGGAGGGCCAGACTATGCTGCTGGCACGAATTGGTGAGCCTCCTCCTCTTGTGCCCCACCCATCCACCAATGGGGTCCTGCGCCTCCTCCGCCCTTTCACGTTGTTCCAAGTCCCTTCCCACCAGCCCTGTTCCAGGCAGAGGGACTAGCACCCCCACCCGGCTCCAGGGTCACCTCCTGTGGGAGCCACTGGCTGCGCTGACCAGTCAGGCCCACCTTCCTGCTCCTGGACGCCCGGCTTCTCCCCAGTGCTGGGCATATGCCAACGGACCTCTGCTGGCAGGAAGTCTCTGGATGTCGTACCTGTGGCACTGAAGAGGGGCGAGCAGGGCAGCAGATGCGGGGGAGGGGACGGCTGACCCTCTGAGCATGGGCGTTAGTAACGTGGCAAGGAGCCCAGCGTGCCCGAACCAGCTGGAAAGTCTGACAGGGTCTGTGACTCAACCGAAAAGCCCCATCCCCTAAGGCCTGCCAGACTGAGGGGCATCCATTCTGGGCTGAGGGGCATCCACGCCGGGCTGAGGGGCAGGCACGCCGGGCTGAGGGGCAGGCACGCCGGGCTGAGGGGCATCCACGCCGGGCTGAGGGGCAGGCACGCCAGACTGAGGGGCAGGCATGCCGGGCTGAGGGGCATTCACGCTGGGCTGAGGGGCATCCACGCCAGGCTGAGGGGCACGCACACCGGGCAGGAAGCCAGCGCTCAGCCACTGAAGCCTCTGGCTTGTGTGGCGCCACAGTCTTCCTGGGGACTGGGCCTGTGGTAAAGCCGCCCCGGGCACACACAGCTCCCTGGCGTCTCCCAGTCCCCTGGGCTGGATGGCGTAGGCAGCGCAGGCCTGCAGCCCAGACCTACCGACTGGTGTCTCCTCAGCCTGAAGCCTCAACTCTGCAGTCAGGCAAGCTCCTGAGCTTCGTCCCAGCCCCATTCCGCCATGACCCAGACTGCTCCCAGCACAGCACTCGCTCGACAGCTTGAGATGTCACCCTAAAAGGATGAAGAAAACATCTCTTTGGGGGGAAACCTGCACTTAATTGAGGGTGTAGCCACTTAGTTTCTTCCCTTACTGGCCCAGACCATGAAATATTTATTTTTCCTCATCGGGCCACTGTGCGGAAGCTGCTTCAGCCCAGTTCCCCATGGAGCCTCAGAGGGAATCGTTAGTCAGTCACCTCACACAAGAGGCCAGGGAGGCCATTGGAGCAGGTGTGCTCACCCAGACACCCCTCCCCCCACACACACACACAAATCTCAGGACACTGACCCTAGGGCACCGTGTCCAGTGAGTGCTATGCCCAGATTTCAAGATCCCCCAAAGATCACCAGGGAGCTGAGTCCAACGCAAAAGCAAAGAGCCTTTATTACAAGCTAGCTTGGCCCTCTGCCTCCGCCGACGCAGCGGCAGGATGCAAAAAGAGAGGAGTTTCAAAAGCACAATGATTTTATAGGGCTAGGAGTCGGGAGGCGGGGCATACTCAGACCGCTGAGTTGGCCGATTCCGATTGGTTGGGCGAGGGCTGGGGCTGGTGACACAAAGGCAGGATGTGATCAGCATACTGTTGGCCTCAGGTTAGTTCCCCTTGTCTGAATTAAGGGCCAGCTGAGTAACTGACACATCCTGTGGTTTTTCTTGGAAGAGGGGACAGTTTCACAAGATGGAGTCAGTCCCGCTCTGCCCTTTCCTGAGCATGTGTGGGGACAAAGCATGAGTGTGTCCTCAGCCCAGTGGTCAAGCCGAGACAGAGAGACCAACCTGGGGGGAGGCAGGGCTGGGGGGTGTGCAGGCGCATGGTGGCCTGGGCCTGTGGAATGAGCCTCGGAAGCCTTGGGGAGAGGCCTGACGCGCCCAGAGCCTTCACCAGAGACGGTCAAGGTCATCACAAGCAAAGAAAGAGCCAGGGTTCCACGGGCTGCGGTCCAGGTCTCCCTGGGAGCTCAGCAGGGTGGCTTCCGGTGCCGTATAGACCCATCTGTTCTGAGAACTGAGCCTTTTAAAGGTGCAGAAGTCCATTTTTATAAAAGATTTTTAATTAAGAGAAACATCTATGTGAGCGCAAAACACCGTTGCTGTTCCCACAGGCCCCCACCCAGACATATGTCCAGACCAGGAATTGAACGGATGATCCCTGAGTGCACAAGACGACACCTGAGCCACACTGGCCAGCCCCAGAGTCGTTTTTAAAAGCGGGCATCCCAAAAGGGATGAGGGGGGGTGAGGGGTCGGAGGTAATCAGCCAAGGACCTTGTATGCATATATGCATGGCCCATGGACGGGGACAATGAGACGGTGAGGGCCTGGGTGGTGGGAAGGGAAGGCTGAAGGGGGTCAATGGGGGATAACAGGGACATATGTAACACTTTAAACAATAAAGAATTATTAAAAAATAAATAAAAGGAGAGCACCCCAGCCCCTGGAACTGCACACAGAGTGGCTGGGGAGCACAGCGTGTTTTCTGCGTAAGCAGGGGAGGTAACTATGGCACCTCCCTTAGGCCAGGCCCACATCCCCCACTCCAGGACCTCCTGCATGGGCCCTGAGCTCTGCTGTCCCCACCCCGCACCTAGCAGGCATCTGGACCCTTGGAAAAGAGGCACCAGAGAGGGCACCTGGGGGAGAAACTGGAGGAGGTTTGGGGCATGAGCTGCACATTGGAGCCTCTGTCCAGTGGCAGTGGGCCAGGGGAAGGATGGGGACCTCGGCTCAGCCAGGTGACGGACAGCTCCAGAGAGGCGGGAGGGAGGCGGGTCTGCCCGACTCCTTTCACATCTGAAGACTGTACAGGAGACTAGGAAGGATTCTGCTGTCAAGAATGCTGCCTGTGATTTTGTGCCATGTGAGTATAACCTTGTGGCCGAGCTGCGTGGGGCTGCGGAATGCTGGCTATGCCAGTGCCCTCCACTGACTGCAACTCCAGATCCCATGCTTTCTGGCTAATTCAATCTCTCCCCGCACCCCACCAGTCTCCCCCAGACCTCCATGTGGGCCTGGCCTAAAGGAGGTGCCATAGTTACCTCCCCTGCTTACGCAGAAAACACGCTGTCCCTGTTATCCCCCATTGACCCATAGGGCTCCCAGTGGGGAGGGTGTGAGGCAGGGGCACATCAAGAAATTGGGAAAAGCAATGCACATGTCCTCCCCCCAGAAATGACCCTCCTGCCTCAGAGGGGAAAAGGTGAGGTACCTGATGGTGTCCATTAGTGTCGCCAGGCAGTAACTGAACCAATTTCCTCATTCAGAGCTGTTAGGTAGGACAGAGGCCCTGGAACCCCCACCCGGGGAGGAGAGGCCTGGGTCTGACTGATGCTGACGGTTGATTTTAGGGGGAATGTTGAGGCTGCTCTAAGATGTGTTGTCCAGACACAAAAGGTCACATGGTTTAGGGGCCATCTATATGAAGTGTCCCAAACAGGACACTCCAGAGGCAGAGAATGGATGGATGGGTGCCAGGGGCTGGTGAGTGACTGCTAACAGGGGCGTGTCTCCTTTGGGAGTGATGAAAAGGTTCTGGAATGATGGGGGGGGGTCACACAATGTGTGGACGTGCTAAGTGCCACTGAATTGCACTTGAAAATGGGTGACTTGTGCCTGAATCGTGTGGCAGTGGACTGAGCATCATCCCATGCACCAAGAGGTCACTGGTTGGATTCCAGATCAAGGCTGACCAATGTCTCCTCCTCCCCCTCCCCCTTCCTCTCTCCCTTCCTCTTTCTCTAAAATCAATAAAAACATTTAAAAAAACACTTTACAATATAAATAAAATGGGTGACTTGTGCAGAATGTGAATTATATTTCAACTAGAAGCCCAGTGCATGAAGTCATGCATGGGTAGATCCCTAGAGGCTGCTGGCTGCTAGCCAGGGCCTCCCCCGCCCCTGCTCAGACTCCCAGCCAATAGGGAAATCTGTATGTTAGGCTCTCATTATACAGGATAAAGTTGCCCACACACACAGCTGTGCAATTCAGGAAGCTGAGGGGGAGCCATCCCTTCAGGGCAAGCATGTCAAACTTCCAGCTGACAGGCTGCATGTGGCCCACAATGATTATTTTTGCAGCCCAGCCAATATAAAGATATGTAAGAAACATTTTAATAAAAATTTTGTAACTTAATTTTTACAATATCCTGTTATACATAACTAGAGGCCCAGTGCACAGAAATTCGTGCATAGGAATGGGAGTTGTCCCTCAGCCAAACCTGCACCCTCTCCAATGTGGGATCCCTTGAGGGATGTCCAGCTGCCCCTTCCCAGTGGGATCAGTCTTCAAGGGGCAGTCAGACATCCCTCTCACAATCCAGGCTGCTGGCTCCCAACAGCTCACCTGCCTCTGCCTAATTGCCCTTAACCGCTTCTGCCTATCAGACTGATCACCTGCTAACCACTCCCTTGCCAGCCCGATTGCCCTTAACTGCCCTCCTCTGCCAACCTGGTCACCCCGAACTGCCCTCCCCTGCCACTCTGGCATTCCCTAACTGCCCTCCCCTGCAGGCCTGGTCACCCCACAACTGCCCCCCCCCCCCGCTGTCCTGGTCCCAACTGCCCTCCCCTGCAGCCTGGTCTCCCACAACTGTCCTCCTCTGCCAGCCTGGTCACCCCTAACTGCCCTCTATGCTGGCCTGGTCACCCCAACTGCCCTCCCCTGCAGGCCTATTTCCTCCACCTCAACTGCCCTCCCCTGTAGGCCTGGTCCCCCCAACTTCCCTCCCTTGCTGGCCTGGTCTCCCCCAGCTGCACTCCTCTGCTGGCCCGGTCACCTCTATCTGCCTTCCCTGCTGGCCTGATTGCCCACAACTGCCCTGCCCTGAGACATGGTCACCCCCAACTGCCCTCCCCTGCAGCCTGGTCTCCTCCAACTGTCCTCTTCTGCTGGCCCGGTCACCCCCTAACTGCCCTCCCTGCTGGCCTGGTCCCCCCAACTGCTCTCCCCTGCAGGCCTAGTCAACCACAACTGCCCTCCCCTGCATGCCTGGTCCCCCCACAACTGCCATCCTGCAGGCCTGGTCCTCCCAACTTCCCTGTCTTGCTGGACTGGTCTCCCCCAACTGCTCTCCTCTGCTGGCCCGGTCACCTCTATCTGCCCTCCCTGATGGCCTGACAGCCCACAAGTGCCCTCCCCTGCAGGCCTGCCCCCCCCAACTGGCCTCCCCTGCAGGCCTGTTCCCCCCCCAACTGCTCTCCCCTGCTGGCCCAGCCACCCCTAACTGCCCATAACTGCCCTCCCGTTCAGGCCATCTTGTGTCCATATGGGGACAGCCATCTTTAACCAAATGGGGGCGACCATCTTGTGTCTTGGAGTGAGAGTCAATTTGCATATTACTCTTTTATTAGATAGGATTATTAATAACGAACTACAATGTTCGCTGATGACTGGTTACTATAATCATGTTGCATTCGTTTCTCTTACGTGCCTTCTGCACAGGCACACAATTTCTCCCCACTGACACCAGCAGTGAATATTTTGGCAGCCGATGGCCACGTCATTCGTCTTGGACTGACTTGTTTGCTGTTCGCAACAGGAAATATTTTGCTTTCAGAGAACAAGAAAAATAGGTTTATATGCATTAGTTTATTAATTTGTGCAGTTTTTCAGTGTCTGATAAGTTAATGTTCAAGAAAAAAATATTAATTTTTATTAAAATGTTCTATTATTTTATGTTAACTATGACTCATTTATTTCAGCCCTTTGTATTCAGCATGTCTCTATCAAAATAAACCTACGTTTCTGTGAAAATGGAAGCTTTTGGGTTTTTTGCGGCCACAAACATTTACACCTTGTTTACGTGGCCCGTGTCGGCCTTTGCACTTGACATGGTTGCTCCAGGGCCTCATGGGCGGCATCTGTGCTCTGCCTGCATGGAAGTCTGCGCAGGCAGCTGGCTTTCTCCCTGTTGTGTTAAAGGTTCCATAGACATTACTGCGTAAAAGACCTTTTCTTTGACCATGCTGCTCTGAGCCACACACACACACACACACACACACACAAACACACGTCATGGCCAGGGCACTGGGGCTGTCACTCTACATCCTGTGCTCAGGGCTTGATGGGTTAATTATTGGTAATGTTAGCGTAAGAGGCCCTGCACTTTATTTTGCATTAATTAACATCTCCATGCTGCATTAATTTTCACATCTTTCTATAGCCATACCTTACACAGAAAACGTGAAAAATTCTGTTGTCTAGACCTAGCCGATTTGGCTCAGTGGATAGAGTGTCGGCCTGCAGACCAAAGGATCCCGGATTCGATTCCAGCCAAGGGCACAGCCTTGGATGAAGGTTCCTCCCCAGCCTGGGCCTGGGCCCTGGTCGAAGGCGTGCCAGAGGCAACCAATCGATGTGTCTCTCTCAGATCAATTGTTCCTCTCTGTCTCCCCCTCTCCCTTCCACTCTCTAAAAATCAATAGAAAAAAATATCCTTGGGTGAGGATTAAACATAAATAAATAAATAAATAAATAAATAAATAAATAAATAAATAAAATCAATGGAAAGATCTCCTCGAATGAGGATTTTTTTAAAAATTCTGTGACCCACACTGTTTTGAATTTGTTTAAATCCTTACCTGAGGGTTTTTTCCCATTGATTTCTAGAGAAAGAAACATCGATATTGATGAGAGAGAGACGCAGTTATTGGTTGCCTCCTACATGGGTCTGGGGGAAATGGTAACAGAGGTTCATACCCTTTTATATATATATATATATTTTTTTTTATTTATTTCAGAACAGAAGCGGGAGAGAGATAGAAACACCAGTGATGAAAGAGAATCACTGATCAGCTGCCTCCTGCTAATTAGGAGATTTCTATTTTTTAATGATCCCCAAACTGGGGGTGGAGCCTGCAACCGAGCATGTGCCCTGCCCGGAAATTGAACTATGACCTCCTGGTTCATAGGCTGATGCTCAATCCCTGAGCCATGCTGGCCGGGTAGTCCCCTTGACCAAGAATCGAACCCGATGCTCTAACCACTGAGAAGCCGGCCAGGGCCACCCTGTTTTTAAAAGTCACTACATTTGAATCCGGCGCCATCCTGCCTCACAGCCAAGTTAGAAGGGTGGGCGCGCGGACCCTGGGCAACGAACAGCCATGAGGAAGTTTGTGTTCAGGTATCTCCCACGGTAACTGGCACAAGCGCCGCAAGACTAGGGGCAAGAGGAAGCCCTACCACAAGAAGCGAAAATATGAGCTGGGACGCCCCGCTGCCAACACCAAGATTGGACCCCGCCGCATACACACAGTCCGGGTGCGCGGAGGCAACAAGAAGTCCCGAGCTTTGAGGCTGGATGTGGGCAATTTCTCCTGGGGCTCAGAGTGTTGTACTCATAAAACAAGGATTATTGATGTTGTCTACAATGCATCCAACAACGAACTGGTCCGCACCAAGACCCTGGTAAAGAACTGCATCGTGCTGGTCGACAGCACTCCGTACCAACAGTGGTATAAGTCACACCACGCACTGCCCCTGGGCCGCAAGAGGGGGGCAAGCTGACTCCTGAAGAGGAAGAGATTTTGAACAAAAAACGATCAAAGAAAATTCAGAAGAAATGTGATGAGAGGAAAAAGAATGCCAGAATCAGCAGTCTTCTCGAGGAGCAGTTCCAGCAGGGAAGCTTCTTGCACGCATCGCTTCAATACAAGGCCAGTGTGGCCGAGCAGGTGGCTATGTGCTCGAGGGCAAGGAGCTGGAGTTCTATTTGAGGGAAATCAAGGCCCGGAAAGGCAAATAAATCCTTCCCCCCACCCCCGTCTCAGCTCATGTAATAAAGATGTTTATTCTAAAAAAAATAAAATAATTAAAAAAAATAAAAGTCACTACATTTGCTTGGAAACCTGGGGCAGAGTCTGCTGTAACTGTCTTCCATGCCCAACAGGTGGCACCACCATGGTGAGTTGCCCTGGCCTCCTTGGGGCCTGGAAGCCCAGCTGGGACCCTGCTGACCCAGGGCCACCCCTCTGCACCTCATCCTGGCTGTCCTGCCAGCTACACATTGGAAGGTGGTTCGTTTTGTGCACACACATCTGCGGCCCTCATTTTCTCCCATTGGCTTGCCTTTCCCTCCTAATTCAGCAGAACTTGGGTTGACAGTAAAAGTGTTTGGGTGACACTGCCCCTTTCCCTAGGATGGACCAGGGAAAAGGGCGTCACAGAGAGAAACCCCAAGTGACAGGCCCCTAGTGGAGCTCAGCCCAGCCCAGTACTGGAGGAGGCACAGCAGGGGGGGAGCAGGGAATGTGCTGCCCTAGAGACAGAACGTTACAGGGAGGCACAGCCCAGGCACCCAGAACACCACCTTTGGTCTCTGCCAGGTCCAATAGGAGACCGGGACAAACCTGTGCAGCTCTGGTCCAGAGGAAGTGGGAGAGATGGAAGGAAGACAATCCTCTGCTCAAATGCAACTGCCAATGCCACCCAATGCGATCTCCATCGGGAGGCCTTTTAGGCCCTCTGGTCTGGCTCAGGGGACAGAGCCTCAGCCTGGGACTGAAAGGTCCCAGGTTCAATTCCAGTCAAGAGCATGTACCTTGGTTGCAGGCACATCCCCAGCAGGGGGTGTGCAGGAGGTAGCTGATTGATGTTTCTCTTCATCAATGTTTCTAACTCTCTCTCCCTCTCCCTTCCTCTCTGTAAAAAAAAAATCAATGAAATATATTTTTTAAAAGGAACTAGCTCAGCTAAGCACCTCTCTGGTCTGAGGGGCCTGTGGGGTATAAAGGAGGGAGAGGAGGAACCCACAAGTAGACTGGGGTAGCTCTAGGGACCAGCCTTCCTGACAGCCTCAGCACAGGCCCAGGGCTGGCACTTACTGGACTAGAACAGCTTGGTCTCTTGTGGGAGGTGAAGGAGGTTCTGGTGTCAGGGTGCCCATCCCTCGAGTGGGGTGGCAGCCACCTAAACCACAAGGAAAAAGAGTGGAGAATTTCCAGGGCAAGAGAGTGCAGATCTGGGAGGGAAATGAGGTGCCTGCTTCCTCTGGGGGAGCTGAGCTGGTAAGACGTTTGCCTGCATTGCTCTGGGGTTACAGCTGCCTGAGAGTCAAGTCAGCACAGAACTAAGCAGAGCTGAGAGATGGAGGCAAACCAGTCCCACGCCATCATCCAGGCGCCTAGATCCAACTGTGCCTGAAACCATCAGTGATTCTCATAACAGAAGACTCTTGAGGTCTTTTCTTCTAAACCAGTTTGACTTAGTCAGCATTCCTTCAGCCACAAGGGATCCCAACAGGTCGTGGCTCAAAGGGAAGCCAGATCGGGATGGAGTCGGTGTTGGGAAGCTGAAGAGGGGTGGTGGGCGCTGTCAGAGGCTGAGCCCCTTTGTCTACTTGACCTTGATCAATAGAAACACCCATTTGTGGAACAACAGGGCCATCGGTCTCCTTGCCTCCAGCAGGGTATCGCTCCTCCTCCTCAAGACTCCAGCCAACAAATTTGCTCCTAACCAGGATCACTCGTGTCTTTTTAACAGTGCCATAAGCCACTGTTTAGTGGCTGGGATATCTCCTTTTTAAATTTTATATGTATTAATATTTAATCTCAACCAAGCACCCAATCATTGGTGCAAGAACGTGGAAGCCCAGGGAGTAAGAACCAGTAACAAACGGGTTCCATTTGCTCCAGGCACTCACGGGTGGCACGCAATCCCCCACAAAGCCAGCAGGCGGCGGCATCTGACCAAATAATGATGCGGCTCCCGGGTTTTCAGGATCCCTGCTTGGTTCCCTGCCACCAGAGGATGGGCCTCCCATGTCCCAGGGTGCCCACACCACTCCTCCCTCCAGCCCTTCTCTGAGTGTTGAAGGTTCTTGGTTACCTGACCGTTGGGAAACCGGTCCAAGTTCAGACGTTCCCACAGCCAGGCCCGCCCACACAGAAGGTCTCTGGGCTGGAACCCACAGGCTGGCTTTAATTTAATCTCCCCAGAGCTCTGCTCCGGGCTTCGTTTTGAAAGCCAATCTCATGCCTCTGGCATCAACTGACCCCCCACCGAACAGTTCCACACCCCCGCAAACGCCTGTCGGCCCTCCCTGGGGCCCAGTACCCCACACTCAAGTTGTCCACAGCAAACCTTCCCCTCCAACCTGGTCCCTCACGCAGTCCTGAGTCCACAGGGTAAGAAAGCACTGGACCCCGGCCTCCATCAGCTCATGTTGGCCTCAGGGTGCGTGGAGTTGGCCTACCTGTCTCTATGTCCCCTTTCACTCCCCCCAACTCTGCAGGACCTCTGTCCGCCAAGAGGAAGCGCCCCCAAGACCCTGACCACAGCATTGGAAAGGCTTCCCTTAGCACCCCCCGTGGCTGCCTGCAAAGAACCAGGAGAGCAGTTTGCCCCTCGGTAATCGGCTGTGCAACACTGGGCGCCCCAGGCCCCAAGGGGAACTCCACCCGGCGGCGGCCTCGGCGGCCCGGTGCCCTCCGTGAGTGCGCTGTGCGCTCCCAGCTACTGCGCTGTGCGCTCCCAGCTACGACCCCTGCGTGATGCCAGAGGCGGCTGAGCCAAGAGAGACCAGGCCAAACGGACCGAAGTGGATGTCCACGGCGGATGAGAGCGCTTAGTGGCGGCAACGCCCCAGGTGGCAGGAGGCAGCCCGGGGGACGTAGCCGAGAAGCCGGGAAAGCGCTCGTGGGTCCCGCCGCCCCCACCCATCTTCATTCATACCTCCAGCCCCTCCGTCCCTGCGCTCCCTCTGCCTGCTAGTGGCTCTGAGCCTCCGGGAGCGGGGCTTGGGAAGAGGCTGTCGCCAGGTCCGCTCGGATTGGACGGCCGCGTAGTCCCCGCGGGCACCGCAAAGGAGGAGGAAGGCCTTGGGCACTAGAGCCGCCCTGGCCCCGCCCAGCGCGCCGCAGCGAGGCCGGAGAGGAGCGGAGGAGAGGAGGCAGGGGCGTAACAGAAGGCGGGGCCGAGGCGGAGCGAGTTCTGAGCGCGGAGGCTCGGGGACCCACAGACAGCCCGACGGACGCGCGAAGCCCAGAGCAGCAAGGCGCCGGCAGCAGCGGCCAGCTCGGGCCCCGGCGGTGCGGCCATGGCCGAGCTCAGGTCTCTGTCGGGGGACGCGTACCTGGCGCTGAACCGTGGCTACTCGGCAACGGCTGGCCTCGCCCTCGGGGCAGCCCAGGGGCCCAAGGCGGGCTGTGGCTATGGCGCACGGGACCTGAGCTGCGACCTCCCCGCGGTGCCCGCGCCCTGCTCCCGGGTTGCGGCTGCCGAGAGCAGCGACAAGCAGAGTGGCGACGAGGACGACGCCTTCGAGCAGCGGCGGCGGCGCGGGCCCGGGGGCGCGGCGGGCGGGCGGAGGCGGCCCCGGAAGCCGCGCTCGCTGCGGCTCATCATCAACGCGCGGGAGCGGCGGCGCATGCACGACCTGAACGACGCACTGGACAGGCTGCGCGCCGTCATTCCCTACGCGCACGACCCGTCAGTGCGCCAACTCTCCCAAGATCGCCACGCTGCTGCTCGCCAGAAACTACATCCTCGTGCAGGCGCAGGCCCTGGACGACATGCGGCGCCTCGTGGCCTGCCTCCACTAGGTCCCCGGCCTTGCTACGCCCCAGACGCCCTGCTGCCAGGCTGCTGGGTACCCCTTCTCTGCGGGCTGTGCGCCGCCTGCCCCGGGACGGGACGCCCTCGGCGCTCTGTGAGCCCCGTAATGAGAAGCTGTGAGGGCACCTCCCACACCTCTTCCGCGCCTCAGCCTTTTTCGCGTTGTCCACGATGACTGTCCCCACCCCCATCGGACCCTGGCCTCGCTGCCTGCCCCTGTGGCCGAACAGTTTGGGGCCAGGGGAAACTCGGAGCCCGTCGGACAGGAGCTGAGCTCTGAGTGGGGCGCTGGAAGCCATGCCCAGAGTCTGAGGCGTCCATTGGGCACCTTGCCAACGCCCCCGCCCCATCCCCGCCAGGGGCCTGGGGACGCGGTGGAGGTGACTAGCAGGGCTCACCATTCTGTGAAAAACAGGCCTTCCCACCAACTTAGCCCAGGGCTCGCGCAGCGCAGGGACAGAGCGCACCCTGCTTAGTGCACCCTCCTTAGGGCCTGTCCTCCGCCGGGCCTCTTGCCAAACTGCAGGGCTGCACTCTGGGTGGTCCCAAAGACAAGCAGCGCCTGGCACCTCCTGCTTCTGCTGCCCCGCCACCCTGTGCCCCCACAGCCAGTGAGCTCCGCAACTGTCCTTTGCAAAGGAGTTGGACTTCGAACGCAGGAAGAGACGGGTAGTGGCTTTTCGGCTTCCCCAAGTCTGGATGTGCTTATCTTCTTGCCCAGCTAGAGGCGCTAACCTCTTGGGGATGAGTGGACACCAAGACCGCTGCCCTCAAGCCTGCAGAATTGTCCCTAAACAGTCCCTGGACTCCCCAGGGACGGCCCTGCTAGAGTTGGACAGAGACTGTCCTGCACTCTGCTTCCAGTCGCTGCATGGAAGAGGAGGAGCCCGCACTGCCTGCATTTGGCCGTAGGGTGTGAAGGAAGAGCTGGGCTGGGCTGGTCCCCGTGACCCACCAACCCCCTCAAGCTTTTAGGGGAGGAGGCCGGCCAAGGGTGAGTACCTAATGGGGGCCGCACCCTGACTGGTGCAAATGGTGAGGAAAGTCTGTCTCTTACGTGGGTATGCAGCTCGAATTCTGCTGAATGGGCTCCATGCGTGGCATACGCCTTGCCGGTGCCCTGGGGACTGAGCTGTCTGCCCGGTTGGTGCCCGAGGGACTCAGCTACAATACCCGGCTATATTAACCCTGTTTTCTCTGCTCCTTGATGCTGTACTGATGCAGAAGGACTGCTGCCCTACAGAGCGGCCTGTCTGTAACATTTAGCTTCAATTAATACATTTCAAAGGCCCTTTTATATTTGCAAAATGAAGTGTGGTTAAATCTTACTCATAAAGACGTATGCTTAATACCAGTCCTGCTCATTTCATGTCCATTTTTTCATTGTCTTTGCCCCTAACAGGCTGATTTGTCAGTGCTGCACACTCACAGAGCTAAGTGTTGGGAACGGTGTTCCAGATTCCCTCCAGGTAACTGAGGACAGGATGCTGCTGGGGATGTTGCTAAGGGGCCCTGTCAACTGCAAGTTATTCATCATCTGACTCAAAGTTGCTTCTTCTGGACAGGACCACAGATATTAGTACATCCTTTGTATCCAGATAAAGTATTTGATTTCAGCTTGTTAAAATGACTGAATTTTAATATCAAAGTAGTGTTTATTTGTGACAACTCATACTTTCAAAATCAGAGTCTGAAAACGTCTGAGGTGAGGACCCTGATCTGTAAGCAACAGATAGGCGAAATAATCAGAAAAGGTGAAGGGACAATGTCTCGGGTGAAAAATAACAATTTTTAAGAGAACCATTGAACTAGACGTAAACCCTTTTAATAACTTCATTCAAGTAAAAGTTAAATCAAATTAAAACTTTTTAAATTGCAAAGCTGTTTATTTGCTGTCCTCACTGGCCGCATGCCTTTCACTGGATTGAACGGATGGTTTCTCAATAGTGCCACTAATCAAGCCAGCTGTTCCCTCAAAATGTGTCATTTGGCCTCTCCCAAGTTTGCTCCACAAACTCCCCACCTAAGGCAACCCAGACACTGGGTACCTTTCTCAGCACAGAGGCCTGGCCTCCACCATCCAGGTGTCCCACATAGGAGGCCCTTGTGAGCATCGGCTGGGGCTCTGGCTGCCTGCTGGAGGGCCGGGCTCCTGCAGGGGTGGTGACCATGCTGTGGGTCAGTTTGAAGGGACTTGTCAGCACCTGCCCCCCCCCCCCCCGCCCACAGTCCCACTTCTCCATCACTGCCCAAGGAGTGACAGAGAGAGCTTCATGTACAACCCTGGTTTGAAACAGCCTTTTCATGATGCTCATTCTTAGATCTGTCTCAGATAAGGCCCGGGGGGGGGGGGGGGGCCTGCTGCCATGAGGACACGTCCCGGGACCGAGGAATTCACAGCGGCACTTTAATCGGCACGTCCCGGATAGAGTGCCTGCCGTGTGGCATTTACATTTTCCAGTGGTGAGGCATATAGAATGAATTACGTAAACTTAAAAAAATGCATTTCAACTATTCATTTTAATGATAATTTCTATTTATCTCAACACAGTAACATGTCATCAGCATTTTAAAATTATTAGGGAGGTAATTATTCCTTTTTCATATGAGTCTTCAAAATGTAGTGTATCTTACACATTAACCAGCCCCGTGGCAGGTATCCAGTGGACACAGGTGGTTTGTGGCCACCACAGGAGACATTGCAGCCTGGCCTGGAAATGGAAGTGTATGAAGTGCCTGTGTTTCCTTTGCTTTAACAGATATGAGCTGGTTCAGGGAATACATTCTAGAGCTGGACAAACAGGAAAGACCTGTGCTTGTTCCTCTTTAACCGTGGCCTGCTGAGGCCCCAGGGGTGGGGCAGTGAGAGGGGCCACGTCTGCTTTCTACCCAGCAGCAGTGGCCATATGCCCACCTGGCCACTGGCTCCATCCAGCAGCACGCCGGCCAGCCACACTGAGGCCGGGACAGTCAGGACAACTCTGGTGCTTCCGCTGTGGCGAGGGGCTGTCTCCAGCTGGCACGGCCTTCCTCCTCGGTTACCCCCTTGGCCACATGGACTGCTGCTTGGGCACCTCGCATACCGAGCTTCTCCCAAGCCCAGGTATGAGCCAGGAAGCCAGGCTTGTGGTGCTTAGGACAGGGGACTCCAGAGGGGTCCCTTGCTAGGTCAGGAGAGGCTAGCAGCCTGGCCAAGGCACCCCAACTTCATTCCCTGTTGGGTGTGCCTGCTGTCCCCTGAGCACCCACAGCTTGCCAGGCGGAAACAGAGGACACAGACTCTAAACAAGGTAGTTAAGCTAAAAATGGGCCCAGGACAGACACAGACACCCTTTTCCCTCTTTTTAAAAACAACCGTCTTCAGACAGATTTCTCCCATACGCTGGGTGTGACGCCCTGTGGTCAGGGAAGCCTCTCAACCTGCTACTTTGCCTGCACAAAGCCAAACTGCTTGGTTTTTCACTGCTTGGCTGCCCTAGATCCTTAGCACAGGGACCTGCACTTTCTACCTGTAGGAAATTAGCTCCCCTAAAACCACATCCATCTCAGGGGCAGAACTCCACCCAAGCCTGGCTCTGCCCCCAGCATCACACCATCCAGCCAGCCTGCACAGTTCAAAGCAGTCACATGGCCTCTAGCACTTCCCTTGCTGTTTCAGCCCCAAACAGGGTTCTCTCTGCACTTACACAGATGTCAGCAGCACCTCAGGGAGCTTGGCCTTGCCGTATGAGGAAGCTAATGAGCATCCTAGTCCAGATGCTTGCTTTGCCAAATACGTGTCTCCTTCCCTTGCAGCTGGGGACATGAAAGGGAGCAGCACCTGCTTTTGAAGGACAAGCCCTGTTTTTCTAAAAGGACCGGCGGGTGGAGTGCTCACAGCCTGGCCCTGCCCGCCCCCCAACTGAAGGGAGGGCAGCTGGAAGCCCAGCCAAGGCCCCTGAGCCCTGGCTAATCGGGCTGAGTGATTGCAGCATTCATCATGTGAGTTCCCTTGTGATGGGTGTTTGGTCTTTAGCCGCTTTAGCCATTTGAAAGGATGGGAATAGAGAGATGTACAATGTATTCGATTATTTCTGCAGCAATTGCCTCGGTGGACTCCTAACTCCTGTGTTATTTACCCTTTCCCGGGGAAAGTCTGCTCCATAAAATGAGGAAGTAGCACACATTTGCAAACTTAACCCAAAGGGGCAAACTGCGTGTTTCTATAGATGCAGAAAGGCTCACTGGATTAGAAGTTAGTTTTGGTGGCAGGGTTTTGCCTGTCTACAAAGTGGTCCATGCTGGCCCCAGTCTGGATGCCGGGGCAGATATCTTTCCACCACGCAAAGGCTGGACGAAGCGCAGCTCTCTGAGCAGGAGGGCGGCTGACTGTCCTGCCAGGTGGCAAGCAGCATAGCCTTGCAAGATCTCATGTGAAAGGGTCAGAATGAACTGAGGTTTGCTCTCCTGCTGCTAGTCAGCTTGTGGTCAGGATGCAGCGGCCTCCATCATTCCAGGAGGCATGGTCCTCATTGTGGGCCTCGCTGGTGTTCTCTGTTCCCCACGACTTTCAGGGCCTCCTGGGGTGCCCTCCACCCAGTGCTGGCCTCGGGTCGGGAGCAGCATCAGGCAGGAGGGTTTCACAGAGCAGCTCACCTGCACCAGAACACCTGCTCCAGGAACGCAGCGCCTTCCACCACCAAGCTTCGCCTCCAGCCTCGTGGCGTATGAAGCAATGAGCCACAGTTGGTTGTACTCGCAGGGGCCCTGATGCGGTCTGACCGGTGCCCAGTCTTTCCTGTTCCATGTGGATGGCCCTTTTGGCCCTAACAAGACCATGGCCTGTCTGGGAACTTGGCCACAAACCCTGAGACACAAAATGGAACCACACATCTCTGAGGGCAACCTACAACGTCATTTTGTCGCCATGGTTGCTCTGCAGCCTGGCTGGCTCTCTGAACCAGGACCTGCAAGTCCCCACCCTCCCAGCACATTCCTGCTGTCTGACCCCAGCGGCACCAAAGGTGCAGACCCCTGGGAACCACAGGTTTCACCTCTCTCGTTCGGGACAGAGCCTTCCATTATGGCGCTGCACATGCATCCAGGGTCCATTAACCTTGTATTTGCCCAGGGGTTCCGACAGAGTCACGACCAACAGGAGCAGCAGTTGGGATGGCAGAGTCTACAGTGCAAGGAAATGCGGCCCAGGGAGAGCTCCGTGCAGAACATGCTGGTAGGGGGCCGCTCGGAGTGGGCTGAGCATCGGTGGCACTGGGGTCCGGGGATGGGACCGTCTGCTGTGGGAGAAACCATCTGCTCAAGCTCGTTACTCGCCGCCTGCCAGACAGGGCCAGCCCCCCACGCCCCTCAGCTGGTGAATTCCCTGAGGATGATGCCTTCATCCCAAACATCACAGACCAGTGGGGAGATGTGTCCTTTATATCTGGGAATGTCGGTTTCCAAAGCAAATAAAAAGCCGTTTACCAACTGCCTGGACTCAAAAGAACTGCTATCACCTCCCCTCAGCGCCCTCCGGGCTGGGCCGCAGCCACGTTCAGAGTGAGCGGCTTCCTCCCGCGCTTCCCGCAGCTCTTCCCGGCTCCTCAGCACCTTGGTCCCTATGGGCCAGCACCCCGACCTCCAGCACACACAGCCACCACTCTATCTGCTCTGGCCCCCCAGCACAGCTCTAGGAAGAAAGACCAGTCTGCAGCCCTTCCCTCCCGGGTGGCCTTCCCATCGGCAGACGTGGTGTCACTGTCCCCGGGTGCTGCTTGAGTCTGGCAGGTCTGTGAAGGAAGGCTGAGCCAGGAGAGCCACTGGCCAGCACTTCAGCCCAGCTGGGGTCAGGGGGACACTTGGCAAGAACAGGCTGGAGCCACTGCTCTCTCTGCCCAAAAGTGTCACCTGAACTCAGGTGTGTGAGCACATGTGTGTGCATGTGTACACATGAATGTGCTATGTGTATTATGTACATTTAGTGTTGTATACATAAGTGAGCATACAAGTGCGCATGTGTAATTAACATGTGGGAGCACGTGTGTTTGCATGTGCGCACATGTGTACTCATATCTGTGTGCACCCGTGTGAGCGTCTGTGTGTGTGAGCACGTGTGTATTTGTGTGCATGGATTTTCACGTGTGCATGTGTGTCACACTATATACACTTTCATCCCCTGAGCAGGTTCTAGATCCTTAACCCCAGTGAGGACCAGAACAGCCTGGGTCTACAGGAGCCCTCAGCAGCCCTTTCTCCCTGCCCCACAGCTGTTCCAAGATATCTCAGAGCTCCTCCCCTGTCCTCATCCAGCCTTGTGTATCTGGCTGCGCTTGATGAGATGACCCTCCATTTAAAACCTGGACAGCCCAGGGCAAATGGCTGGTGTGGTCTCCAGGGATGAGGTGTCAAACCCTTTCAGGAAACAGAAGGCAGGGTCAGCAGGATAAACACGGGCAGTAGGAACTTGCTCCCAGGTCCTGTCTCCTGGGGGTCCCTCCACTCCAGCCCAAGCTGAAACCCTGCCCATGACATGGGCAGCACCCTAGGGAGGGCTCCCTCTCAGTCTCAGGGATATCCTCCCAGGCAAAGCTGCGAGAAGCCAGGACAGCAAACATGGCCACAATCAGGAGTGACACTGGAAAGAGGACAGAGGTGAACAGGAGGAGGAGGAAGGTCTAATTTCTGAGCTGTGATCACTTCCTGGCTCCCAATTTCTCGCCCCAAGGCACCTGCCCAGCCTGGCTGGTGCAGCACCGAACCCCGAGCCCATCTGGTTGTTGAGGGGCAGAGGGGAAGTCATCCTTGCAGGAAACACGTCTCCAGGAGACACAGGAACTGGCGGAGTGGGAGGGCCATCAGCTGCCACTGGACATACAGGACAGGGGTACAGATGGGTCAGCACCCCTAATGAGCACGTTGGGCAGGAATTTTATTCTCATTTTCTGCTTAATGAGGCTGGTTTGAAAGTAATTTTGAGGACATGCACCTCCCCTAAACCTGTTCATTCTCCTGCAGCCTCTGGGCCAATGCAGGGAACAGCATGGGTAATTAACACCCATGGCTTGCTGAAGGATAAGTAGCATGGGAATTTTCAAGGACACCAGTTCTTCAGCTGCCTCGTTAACTCCTGCAACTGCCACCTGAGTCATTTAAAAGAGAGCGCAGCTTCAACCATTCCCCTGCCTCCACCCACCACACAGGTGAACAGAGTTTGCAAAATTATTACAAACTAGTAACCCGGTGCACGAAATTCGTGCACATTAAAAGGGTATTAATTAGAGGAAATAATTTAATATTGCTATTTGCTCTTTATAATAGAAGTATCAGAGACTAAAGAAAATTAGTAAAATGTATATGAAACCCTTCCTCCTGTCAGAGTCTGGGGCGCACCACGGGGCCCAGAGTCAAGTCCCCACTCACTCACATGTGCCTCAAAATCACGTGAGACCCAGACCCAGCTGCACCCCCCCACACACATTGCGGTAGATCCAGACCCCGCCAGTCCCACTCTTGTCAAGCCACCCAGGGCAGGGTGTGTCCTCAGGTCCCCTGGCCCAGCATCAGGATGGGGGGCGTGGCCTGAGGTCCCCCATCAAGTCTCACCAGGTGGGAGACACGACCTGAGATCCCCGGTCAAGCCCCGCTGGTTAGTGGGCATGGCCTGAGGTCCCCCGTCAAGCCCCACCAGGCAGAGGAGCACAGCCTTAAGTCTCCCAGCCCAGCACCAGGAGGGAGACACAGTCTCAGGTCCCCCACCAATCCTCACTGGCACAGGGGCACAGGCTCAGGTCCCCTGTGAAGCCCCGCTGGGTGGGGGGCACAGCCTGAGGTCCCCTGTCAAGCCCAGTCAGGCAGGAGGGGCACAGCCTCAGGACCCCTGGCCTGGTGCTGGGGCAGAGGGTATGGTCTGAGGTCCTCCAGCCTGGTGCCGGGGTGGGGGTGTGGCCTGAGGTCCCTTGTCAAGCCCTGGTGGGTGGAGAGAACAGTCTGAGGTCCCCTAACCCAACAACAGGATGGGAAGCGCACCTTGAGGTCCCCTGTCAAGCCCTGCCGAGTTGGGAGTGTGACCTGTAGACCCCTGTCAAGCCGCACCAGCTGGGAGGCAAGACCTGAGGTCCCCCAGCCTGGAGCTGGGGTGGGGGGAGCAGCCTGAGGTACCCTAGCCCAGCACCAAGGTGGAAGCACACCCTGAGATTCCCTGTCAAACCCCCCAAGGGGGGGGCGTGGCCTGAGGTCCCCTGTCAAGCCCCTCTGGATTGGGGGAGGGTGTAAGCCTCCCTTCCTTCGTGCTGCAGCCACACCCCCTGCCGGCCTCCCATCCCGCTGCCATGACCACCTCAGGCTCTCCGTGAGCAGGTATGCATAGGGAAGGCTGGGCCAGGATAATTGGGAGGGGGTGATGGGAGCAAGCATCCTGGGTAAGCTGGGCCTCACAGCCTCTCTGCTTCAGCTCCCAGCACCTCGGACTTAAGGAGTAGTGCTTTCACAGGGGCCTGGCAGGCACTGGATGTGGCGATGCCTTAAAAACAGAAGAAGCCCCTTTAACTCTGGCTGGAAGTGCGTTGGGGACTTATGGTCGGGGGAAGCAGCCCGACATCAGGGCTGAAATAAGACCTTGGGTAGCCTCCGGAGGGGGCAAACCAACAGTAAAGGGCATCTTTGGAACAAAGACATTTGAACGTACAGTGGATATTAGGTGATATTAGGAATTACCTTAACTCTTCAAGGTGTGACAATGGCTGAATATTTACTTCTTTTTTAAAGATACTCATCAGAGGATATTTAAGTGGGAAACAACTTTCTTTGAAAGTATGGTGCTGTCCTGGCCCAGCCCTCCCGCACCACAGACGCCTCAAGGACTGAGCCTCTCCTGCTCACTTGCTAGGCCCTCGAAAACACCCTGTGCGGAGGCATGGTCCCTGCTTTGTTCCCCACCCCGCCAGCGTGAAGCGAAGCATTCCCAGCTGGCGCTGGCATGAAGCGCTTCGTTCCCCGCCTGCACTGGTGTGAAGTGAAGTGTTCCCCACAGGCATGAAGCGTTAGTGAAGGGAAGTGTTCACTGGTGTCCAGGGAAGCCGTGGCCATGCCCCTCAGTCACGCCCCCCTGCTCCTGATTGGCAGGTAGCATAGCCAATCAAGAGCCAAGGTACGGTCACATTTGCATGTTACTCTTTTATTAGATAGGAGGATGAACAACCAGGGCATAGGCACCTCCAGGCCTTTGCAGCCTCAGGGGAGCACAGGGCCCAGTCAGTGGAGAGTGCTCTGAACGGCTGTAGCGGGGGAGGAGGGGGGGAGGTAATGGGTGGAGCCGTCCTGGGGGTCCCGAGGGCAAGCAAGGCCCAGACCAGCTCTACACCCTGTAGCATTTTGTCCCATCAGCTTTTCTCCAGCCAGTGAAGTCTGTGGCTCTGTGAGGTTGATGGATCTATGAGATCCATGGTTCTGTGAGGTCTGTAGATCTGTGAGGTCTGTGGCTCTGTGATGTCTGTGAGCTCTGTGAGGTCCGTGGGCTCTGTGAAGTCTGTGACTCTGTGAGCTCCGTGGTTCTGTGAGGTCTGTGATGTCTGTGGGCTCTGTGAAGTCAGTGGCTCTGTGATGTCTGTGGGCTCTGTGAGGTCTGTGGGCTCTGTGAAGTCGGTGGCTCTGTGAGCTCCGTGGTTCTGTGAGGTCTGTGGCTCTGTGATGTCTGTGGGCTATGTGAAGTCTGTGGCTCTGTGATGTCTGTGGCTCTGTGAGCTCCGTGGTTCTGTGAGGTCCGTGGCTCTGTGATGTCTGTGGGCTCTGTGAGGTTCGTGGTTCTGTGAGGTCTGTATGCTCTGTGATATCTGTGGCTCTGTGAGGTCCGTGGCTCTGTGATATCTGTGGGCTCTGTGAAGTCTGTGGCTCTGTGAGGTCTGTGGGCTCTGTGTTATCTGTGGGCTCTGTGAAGTCTGTGGCTCTGTGAGGTCCATGGTTCTGTGAGGTCCGTGGCTCTGTGATATCTGTGGGCTCTGTGAAGTCTGGCTCTGTGATGTCTGTGGGCTCTGTGAGGTCCATGGTTCTGTGAGTTCTGTGGCTCTGTGAGGTCCATGGTTCTGTGAGGTCCATGGTTCTGTGAGTTCTGTGGCTCTGTGAGGTCCATGGTTCTGTGAGGTCTGTGGCTCTGTGAGGTCCATGGTTCTGTGAAGTCTGTGGCTCTGTGAGGTCCATGGTTCTGTGAGGTCCGTGGCTCTGTGATGTCTGTGGGCTCTGTGAGGTCTGTGGTTCATTGAGTTCTGTGGTTCATTGAGTTCTGTGGCTCTGTGAGGTCCATGGTTCTGTGAGTTCTGTGGCTCTGTGAGGTCCATGGTTCTGTGAGGTCCATGGTTCTGTGATATCTGTGGGCTCTGTGAGGTCCATGGCTCTGTGAGGTCCATGGTTCTGTGATATCTGTGGGCTCTGTGAGGTCCGTGGCTCTGTGATGTCTATGGGTTCTGTGAGGTCCGTGGTTCTGTGAGGTCTGTGAGGTCTGTGGGCTCTGTGAGGTCCATGGCTCTGTGAGGTCTGTAGGCTCTGTGATATCTGTGGCTCTGTGAGGTCCATGGTTCTGTGAGGTCTGTAGGCTCTGTGAGGTCCATGGTTCTGTGAGGTCTGTAGGCTCTGTGATATCTGTGGCTCTGTGAGGTCCGTGGTTCTGTGAGGTCTGTGAGGTCTGTGGGCTCTGTGAGGTCCATGGCTCTGTGAGGTCTGTAGGCTCTGTGATATCTGTGGCTCTGCGAGGTCCATGGTTCTGTGAGGTCTGTAGGCTCTGTGAGGTCCATGGTTCTGTGAGGTCCGTGGTTCTGTGAGGTCCATGGTTCTGTGAGCTCTGTGAGGTCCATGGTTCTGTGAGGTCTGTAGGCTCTGTGAGGTCCATGGTTCTGTGAGGTCCGTGGTTCTGTGAGGTCCATGGTTCTGTGAGCTCTGTGAGGCCCGTGGTTCTGTGAGGTCTGTAGGCTCTGTGATATCTGTGGCTCTGTGAGGTCCATGGTTCTGTGAGGTCTGTAGGCTCTGTGAGGTCCGTGGTTCTGTGAGGTCCGTGGTTCTGTGAGGTCTGTGGTTCTGTGAGCTCTGTGAGGTCCGTGGTTCTGTGAGGTCTGTGGTTCTGTGAGTTCCGTAGCTCTGTGAGGTCCGTGGCGTGGTTCTTTGAGGTCTGTAGGCTCTGTGAGGTCTCTGTGGCTCTGTGAGGTCCATGGTTCTGTGAGGTCCATGGTTCTGTGAAGTCCGTGGTTCTGTGAGGTCCATGGTTCTGTGAGGTCTGTGGGCTCTGTGAGGTCCATGGCTCTGTGAGGTCCATGGTTCTGTGATATCTGTGGCTCTGTGAGGTCCGTGGTTCTGTGAGCTCTGTGAGGTCTGTGGCTCTGTGAGGTCTGTGGCTCTGTGAGCTCTGTGAGGTCTGTGGCTCTGTGAGGTCTGTGGTTCTGTGAGCTCTGTGAGGTCCATGGCTCTGTGAGGTAGGTCTGTGGGCTCTGTGAGGTCCATGGCTCTGTGAGGTCTGTGGCTCTGTGAGGTCCGTGGTTCTGTGAGCTCTGTGAGGTCTGTGGCTCTGTGAGGTCTATGGCTCTGTGAGGTCTGTGGGCTCTGTGAGGTCCATGGCTCTGTGAGGTCCACGGTTCTGTGGGCTCTGTGAGGTCCATGGTTCTGTGAGATCCGTGGTTCTGTGAGCTCTGTGAGGTCTGTGGCTCTGTGAGGTCTATGGCTCTGTGAGGTCTGTGGGCTCTGTGAGGTCCATGGCTCTGTGAGGTCCACGGTTCTGTGGGCTCTGTGAGGTCCATGGTTCTGTGAGGTCCGTGGTTCTGTGAGCTCTGTGAGGTCTGTGGGCTCTGTGAGGTCCATGGTTCTGTGAGGTCCGTGGTTCTGTGAGCTCTGTGAGGTCTGTGGGCTCTGTGAGGTCCATGGTTCTGTGAGGTCTGTGGTTCTGTGAGCTCTGTGAGGTCTGTGGGCTCTGTGAGGTCCATGGTTCTGTGAGGTCTATGGTTCTGTGAGCTCTGTGAGGTCTGTGGGCTCTGTGAGGTCTATGGCTCTGTGAGGTCTATGGCTCTGTGAGGTCTGTGGCTCTGTGAGGTCTGTGGGCTCTGTGAGGTCCATGGCTCTGTGAGGTCCATGGTTCTGTGAGGTCTATGGTTCTGTGAGCTCTGTGAGGTCTGTGGGCTCTGTGAGGTCTATGGCTCTGTGAGGTCTGTGGTTCTGTGAGCTCTGTGAGGTCTGTGGCTCTGTGAGGTCTATGGCTCTGTGAGGTCTGTGGGCTCTGTGAGGTCCATGGCTCTGTGAGGTCCATGGTTCTGTGAGGTCTGTGGTTCTGTGAGCTCTGTGAGGCCCGTGGTTCTGTGAGGTCTGTGAGGTCCATGGCTCTGTGAGGTCTATGGTTCTGTGAGTTCTGTGGCTCTGTGAGGTCCGTGGTTCTGTGAGCTCTGTGAGGTCCATGGTTCTGTGAGGTCTATGGTTCTGTGAGTTCTGTGGCTCTGTGAGGTCCGTGGTTCTGTGAGGTCCGTGGTACTGTGAGTTCTGTGGTTCTGTGAGGTCTGTGGGCTCTATGAGATCCGTGGTTCTGTGAGTTCTGTGGCTCTGTGAGGTCTGTGGGCTCTGTGAGGTCTGTGGGCTCTGTGCGGTCCATGGCTCTGTGAGGTTCGTGGTTCTGTGAGCTCTGTGAGGTCTGTGGGCTCTGTGAGGTCTGTGGGCTCTGTGAGGTCCATGGCTCTGTGCGGTCCGTTCTGTGAGGGCGAGTCGGTCAGGACACATGGAGATGCCACAGCATGTCCATGCCAACACCTTCAGAACTAGTCCGACCATCTCCCATGTTTCTCCTGAAAACGTGCCCCTTGGAGTAAGACAAGAGCGCTGGCCTGGCTGTGCATACTAGGCTCCCTGGCAGGGGAGGGAGCAAGGGTGTGGGTGTGCCAGCCTCAGAGCTGGAACTGGCCTGCGGCCCAGGCGTCCTCCCTACGAGGGGCCGGGTCAGGGCCTGCATACAGTATGCCCTTTGAGCACTGATTAAATCAAAATGGTCAGTGAGGGGCCGGGGAGGGCCTGGCTGCTTATAGCAGCTTCTGATTAGTGTTAACCTGGGGACTCAGGCTGAGGACCTGTGGACAATGAACCCATTGTGAGGAAACAGGAAATGCTCACAGCAATGAGAGAGGACTCAGGCTAGTGGAGGCCATCAGGCCGCAGCTGGGGGTCTACAGCTAGTTCATCGTCTGTAAAATTACAAATGTGAGAGCGGTTCTTCCTCCTCGAATCTTGTCTCTACTTTCTTCTCCTGTTTGCTTTCTTTCTTTTGCTTTTTAAATCCTCACCCAAGGGTATGCTCATTGGTTTTTAGAGAGAGCAAAAGGGGGGGGGGAGAGAGAGAGAGAGAGAGAGAGAGAGAGAGAGAGAGAGAGAACGATGCGAGAGAGAACATCAATTGGTTGCCTCCTGTACGGGCCCCAAACCTGCAACCTAGGTATGTGCCCTGATCAGGAATTGAAACTGCAGCCTTTCGGTACACAGGGCAATGCTTCATTCAACCCTGAGCCATCCTGCCAGGGACTGCTTTGTCTTCCTGATAGAGGAAAGCATTGGGATGTCTTTAACAATCAGAGGCTGTCGTTGGGGGTGCCACCAATGTCACGGGTAGATGGCCACTGCATACGTGCAAGCTAAGTGCCCAGTCAGAGCCCGGCACTGTGCCCTCAGCCCTGGTGCCTGGCTGCCAGCGGCAGTGCAGTCTCCATGTCCAGGAGATGCTCCTAATCCCAAGTGGCAGCTAACTGGCCTCGTCCGAGGGGCGCGTGGATGAGGCTGTAATTACGTTTCCTCTGGAACCAGCCTAAGTAATCTCTGCAATCTTCATTCGGAGAGATTTAATATAGCTCTCCAGCCCTGTTGGTGGTTCCCCTTTAATCTAAAAGTGTTCATGAAGGGGAGCCCAGCAGACAATGGTGTGTGAGGCCTGTGGGCTGGATTGCAGACTGGACACCCCAGAGCACAGTCCAGATGGACCTGCTGGCCTCGTTCTCTAATAGGCACTAATCTGAAACCTGCCTGCTTTTTTGCACATCACACATACTAAAGTCACCAAAATTCCTGAAATGGCAAGGCCCAGGATACTCTCCCCAGCTGCCTTTGGCCCCAAGCCTGCCTGAGTTGCACGAGGTGACCCTGGCCCCTCCTGGATGCTCCACACGGAAGCTGCCACTCTCGGGGTCTGCTGCAGCCACATTGTCCTGGGCTGGGCCTGGTGGTGCCCACCGACAAATCCTACCTGGAAACCACTGGAAATCCTGCCTGCCTGGCAGACAACCCAAGCTGGTGTTTCCAGATCATTTTTAAGTAGTCTTTAGCAGGGCGCTGCCTCAAATATGGCAAAGGACACTCTTATACTGAAAGTGTGTGTATTTGTCTGAAATTCAGATGTAACGCCACATCCAATGTTGCCATTTGCTGTATCTGGCCACCATTCCCAGCCTTGCACCATTGGCTCGGTCAGTCCTGTGGCTGCAGCCCCCACCCTGGCAACCCTTCCTCCAAAGACCCATGGGTTTCCAGGGGCAGGGCTGACTACGGGACTTGCAGTACCAAAGCAGAATGAAAATGTGGGCCTCGTTCAACATGACTAGGAATCGCAGGACAGCAATAGCACAGCATTCACCCGAGGTATGCCTTCTGAGCGCAGGCCCTGGGCAGCTGCTCAGATCATAGCCTGTGGAGCAGGCGGGGGGGGGGGGGGGGGGGGGGGGCGGGCGGGGAATAGCCTGCACACCACACCTGCCAGGACAGAGGAAGTTAAACCAAGTGGATACAAAGTGTCAAAGTGGAGCCGCCCCTGGCAATTTCCACTCAATGCAGTCTCCAGGGCGCCCAGCCCGCCTGTCCCACAGGCTCCATTTCTGCTGTGGGCTGTCAGTCTTCTCCAAGTTATTCTCCCAGGGGACATAGGGAGGGTCCCCTCACAGAGACCAGGCATAGATGGAGGGGGAGGGCTTCCAGTTTCAGGCCCACCTGGTCCAGGTTGGCTTCCTACAACTGTCTTGGGGACTCGCATGCCTGCTCGGGGAAATGCAACTGCCCACATGTCCTTCCGGTGGCGGGGGACTCAGTTCGTGCAGGGAGCCTGGAGTCTGGCTGCCAGCGAGGGTCCGCTGCAGCCGGGAGAGGGCACGTGGGAGAGAAACGGTCCTGCCCTCTGGGACAGCACTGTCGCTGGGACAGTCGTGCACACACCGGTTTCTGGGAACCTGCTCCTTCAAATGCTATCAAGGGACCCCAAGTGGGTCGCCTGTCGGAGGTGCTACAGCCTCCGGGTGTCTGCCAAGCCCCCGAAGCAGAAAGTCTTAACACCCATACCACAGACCAGGACACTGAGGCTCAGGCGGTCAGTGACTTGTCCAGGCCTCTGGCCCCTGTCTTGTTGGGGGCTTCCCCGATCTCCCCACTAGCCCGCCCCCTACGAGGCAGGTGGAGGTCCAGGGTCTGAGTGCCTTTCCAGTCCCCGAGGGCAACTCGAGTATGAGACTCCAGGACCCGCTCAGAATGTTCTAGCACAGCCTCTGCTTCACTTCACAACAGTGGAAACTTCAATACCACAGAGGACATTGTGTTGTTGAGTTTTCATATGGGATCCAATGGCCACTCCTGTGATACAAAGTCGTTACTGCTGTGAAACCCGCCCCGTTTGTTAGCATGAGCGCCGATTAGAGAGGATAGCAGGGGCTTCCCGCCTGTGCTCCTACTGCTCCTCTCCGGAGCGTGGGCAGGGCACTGGTGACGGGGCTCAGTGGGGACGACGGGGACCCTGCAGGGGACCTGGGAAGGGCTGTCGTACTCACATACCGAGCACCTCTCACATCGCCCCACCGCAGCACTGAAGAAGGGGCGAAGGGGTCAGACATAGCCCAGAGGCCAGAGGTCAC
The DNA here is from genome assembly GCA_027563665.1 of Antrozous pallidus. Classification (NCBI taxonomy): domain Eukaryota; kingdom Metazoa; phylum Chordata; class Mammalia; order Chiroptera; family Vespertilionidae; genus Antrozous; species Antrozous pallidus. The sequence goes on from CM050518.1 coordinate 1,049,334, forward strand.
TGCCTCCAGCACAGTCAGCCGCGTCCCACAGAGGGAGGAAAGCGCTCCTGGGAAGGAGGCTCCCTGCACGGACCCTGACGACCCACTGCTGAGATTAAGGCTGGATGCTCCACTCACAGAAATACACTCTGAAGACTGGATTCAGCCACGGCTATAGCTTGCAGGGACACTGTCACCTGTAGGAGGGTCTTTGGGTGACTGCCTTTAATCCCCTAGAGCTGTGGTCGGCAAATTGTAGCTCACGAGCCACATGCGGCTCTTTGGCCCCTTAAGTGTGGCTCTTCCACAAAATACCACGTCCTGGGGGAGTCTATTTGAAGAAGTGGTGTTAGAAGTTTAAGATTAAAAAATTTGGCTCTCAGAAGAAATGTCCATCGTTGTCCTGTCGGTGTTGGGCTCTGCGGACCAATCGTTGTCCTGTCGGTGTTGGGCTCTGCTGACCAATCGTTGTCCTGTCGGTGTTGGACTCTGCGGACCAATCGTTGTCCTGTCGGTGTTGGGCTCTGCGGACCAATCGTTGTCCTGTCGGTGTTGGGCCTGCGGACCAATCGTTGTCCTGTCGGTGTTGGGCTCTGCGGACCAATCGTTGTCCTGTCGGTGTTGGGCTCTGCGGACCAATCGTTGTCCTGTCGGTGTTGGGCCTGCGGACCAATCGTTGTCCTGTCGGTGTTGGGCTCTGCGGACCAATCGTTGTCCTGTCGGTGTTGGGCTCTGCGGACCAATCGTTGTCCTGTCGGTGTTGGGCCTGCGGACCAATCGTTGTCCTGTCGGTGTTGGGCTCTGCGGACCAATCGTTGTCCTGTCGGTGTTGGGCCTGCGGACCAATCGTTGTCCTGTCGGGGTTGGGCCTGCGGACCAATCGTTGTCCTGTCGGTGTTGGGCTCTGCGGACCAATCGTTGTCCTGTCGGTGTTGGGCTCTGCGGACCAATCGTTGTCCTGTCGGTGTTGGGCCTGCGGACCAATCGTTGTCCTGTCGGTGTTGGGCTCTGCGGACCAATCGTTGTCCTGTCGGTGTTGGGCTCTGCGGACCAATCGTTGTCCTGTCGGTGTTGGGCTCTGCGGACCAATCGTTGTCCTGTCGGTGTTGGGCCTGCGGACCAATCGTTGTCCTGTCGGTGTTGGGCTCTGCGGACCAATCAGTTTGCCGGCCACCGCCCTAGAGCCACCAGGACGGGGAGCGGCTCTAGATGCGGCTGAGCTCAGCTCTCCACCGACTCCCACGTGTGCCGTGCTGTCCTCAGCTCGCACCCCCACTGCTCACCCCCGGCCTCCTCTCCCCTCAGCCTGGGGAGAGGTCTGCCTTCAGGCGGGGCCTGGCCGGAGCTCTCCCTCTCCCAGAGGACTGTGGCCTCTGTGGGTCCCTGCCTGTTTCTCAGGTGCGTCTGCAGCTTCAGGAGGCAGAGTTCGCCAGGAAACAGATTCCAGTCACCAAAGCAAAGAGCCGCAGCTGTTGTCCCCTCTGTGAGGGCTGGCCCGCCATGAATGTGATGGTGCTGCTTGTGACGGCCTCCTCTCGGGGCGCCGCTCAGGGGGCGGACGGACACGTGGACACGCAGCGGCAGATGGGCGCTCCCTCAAACCTCTGTGCCTGCCCCCCGCCCCCACACGAAGGGGCGGGGTGTTTTCACATCCCACACTTGCTCAGGGCTCCATGGTCGCTCACCTGTGTTCTGGCTTTTTATCAGTCAAATGCCGTGAGCACTTTGTCAACTTGGACATCTGGCTGCACATTTTAAAATTTTTTATTTGCTAAACGGTTTAATAGCATGGCGAGGGCTCTGCTGGAGACGGAGGCACAAAGGCACAGTGGACACCAACCACTGCCCAGAGCGACGACGGGGCTCGCCAGGCTCCACGCTACGCCCGCCCGCCAGGGAAGCAGCTCTCTGCTGGCTGCGGAGTTAGAATCGGCTCCCTCAGCCAGGCGGACGTGTGCTGGGACCCTCTCTGGCCTGGGAGCAGCCAAAAGGCGAGGGAGGATCTGTGGGCTCCAGAGAGTCGGTGAGAAACAGGGCCTCAGCAGAGCCTCCTGTGCACACCCGCACAGCTTCTCACACATTCATTCCAAAAAGTAGCCAGAAGATGGAGTCCACCCGAAAGCCGCCAGCTGGCAACAGAGAGACACCCTTGGGTCCGTCCACACGCTGAAACATGCCGAGGCCGAGAGAAGAAGCACAGTACTAACCTGGCCACACCACCAAGGAACCTCGAAAACAGGGTCAGGGAGGATGGGTCTCTGGTGAAGGCCTTGGGGCTTGCAGGCGGGGCTTTGAGCCCAAGCCTGGCCCAAAACGCTTGTCTGGACTTCCATGAGCCCCTCCGAATGGAGAGGAGGGCAGTGGCCTGTCAGGTGCCCCCACAGCAGGTTGGCTAGGGCACCTCTACATCCTGGATCCATCCCCAACCCTTGTGCCAGGACTTTCTGAGAGCTGGAGGAGCAGGGTCAGGAGACCCACCGGCCCGACACTCACTCCCAGGCCCACACCATGAGGTGTCTGCCTGCAGCCTGCACAGCTGGTCCCAGAGCCTGAGAGCCCCTCACTGCCTCTTCCTGCCTTGCCCACAAGGTCCCAGCAGATGCCAACTCCTTCAAAGCCACCCTGGCTTCCTCCGGCCCAGCCCATTTCTCCGTCCTGCATACCCTCCAGGCCTGCTTCCGGAGCGGGCAGGACCCATCAGTGCCTCAGATGGGGCCCAGGGCCGGAGAGCCCAGCAAGGATGCAAGCGGGGTCATGTGATTATTATCCCAACTCCCAGGGAGACCACAGCCAGTGTGGCTGGCCTGTCCACAGAGGGGTGGCCCCACTTGGCCAGACCAGAGGCGGGGACAGGGAGCCAGCCCAGGAGCACAGCCAGCATAGCCAAGCTGCCCACACCACCCAGAGGGGTGCTGTGTACTCTCAGGTCTTTCAAAGGGATCTTGGTCTCCTCTCAAGGAGACCGACTCTCCTCGCCGTCCTCACGAGCTTTCACATCCCTACAGAGGTGCTGAGCCACCTGAAACGTGCCACCGGCACCTCGCTCCCCGCTCTCGGATGGCTGTCTCAGCCTGGCCCATCCCACCCACCCCCTGTCCTCCTGCCCCTGTGCCTGTGCCCATCCCAGGGGAGCCCGTGGGCCCGGGTCCCAAGGCCCTGGCTGGCAGTCTGGAACCTGTCGTTGCTCTTACCTGTGATGTTCAACCGCATGGATATTCTTATGTTTTATTTAAAACTAATTTGGACTTCTCGCTCTCTAAGGGGCTTCTAATCACCAAAAAGCGCTTAAGGCAAGAGATGATTGACAGGCCAAGGTGGCCACTTCTGAAGAACAAATTGGCCATTGGCAGGCTACAGACAAAGGGGAATGCCAGGCTGTTTTATTTATGAGCTATTAGGACGTGATTAGCATCTGCTTCCCACGGGCAAACGCACCTGTCAGGCATCAGGAGACGGCAAACGCACTTCGCACTTCGTTTAATAGTTACTTTGTTTAAAAAGTCATTAAAAATGAATGTCAGCTGAAACTTAGGAAAACACTCTTGAAACACCTTTGAATCTTGCTGGTGAGCTCTGCCCGGGGAAGAAGACATTAGTTTGTAAACAAGGCGGTGCTGCCTCAAACAGAGCGAGAAGCAAGGGAGGAAAGACTGGCCAGGCCTGGACCGCTTGGACCTGCGCTGGGAGGTAGCCATCTCCACTTGGGCCACTGGCTGGACAGGGCTCACCAAGCCCTCTCTCCGCTCTCCACTTTTCTGCAAACAAACTGAACGCTCACTAACCTGGAGAGCAACCTGTCTCAAAGGGCTGGTCAGGGGCTGGGCCTGCCACCCTGCCTGTGCCCCCACGCCCCCACCTCCACCCCCCACCCCCCACCCCAGTCCTCGCCACACATGCTGACTGCAGATCAGGGCCACTCCACCCGGTGCTCATCCTGCAGGGAACAGCTGGGAAGCCACCAATTAGGGGTGATTCTGGAGACCGGTCCATGACAGCAGCTCCAGGCCAGGTGGGGCTAGAGCAGAGTGCTAACTAGGGGTCAGAGCACACTGGCCCCTCCGAAAGGGTCTCTGCTTCCCAAGTCCCAGGGACAGAAACAGTCTCGAGGCCACGTACTACCCCACTTTCTGACTCAGTAGGGACAGAACATTGGAGAGGAGGAGGTGCACTGGGGGTTGCCTTGTTGCAGGCAAGGACATCACCCCCCACTGAATGGAAGGGATTTATCTGGCTGCCCAGAGACACATTCCTGACTGTCACTAGACAGAGGGGAAGGACAGGGCCAGGATTTCAAAATTAGGTCAGGCACAGGTGGAAACGGGAGCTACAGCCCCTGAGGAGCCACCCTGGGAGGGGATCAGCCCTTCTACTGTCCCTCTTCTTTCTACGATGTCCAGCCTCGAGCCCTCTCCCACACACAACCTGGTGGTGACTCCCCCACCATCGCCCCTACGGTGCCCTGAGCTGTACCACTTCCCACCCAGCCCCTTCCTGTGGAGAGAGGAACAGGAGCTCCCACTGAGGGGGGCAGCTCCCGAGGGTCCTGGGAGGAGTCTGGGAGCAGGAGCTGGGGCAACAATGGGCACAGCCCTGTCCGACAGCGCCCTCTGTCGGCCAGCTGTGGGGTGATAACAGCCGTGCCCTCCTGAGGCGCCTCCTGGTGGTGGGCTGTGCAAGTTACATGTGCCTAATCTCAGGTGGTGAGCACCTCCTTCAGGAGCTAAGAGACACACAGGGTTTGGTGTTGGGACCCTGCCAGAGCTGCCCAGAGGTGGAGACATGTCTGACTTGACTGCACCAGATAGCACCAGGCCCCCTCCCACCAAGGAAACACACCTCTGTTATCAGCACCCTCCCTGCCTGCAAATACTCCCCCAGACTCCATGGAGCTCTGTCCTGGGGTCCAACATCGGCCTGGGAAGGGTTAGGGAGACCCCACCCAAGGATTAGGATGACATTCTGGACCAGAACCATCCTTGAGGGGAGGAGGCTAGGCCCATCTGCTGTAATGGACCCTGCACTCTCAAACCCCACATGCGGGCTCCTCTTCTGTCTTGTGAGGAAGTGGCACCAGGAGACCTGTGAGCCTTTGGTCTGCACAGAGCCACCAGCAGCGCCCGGGCCCAGGGTTTCCGTGGGGAGGGCTGCCTCCCTCAGAGTTTACAGTTTGTTGTGGATTAAAAACAAAGGTGTTCATCGCACCCCCCGCCCCCCTGGTTCACAGCTGCATGTTCACAACAGCCAAGAGGTAGGAACAACCCAGGAGCCCACAGATGAATGGATACACACAATGCAGTTGTGTGGCCCTATCCAGAGTTCAAGGCCAAGAGTGCAAAAGCAAGCACATAGCTGTGGGAACCGTTTCAGGTCCCATATGATTCAGGGTCCCCGGTTGAGGGTTCGGATTCTGGAGAAGGCCGCACACAAATGAAAAGACTTATAAAAGTATGAATTTGGGAATATTTGGGGCCAGGCGGCTGCCCATTTCTAGTGGAAGGACTGCACCGCGGACTGGCCTGGCTATCACTTTTATTAAGACTACTAGGGGCCTGGTGCATGAAATCCGTGCACTGGGGGTGGGTGATCCCTCAGCCCAACCTGCCCCCTTACACATACTGGGAGCCCTCAAGGGATGTCCTACTGACTGACCCCTCACACCTGGCTTTAGGCCTTGGGCACCCAGCCATTGCCCTGCAATGGGGCCAATGGCTGGCTCTGTCCCGGCCACCTCAGCCTCGCCCCCCTAGCCCTGGCCTTAGCCCCAGTGGTGACTGCCCAGCCCCGTACTCGGCGGCCTCGCGTGTGGGTACTCCGGCCCTGCCCCCCACCTCACACACTTGCTAGCTGCCTTGTGCATGCCTCAGCCCCGCCCCCCGCCTCACATGCTTGCCAGCTGCCTTGGCTCCAGCTGCCAGTGAACACCCAGCTCCAGGGCCCCCCCAACCCGCACTCGCTGGCCGCCTCATGCATGCCTCGGCCCTGCCCCCTGCCTCGTGTGCTCACTGGCCACCTCCCCATTCCTGATTGGCTGGTGGGCGGGGCGAAGGTATGGTCAATTTGCATATTACTCTTTTATTAGATTACTAGAGAGCCCGGTGCAAAAAATTCATGCATGGGAGGTGGCGGATGTCCCTCAGCCCAGCCTGCACCCTCTCCAATCTGGGACCCCTCAAGGGATGTCCGACTGCCTGTTTGGGCCCGATCCTTACCTACCAGGATCAGGCCTAAACGGGTAGTCAGACATCCTTCTCACAATCCAGGAATGCTGAGAAAGCAAGATGGCGACATAGGTAAACACCTAGGCTTTTGCCACGCACAACAATTTCGAGAATACGGCTGAGGGATGGAACGGACACTGTCCAGAGCCAAGAGAAGGCTGGCTGACTGGAAGATCTGAAACTAGAGGGACATAGAAGTGCACACGGAGAATCAGAGCCTCTGCAAAGCCCAAGTAAGGTGGAGACTTGTGCACGTGAGAGGACGGGGTGTCTGAACCTGGCAGGGGTGCTTTGGTGGAAAGGAGACAAAAACTCCAGGCTGCGCTGAACCCAGTTCGGTTTGCACTTAAAACCTGGGGGAACCAGGCCCTTATGGGGAGAACCTGGATTGCAGGTGGAATCCCAGGGGAAGAGCCAGAGGCAGAGCTCCAGAGGCGTGCATGCGAGTGAGCGCAGAGAGGATGAACAGAGCCACTGGTGGTGACTGGCAGGAGAAAGGAGCTCCGGCCAGAGGGGGAGCTCAAGGGATGCGCACAAGTGCTCACAGTGAGGGCGTTCTGTTGACTGTGTGGCTGGTGTCTGGCAGAAGGGAAAAGGAGTTCTGATTGCACTGAACCCAGGTGCCAGGCAAAAATCTGAGATTCCGGATCCACTGGGGACTGGACGTTCTGGTGGCAGGCAAAACTCGAGGGCACCTTTCTCACAGAGGTGCCTGCAGCTATTGCCTGCAGACACTAGGACCTGGCAACCTCGTGGGCAGGACTGACTGGAAGCCAAGGCTGTCGGCTCCACCCTGAAACTCCTCCCCATCCAAACTGAGCACAGAGACTTTGACAAGTTTGCAAGTCCAGACGCTGAAGCCTATCTCCTACAGTAGACACAGCTGAACCTCACAGCTAGTTGGCCTGGAGGTCAGTTCCTCCCAGTGATACCAACAACAAACAAGACTTATCTGCAACAAGGCTGTACACACAGTCCACAAAGGGGTGCACCAAGAGTGTACACCTCAGGTAACAGGGGAGGCTGAGACACCTAGCACACAAAGCTACTCAACCAACTCAAGGAAACAGTGAAAATGGGGAGAGAAAGAAACAGATCGCAAATAAAATAAATGGAGAAAAACAAACGACTGGATATAGAGTTCAAAACCACAGTTATAAGGTATTTCAAGAGACTCCTAGAAAAGGCAGATAAGCTTAGTGAGAACCTCGAGGATATGAGCAAGACCCTTGAGGAGATGGTCTTGGATATGAAAAAGGACCTCGTGGATATAAAAAAGGACCAACTAGAAACTAAACATACAATGACTGAAATAAAAAATATTTTATAGAAACCCAACATCAGACTAGAAGAACACAAGAAACAAGTCAAAGATTTGAAATACCAAGAGGCCAAAAACACTCAACTGGAAAAGAAAAAAGAATCCAAAAATTTGAGGATAGTGTAAGAAGCCTCTGGGACAACTTCAAATGTACCAACATCAGAATTATGGGGGTGCCAGAAGAAGAGAGAGAGCAAGATACTGAAAACATATTTGAAGAAATAATAACTGAAAACTTCCCCCACCTGGTGAAAGAAATAGACTTACAAGGCCAGGAAGTGCACAGAACCCCAAGCAAAAGGAATCGAAAGAGGACCACACCAAGACACATCAGAATTAAAATGCCAAGAGCAGTGGGAAGGAGGAGGAACCAATATGGCAGCATAGGTAAACACCTATCTTGCTGCCATATACAGCAATTTCAAAACTACAACTTAACAAAAGAACAAACATCATCCAGAATCACCGGAAAGATGGCTGAGTGAAAATTCCACAAATAAAAGCGAAGATAGGACACTGTGACTCAGAAGAGTGGTGGAGGACAGCGTTGAAGATACACATGGAGTCAGAGGTTTGGAGCCATGTGTGTGCCAGCGGATAGGGCGGGCGGCTGAAAACCCAGCTGGTTTTCTCGAACAGGGGGGAGACAAAGACGTCCCATTGCACTGATTCTCCAGCTCCAGGCGAAGTCCAGGGAACCCACAATCATACGGGGTAAAAACTGGACAGTGGGGAGGCACGCCGAAACTCGGGGGCTGCAAGGGTCTGCAAGCTTGTGGAGAGGGCGAGCTTGTGCCCAGAGTGCGCATGAACTTGGGAACAGAACAGCTGTGTGACCCCGCAAGAGGACTCGTGACTTACTCTCTTGTTTGGGAAACCGCCAGACTCCATTGTTTTACAACTCTGGGTGAGACGTTGGGCATGCAGACTCATGTGGGGAGAAGCTGAATTGTCCAGAAGCCAATGGAGCTCGGCAGTATCTCTCTCTCAAAGGTGCTGGCAGCCATTGCCACCCGGCACAGAGTCCCAGGGGCCGCATAGGGCGGAGCTGATGCTGCCTGCTCGGCCCGGAGACTCTGCCCATCCAACCTGAGCACGGCTGAACCTTACAGCCAATTGGCCTGGAGGTCAAACCCTCCTAGTGCTAACAACAATAATCTAGGTTTAACCTCAACAAGACTATGCAACCCATATCCACCTCAGGTAACTGGGGAGGCTGAGCCACTGTCCCTTGGAGGACATCTACCACAGAAAGCTAATCAATCAACTCAGGAAAGCAGCCATCATTCAGAGACATGGAAAGAAATCAGATGTGAAAGAAATGGAGGGGAAAAAATGACTGGACATAGAATTCAAAACCACGGTTATAAGGCTTTTCAAGAGGCTCCTAGAAAAGGCTGAGACCTACAAGGAAATAAACAAGACCTATGAGGACATGAACAAGACCTACGAGGAAATGAACAAGATCTAGGAGGAAATGAATGAGACCCTCAAGGATATGAAAAAGGACCAACTAGAAATTAAGCATACACTGACTGAAATAAAAAATATACGGAAACCTAAAAGTACTCTAGAGGACTGCAAGAACCAAGTTAAAGACTTGAAATACAAAGAGGTAAAATCCACTCAGCTGGAAAATCGAGAAACCAAAAGAATCCAAAAAATTGAAGATAGTGTAAGTGGCCTCTGGGACAACCTCAAGCATACCAACAACTGAATTATAGGGGTGCCAGAAAAAGAGAGAGCAAGACAGTGAAACCCTATTTGAAGAAATAGTGACCGAAAACTTCCCACACCTGGTGAAAGAAATTGACTTAGGAGTCCAAGCAGCACACCGAACCCCAATATATAGGAACCCTAAGAGAACCACACCAAGGCACATCATAATTAAAATGCCAAGAGCAAAAGACAAAGAGAGAATATTAAAAGCAGCAAGAGAAAAACAGTTGGTTACCTATAAGGGAGCACCCATACGATTGTCAGCGGATTTCTCAACAGAAATGATGCAGGCCAGATGGGAGTGGCAAGAAATATTCAAAGTGATGAATAGCAAGAATCTACAACCAAGATTACTCTACCCAGCAAAGCTATCATTTAGAATTTAAGGTCAGATAAAGTGCTTCGCAGCTAAGAAAAAGCTAAAGGAATTCATCACCACCAAACCAATATTATATGAAATGCTGAAAGATATTCTTTAAGAAGAGGAAGAAGAAAAAGGTAAAAATATAAATTATGAACAACAAATACACATCTATCAACAAATGAATATAAAAATCAAGTGAATTAAAAATCTGATGAACAGGATAAACTGGTGAATATAATAGAATCATGGGCATAGAGAGGGAATGGACTGACAATTCTTGGGGAGAAAAGGGGTGTGGGAGGTGCAGCAAGAGACTGGACGAAAATCATGCAACTATGGGAGAGGACAGTAGGAGGGGGGCGTGAGGGTGGAAGGTGGGATGGGTACTGTGTGGTGGGGAACAATAGGGGGGGAAAGGGGGGGACAATGTAATTAATAAACTGAACAATAAAGATTAAAAATATTAAATAAATAAATAAATAAATAAATAAAATGCCAAGAGCAAAGGACAAAGAAAGACTATTAAAAGCAGCAAGAGAAAAACAATTAATTACCTACAGGGGAGCACCCATACACTTGTCAGCAGATTTCTCAACAGAAACTATGCAGGCCAAACGAGAGTGGCAAGAAATTTTCAAAGTGATGAATAGCAAGAATCTACAACCAAGATTACTCTATCCAGCAAAGCTATCATTCAGAATTGAAGGTCAGATAAAGAGCTTCACATATAAGAAGAAGCTAAAGGAGTTCATCAACACCAAACCAGTATTATATGAAATGCTGAAAGGTATTCTTTAAGAAGAAGAAAAAGGAGAAAAAGGTGTCTGCTTCAAAGCAGAGCATGGATGGAACTGGAAAACATTATGCTAAGTGAAATAAGCCAGTCAAAGAAAGATAAGCATCACATGAACTCACTCATTTATGGAATACAATGAACAACATAAACTGATGAACAAAAACAGATCCAGAGACAGAGAAGCATTGACTGTCAAACCTCAGAGGATTGGTAGGGGAGGGTGGGAGTAAGGGGAAGAGATCAACCAAAGGACTTGTATGCACGCATATAAACCTAATCAATGGACACGGACAGCAGGGGGGTGAGGGCATGAGTGGTGACAGGGGGAGGAGGAGATTGAAAGGGGTAATGGGTGATGAGGACACATATGTAATACCTTAATCAATAAAGAAATAAAAAAACAAAAACAATCCAGGACTGCTGGCTCCAAACTGCTCACCTGCCTGCGTCCCTGATTGCCCCTAATCGCTTCTGCATGCCAGCCTGATCACCCCCTAACCACTATCTGCCAGCCTAGTTGATGTCTAACTGCTCCCCTGCCAGCTTGTTTGCCCCCAACTTCCCTCCTCTGCCGAACTGGTCACCCCTAACTGCCCTCCCCTGATTGCCCTCAACTCCCCTCCCTTGCAGGCCTGGTCCCTCCCAACTGCCCTCCCTTGCAGGCCTGGAACCTCCCACTGTCCTCACCTGCTGGCCATCTTGTGATGTCCATCTTATGTCCACATGGGGACAGGATCTTTGACCACATTGGGGCAGCCCTCTTGTGTTAGAGTGATGGTCAACCTGTGTATTACTCTTTTATTAGACAGAATAGAGGCCTGGTGCATGGGTGGGGACCAGCTGGTTTGTCCTGAAGAGTGTTCTGGATCAGGGTGGGGGCCTGGGCGAGGGGCCTATGGTGGTTTGCAGGTCAGCCACGCCCTCTAGCGACCCAAGCGGAGGCTCTGGGATCTGGGATTAATCTATGTCTACAATTGAAACTTTGTAGCCTGGAGTGGAGCCAAGCCTTCTGCTTACTTCATGGTGACAGCCATTTCTGTTTGAAACTTTGTAGCCTATAGTGGAGGCCTAGCCTAGGGCTGCAGAAGTTTGGCTTCCTTCATCACCCTGGCAGCCATAGCCTCTTCTCTCTCCAGCTCTGTGGCTGCCAACATTTCTGTTGGGATTATGTATCTTCTATAATTGAAACTTAGTAGCATTGAGTGGAGGCCTAGGCCAGCAACAGCAGGCGGAAAGCATTGCTTCCTCCATTGCCAGGGAAACCCAAGCTTCCCTCCTGCTCTCAGTGGTGGCAGTCATCTTGGTTGGGGTTTATTTGCATAAATTTCTCCTGATTGGCTGGTGGGCATGGCTTGATCGGAGGTATAGTCAATTTGCATATTATTCTTTTATTAGATAGGACTAGATAGGATAGGATTCGCCAATAGCCTTTAGACAGGAGATTACAATAATAGAAGTAAACAAATAACAAACAGTGGAGGCTGCTTCAGTTAACAATGTTTTTTACCTCTGACCTTTCAGAGCAATTAAGATTGTTTACCAGCCTTTTGGGCTTCCTGTCCACATCTTTCTATTAGTGAGAGAAGAATTGGTTTATGGCACATAGCAATGTTCCTGTACCATCCAGGTGTGCCCTTCTACCCCCAGAGATGATGTCCCTATTGAGCAAGAAGTCTCTTTTGTCTAAGTCGCTATAAAAGTATGTTACTGACCAGCCATGCGTGCTGCTTGCTTAGGCTGCTCTGCTGCACAGCTCCTGTGTTGTAGGCTGCTTTGCAGGAAGGATGTTACTGATGAGCCAGGTGTGGCTGCCTGCTTCGGGGGCTGCTTTGAAGAGCTGTTTTGTCGGGTGCTCCTGTGTAGCCAAGGCTACTTGGGCTACAGTGAAAACTCTCTTCTATGCCCACGATTTTTCTTGTCTCCGTCCAATGCCCAGTGTCCCAGCAGGTCCTGTTCATGGCAGAGGGACTCGGGCCCAACGCGGGGGTGGTTGGACGGGATAAAGAGTGAGTACTCCCAACAGTGGTCCATCCACACAGAAAAAGGAAGGGAGTCCTGATGCCTGCTACCAGATAGGTGGACCTGAGGACAGTGTGCTGAGTGGGAAAGTCAGTCACTAAAAGACAAGTGCTGCATGATTCCACTTGTACGAGGCGCTTAGAGTCATCAAAACCACAGACTAGAAGGTGGGTGCCATAGTCTGGGGAGGGGAGTGAGTGTTTAGTGGGGATAGAGTGTCAGTTTGTAAGATGAAAAAGTTCTGGACATGATGGTGGTGGTGGCCGCACAGTAGCGTGAATCCACTGTGTTGCTGAGCTGCCACTCACATGTGGTTGCCATGGTGGCCCTCCTGTCGTGTCCTGGGGAGCTTCCTGGGCTGGGCTCCCTGACCTCAGGACAGCAGGTCACAGAAGTGGACCCACTTCAGATTGCCCATGAAACCCCAGCTGAGCAAACCAAAGGCCTTTATGGGATACTAGAGGCCCAATGCATGAAATTCATGCATGGTGGGGAGGGGGAAAGGAGGAGGGTCCTTCAGCCCAGCCTGCGCCCTCTCACAGTCTGGACCTCTTGCTCTTTACCACCCACCAGCTCACTGCTCCTACTGCTCGGCTCACTCATCCTTAGCGCTGCCACAGAGATGGGAGAGGCTCATGCCACCGCCATTGCACTCTTCAGCTGTGAGCCTGGCTTCTGGCTGAGTGGCGCTCCCACTGTGGGAGTACACTGACCACCAGGGGGCAGCTCCTACATTATCGTCTAACCCCTGGTCAGTGCGATGGCATCGAAGCAACTGGTCATTCTGCCATAACAGTCACTTAAGCTTTTATTGTATAGACTAGTATTCTCACTGCACCTCTGCAAACAGGCCCAGCCCACCCAGCCAGACTCACTTTGTGATCAAGAATCTCTCAGATTGGGCCGAGACCGGTTTGGCTCAGTGGGTAGAGCATCGGACTGTGGACTGAAGGGTCCCGGGTTCGATTCCGATCAAGGGCATGTGCCTTGGCTGCGGGCACATCCCCAGTAGGGGGCGTACAGGAGGCGGCTGATCGATGTTTCTCTCTCGTCGATGTTTCTGACTTTCTATCCCTCTCCCTTCCACTCTGTAAAAAAATCAATAAAATATATTAAAAAAAAAAAAAAAGAATCTCTCAGATTGGACCTAGCCAGTTTGGTTCAGTGGATAGAGCGTTGGCCTGTGACCAAAGGGTCCTGGATTTGATTCTAGTCAAGGGCACATGCCTGGGTTTTGGGCTCAATTCCTAGTGAGGGGCATGCAGGAGGCAATCGATCCGTGATTCTTTCTCATCGTTGATATTTCTATCTCTCCTTTTCCCTTCCTCTCTGAAATTAATACAAACATTTTTTTAAAAAGAATCTCTCAGGTTCTTTCTAATCAAAAGTGGGGAGACTAATCCTAGGCCATTTTGGCTTAGTAGATAGAGTGTCAGCCTGCAGAATGAAGGGATTCCGGTCAAGAACACATACCTCAGTTGCAGGCTCCTCCCTGGGCACATGCAGGAGGCAACCAATCAATGTGTTCTTCTCACATTGATGTTTCTCTCTTCCACTCTCTCTAAAAACCAATGGAAAAATATCTTCAGGTGAGGATTAGGAAAAAATGGGGTGACTGTGGGGGAAGTTTGTGCTAAAATAGGAACCAACAGATGTCGCTGCACAGCTGGCCTGGGCTGAGTGGCTGTGGGCGGGGCTGCTGGGCTCTGTGGTGCTGATAGCTGTGGGGACACACAGCTGACCTGGGCTGAGTGGCTGTGGGCGGGGCTGCTGGGCTCTGTGGGGTGCTGATAGCTGTGGGGACACACAGCTCCTCGCCCCATGCAGTGCCCTGGCTACCCCTGGGCCTGTTTCGGGGGTTCTCCTTTGACCTATTTGTAACACTTTACTGGTTTTCTCGTGAATGAGTTAAAAAAATATTTTACAAGTATTTATTCTTTTAACAATGTGCTTTAAAATAATAGTCTTCTTTTAAATAAAAGAATAGTCATCATTTAAATAAGGCTTTAGTACGTTCCCCACATTTTTGTATTTCTTTTCTCTCCATATACATCTGGCGACACCTATTATTCATGAGCAACGCTCCTCTGTCGTAAACAGGAAGGGAGGGTCACTTGGTTCTGGGGAATGTCTTGGGCAGGAGAGGGTTCCCAGGCTCCCACACAGTGGCACTGGTGCCAGTGAAACAGAGCGCATTGCTAGTGTCTGGGGATCCACGGAGGGAGACCTTGGGGTGGGGTCCCCAAAGACAGCCAAAGGGAGGGAACTCACTGCCCCTCACCCAACCCAGGCAGCTGCCCTGGGAACACTTAGTGACATCAGGAGACAGTATTGGGGGCAAGAACACCGCGAGTGCTCCACAGCACACAGGTGCCCACCACAGAGAAGGATCCGGCCCAAGTGCCGAGAAACGAAGCAAAGCCATCTTGGGGACTAGTGCAGTCCAGGCCCCGTGCCCGCCACTGTCCCAGGCGGCTGAGGGCAAGGCACACCTGCTCTACACTGCCTCCAGACACCCGGACAGTCCACCAACGCTGAGTAGGGCACGCACCCCGGTGGCAGAGGGGAAACTGAGGCCTAACTAGGGCGGCGCCCCACTCCTGCTCCACCGAGACTCTCTCCGAGGTCCCATGTCTGTAGTCAAGAGAAGAGGCTCTTAAATGAAGCCGCTCGCCCGAGGCTGATGGATGGGCGAGGGGAGGCCGGGGCGGGGGGGGGGTGGGGGGGGGGAAGGCGGGCAGCTAGAGGTCCTCCTGCCTGGGGCTCAGGTCCACCCTCTGGGCCTTTCCAAACATCAGGAAGGTGCACAGTCCCAGGCTGCTGACAGCGGCCACCAGGTTGAACACGGATGTCCAGGAGCCTGTGGTCTCGATCAGGTAACCACCCAGGCCCACACCCACAACACCTGCACCCAAGAGAGGGGACAGACAGGGTGAGTGACAGGCTGTCCCAGGCAGTTTGGGGGAGAGTAGTTGGGGTGGGGGGTGCCTGGAGAAAAGGGGCCTAAAGAGAAACCCAAATTCTGTGTCCAAAGGCCAGCCAGTCTCAGAGGGCAGAGGCCTTCCAGGCCTTGCAGGAGACCAGCCACCGCTGTGCCCTCTGTGCCTCCAGTGAGGCCGGGGCAATGGGAGGGGCCTGTTCTGTCAATCAGGTACTTGACCCATGGGGACCCAGGACATTGGGGATTGATCACATCTGAGGGGGAGGGGAACCCTACAGTAGGGGAAGGGTGGGGAGGCGAACCCTACAGAACACAGCTCTGTTCTCTCTCTGGACCAGTTTGGAGGTGTGCCTCCCACCACACTGAACTGACACTGTTGGACCCCCCTGAAGGGTGCCACACCACCCTGCATAGCCAGAGGGTGGTGGGGGACCCAGGGTACCCCAGACACCTCCAGGCAGGGGACCCCTGCCCTGCCTCTCACCTGCCAAGGCCCCAGCTGTGTTGGCCACACCTGTGAACAGGGGAGAGAAGAAGACCATCAGAGGGGTCCCACTGTGACCCTTGCAGGCAACCCACCTGGGAGCAGCCAGAGGCTCCGGGCAGGGGGCAGGGTCCTCACCAAAAAGCACACCAGCGCAGGACGGGGCCAGGTCCTGAATGTTAACAGAAATGCCACTGTGGGGAGGAAAGCACGTGGGCCAGTGACCACAGGGCAGCCACCATCCATAGAACTAACATCAGGCCTCAGAGCACCTGGAGCTGGAGACCATCAAGGGCTCAGGGTCCAGCCCCGCGGTGCTCACTGGCCATGCCCAGGTGCTCGGCCACTCTTGGGCCATCTGAACTCCCAGCTCCCCATCTTGGCAGTGACCCAGCCCAGGGGCCCACTCCCAGGATGAAACAAACAAGAAGGTTAGCTTGCCGAATGCACACTCCTTTGCGTCCATAAATCTGAAAAATGACAATTCCTTGAAACGACTCTCGGTGAAGTTCTCTGATTAAACGGAGCTGATGCTGGGCACTGGGGAGGACTGGAACCGCCCACAGGATGGGCACGGACCAGGTGAGCTGGCTCCTCCCCGGGGACCAGACGCTGCCTGGAGATGCCGCCTCCCCTAGATCCCCCAGTCCTGCCCCCAACACTGTCTTTGTTTCTCCAAATGGCCCAGGTCCATACCCACTGATACCAGACAACCGTTTGCCTCTGTTGCTCATGCGTGGGGACCTGCCATGGCCTGCCCTGCCCCTGCGCACCCCGGGCTACAGTGCTGGAGGCCAAGGGCAGATGGGTGTGTCTTGTAGGCAGGGAGTGGGGCCCTTACCTATGGTTGAAGGTCTGCAGGCCGATGGAAGCTGATGCAAAGAACACAGACTTACAAAAGCTGGAGGTGTGACCCAAACACAGGGCAAACACGCTGGACAGGCCCAGGCCCATCACCTGTGGATAGACACTAGGGTTAGGCAGGGCTGTGCCAGCAAAGGGCCAGGAGTACCCCACCCAGGCCTGGGCGGCCTAGGGGGTTGTGGGACGGGCTATCCCTGCTGGTTGAACCTCAAGTGGACAGACCCCATTAGAGGTGAGCAAATCCAGGCCCTGAATGTGTGCCAGGGCTCAAAGGGCACAGAGAGCCACACACAGCTCTGAAAAGGGGTGACCGCACTGGCCCCAGCTCTACCAGGGCACCCTCCCATGGCCCTGCTACACTGGCACCTTCTGGGTCAGGGGATTTGGGGACACAACCCTCATGTCCCAGGAATAAATAGGATGTCCAAAGACAGCCATCCCACGACCTCCATACCTGCATAAATTTCCGCACAGTGATGGTTCTATAACCTGGACAGAGGGGAGACCAGGACATGTTCCCACTGCCCCATTTTCATTGAAACCCCCCTCCGACAGCACCCTCAGGGGAACCACCCCAGCAGAGTTGCAGGAGGGAGCAGGGAGAGGCCCCAGGTTCAAGCCGTGGTATTCTGTGTCATAGGAGAGGCGTGTGCACACTCGCGTGTGTGCTGTGGTGCGTCCACTGTGAGGTTCGTCTGCACTCACAGGGCCTGAGGCTGGGGCGGGGCAGACGCATGGAAGGAAGGCCATTCTGACCATCACACATGTGCACTCGGGTCCTGCTCACACCGGATTTCGGCTCCGACCACACCGGGTGCCCTTCCCACCTCTGCATCCAGCCTTGGGAGGCCACTCCAGTCACGGGGAACTTGGAGCTTCTCACTGCACTCCGAGCCCACTCTGAATTGAAGCAGGGCAGCAACCCACTGGGTCAGGCTGAGAACCAGGCTCCCAGGGGCTCACCTGCTACCTTTGAAGGGCTGGGCTCTCTCCCAGCTTGGTCCTCAGGGGCCATGGCCTCTTGCCATCGCTGTGGCTGCCCTCCCAGGAGGGGTGCCTCCCCCTCCCACAGTGGGGTGAGTCCAGGCCTGGCTCCCCCAATTTCTGTCTCCAGAGCTCACCCTGACTGATGAGATGGTCAGAGAGAAACCCACTGAACAGACTGGCGGGAATCGCCACCAGCCAGGGCACCATGTTGGAGAGCCAGCCCTGTGGAGAGGGAGGCAGGTCTCAGGCAGCCAGGAGCCTGGCGCCAGCCCCCGCCCTCATCCTCACCCCAGGGTTGGGTCTCCCTAACCCTAACCCATCCCCACGGGGCTAGACGCCAACACAGTCTCTCCTGGTGCTGAGTTTCCCAGAGCAGAGCAGGGGAGGGTATGGGGGGGCTGCACTCCTGGCCAGGAGAGTGCTGCTGAGGGGGTCCTGGCCACCAGGACCGGGAGGTGACATCCCTGTTCACATCAGGCCCCTGCCGGGCCCTCCCCAGAAATGACCATCACAGATGGCGGGCCCATCACAGGGCTGGGCTACGTGTGGCAATGCAGGGTCAGGGGTCAGGACCTTGTGGAGGGGGCGGCAGGGCCCTCTGCACACCAGGTATGGTGCTGGCCATGTGGTACGGCTTCACCCTTCAGGAGCCGAGGCAGCCCACCCACCTTGGAGCTGGGAAAGGTCTCCTTGAAGAAGGTTGGCAGCCAGGACAGCAGGATGAAGAAGGAGCAGGCGGCTGAGAGCTGGGAGAAGATGGCTGCCCTGCAGGTGCAGGTGCCTCTCAGGCCCACGGTCCCCAGCCCCCAGGGCAGCCAGAGGCTGTGGGAGACCCTGGCTCTGTGATCAGTCAGTGATAGGGACACACAGTGTCCCCACCCTCTGCCCCTGCCCCACAAGGTGACCCCGCACAGCCAGCTCACCAGACAGAAGGCTTCCGGAAGAGCTGTCTCCAGGGAACCTTGGTGTGCCTGGCCATCGGCAGGCCTTGCGCCAAAACACCCAAGGCCAGAATGAGATCTGGAGGGAGCGAGGAGCGTCCATGTGAAAGCTGCTCGGAATCGGGGATGGCAGCTGCTCTGCTCTTAAGGCCCAGTGATGGGGAGGGGAGGGAGGGGGGCTCCCGTTGTGTCCAATGCCTTTGAGGGTCCACTTTTCTGATCCTCTCTCCCCAGCCCTGACTCTCCATCCCCTCTTCTGCCATCTGACATGCAGCTCCCCACCTCTGCCTTGACCCCTGCAGACCTCTCAGCTTGAACATGGTGTTAACCATGGGGCAGGGGCGAGGGGAAGGGACAAGTAGTGCAGGCATGTCTTCTGAGGTCCTAGTCTGGGGCTGAGCTGCAGCCCCTGGTCCCCTGGGCTAGGGCTGCTCTGTGACTTTCACATTCGGTGGTGGCCAGAGAGGCCCAGGCTCCAGGCCTTCACCCTTCCTGGGTGGCCAAATTTGCAGGCTGTGCCTACCTGGCCACAGTTACCTTGTTTGCTCAGCAGGTACCTGTACACGTAACACACCCACAGCAGGGTGAGGCTGCCGGAGAGGTAGAAGACACTCTGCCAGCCGCACCAGTCCAGGAGCAGGGAGCCCACTGCCCCCGTCACCAGCGTCCTAGAACAAGAGGACAGTGGCCATGACTTGGCTTCACCCAGGCAAGGAGGCACCTGGACCATCCCAGTCCTGTGAGCTAGTGTCTGGGAGACTGGGGGTGCCCCGTTGCAGCCCTTGGTTAGAGACTAGCATTCAGGAGACTGGATGCTGTGTGGCCACCGTGCACTCAGGACAGCTGTGTGGCCGAGACAGGGTACAGGGGCTCTGAAGTGCTTGAATGTCTGGTTTCTCGGCCTTTAGGGGCCTGAGCCCAGCCGGTCAGCTCCGCTGTTGAGCATCAGTCTAGGAACCAGGAGGTCACTGTTAGATTCCCGGTCAGGGCACAGGCTCGCGTTGCGTGCTCCATCCCTAGTGTGGAGCCTGGAAGAGGCAGGCGATCAATGATTCTTTCTCATCATTGATGTTTTTATTTCTCTCTCCTTCTCCCTTCCTCTCTGAAATCAATACCAATGTATTTTTAAAAATAAGGAGGTCTGAAATTGCAGTGTGGATCTCTCTAAACTAAAACCCCTAATCCTCTGGGGCCCTCAACCCCCAAACATCACGGTTCAGGGGCTGCTTCCCCACCACTACATCTGCCAAGGTTTGGCCAGGAGATTGTAAAGGAGGAAAAAAGCTGGACTCAGATTGAGGCCACTGGGCCTGTGGGGGTCACTTCCCTTCTGAGCCTCCATTTCCCTGCTCCCCTCCATGGGCCCAAGACACCCAAGTGAGATGGGATTTCAGATAAATGAGGAGTGTTTCCTGGTGTTCTGTATTACTTCTCTGAACATCACACTGCACTGAGCACCCTGGGTTCTTATTTGGTCTGTCCTCTCTAAATTCTGTGTGGACCTTGAAGTAGGGAAGCGAGGGTCCAAGCCTGGGTCCGGAAGCCCATCAGGACAGGGAGCTGTCCTTCCACAGAACCGGGAGCAGGGCAAGGCTGTCACTTCCAGAGGTGACATGTGCCCGCCAGGATGAGTGCAGGCACCTCCCAATGGAACCCACCCCCCACATCTGGCTCCACCAGCACAGATGTAAGTGTGCTGCCCTACCCACTAGTACAGCCCAAAGCCACTTTACCTGCCGCCAGCACCTGTGCACAGAACCAGCCGGACCCAGTCACATGGAGCAGCAGAGGCACCCATGTGGCCTGTCCCACCACCTATGGGGCTTTGCTGGGGCCACACACTTTGCCCCCCCCCTCAGGCCCTCCTCCTCCCGCCCCTCACAGAGGCTCGGAATTACCCGAACTGGGAGCCGGTCCCCACAGTGCTATAGATAAAGGCGCGCTCACTCTCCCGGACTTTCTGTGACAACAGGCTGGTCAGCGCAGGAAAGTAAACCCCTGGAACAAGCAAAGAACGCAGAGGGTCATGGGCCAGCGGGGCCAGCGAGTGTAGCCAGCCAAGGGTGAGAGCTGGCTGGGAAGTTTCCCATTGGTGATTATTCAAGTTTGGGGTGTCCTTCACACTCACATCACCCCAAGAAACCAGCAGCAACACTTGGCTAAGGAGATGCTCAGCTTGGATGAGAGGCGCTGGCAGGAAAGATTTCTGCCACCTTCACCCTGGCTTCCAGAGCCACACGAGCTCTACAGTCCTGGCACACGCATGTGGCGTGTCCACCTGCAGACACACACCCTGATTCACACTAGTACATGCTATCTCTCACACACACACACACACACACACGCTGCACACATGACAGGTGAGACCTGATGGCCCTGTGGAACCACAGTGCTGGGTCCGGGCGTGATGCTTCCCTTAGCTACTTTAGATGGCACCATAGGGAGGCAGGAGAAAGCACAGAACTTCCTGTATGCTGCTCTGCAACTTCCTGTGATCCACAATTATTTAAAAACCTTGTGTTTAACAATACTGCACTGGAAACTTCAGCTCTTGCGTGTTATGCTGTAACAGGCTGGGGACCGGAGTAGGACTTATTCCCCTCAGAGCACTGGCCCTGCCCACCAGAGTGTCAGTCACCCAGCATGACAGCTGCCCTGGAGCCTGGTCTGTCCCCAATAATGAACCATAGTCCAGCACATAGAAAAGTCCTTTGGCCTCCCAGGATGGGAAGAAACAGCCTGAGCTGTGGGCCACCCAGAGGGGTGGGTGCCCTCCAGTCCAGCTCTGGGACCTTGGTCAGCAGGACTCAGAGCACCAGCCCTGAGCCCCAGGGAGACACACCATCTGGGGTGGGTTCACGGGAGCACAGAGGCCAGACTGGTGGGGCTGGTCAGAAGATAGGCACAGGCCAACTCCAGGAGAACAGGGGTCCCTAGGGCCCATGCCCATGCCCTGCCAGGATCTGAGGGGGCTGCCAGGGGGCCCTTCTGGAGCAGGCAGGGCATGGTGTGGAAGGGCCCAGAACCCACACACTCAGGTGGAACCCAGGAGATGGATGCTGCAGAGCCCAGGCTGGTACATTGGTAGCTCAGAGGCCACTCCTTCCTCAGAGCGGGGGCTGAGCACCACCTGCTCACCTGGGCCACTGGGGTCTTTGGGGATTCTCTCCAGAAGACCAGTGTGACCAGAGCATGGGAGCCTGCGTCCCCGCCATACCTGTCAGCCTCATGATGTTGATGGCTGTTAGCAACTTAGGGGCCACCGGGGTGTAGCCATTTTGGCAGAAGGATGTCTGACATTAAAATTTGCCAGACTTTGAAATGCTTCTATTTATTTCATTGTTGTGTCAATCCTCACTCGAGGATATTTTTTTCTATTGATTTTTAGAGTGTGAAGGGAAGCGGGAGAGGGAAAGAGAAACATCAATGTGAAAGAGACACATTGATTGGTTGCCTCCCACATGTGCCCTGACCTGGGGACCGGGAACTAAGCCTGGAACCCAGGTATGCGCCCTTGATGGGGAATCAAATCCAAGACCCTTCAGTTCGAGGCCCAATGCTTTAACCAATGAACAGACTGGCCAGGACAGAAATGCTTCTAGAAACGGAAATTGCTTGGGTGTCAAGGCATCATCAGGCCAAGCTGCCCACCCACCACACACAGGAGCACATAGGAGCACACGCATGCATATACAGTGCACCACCTGCATGAACACACACACGCTCCGTGACAGAGTTTAACACCGCCAGTGAGGAAAGCCCCTGAAGTGTGCCTACCTTGGAGCAAGCCTGTGAGGATGCGTGAGAAGATCATGAAGACAAGGTGGGCGCTGCCCAGGTGTGCAAGCAGTGGGGTGGCAGCGGTGAGGAAGCCCCAGGCAGAGGCTGACAGCAGGATGACCTTCTCACCCCCGATCCTGGAGGGGCCAAGAGGGCAGTGATGGGGAAGCTGTGGGGCCAGAGACCCTGCCATGGAGACAGTGAGTGGGGTCTGGGCCATCCCTTTTCAGAGCTATTCTCCAGGGTCCCGCTGAGCCATAACCCTCTGCGGAGGAGGCCAAGGGTGAGAGCACAGGGTCCAGTCCGTCCATCCATCCCCACCACCCCAAGAGTTCTCACTAGGATGCTGAGCACCCAAAGGATAGCTGTGCACCCCAAACCCCTGGGCCTCGGGTCTCCCAGCTCCCAGTAGGCCCTCCCCCAAGACCTCTCCAGCCCAGCATGGGAGTGGGGAGCTGGCAGTTACCGATCCCCCAGGTGGCCACCCAGGATCTGAGTCAGGCAGTAACCCCAGAAGAAGCTGCTGAGCACAATGCCGACTTCTTTCTTGTTCCAGCCGAAGTCCTGGCTCATGGAGACGGTGCAGATGGGCATGCTGACACGGGCACAGTACAGCAGGCACGTGCCCAGCAGCAGCGTCCCCGTCCATGCCTGGCACTCAGGCCTGTAGGAGAGGAAGGGTCAGGCCCCGGAGGGGCAGAGTCTGACAAAGGCACACCACCTCCCAAACTCCAAACTCCCCAATGTCTAAATGCTGCCTGTTGACTCCCAGGAAGAGAGACAGACTCCAGGAACATCGCTAACAACATGCGGGTGTAGGGCAGCTTAGACGCACTGTGGTCAGGGGCTGCTGCCTGGGACTGTAGACCAAGGGGCCCAAGAAGGCAGCCAGGTGGGAGCTGACAGCTAGTACCTGCAAAGGAGGCAATGATGTAGGCAAGAGGACCCCATTTGAGGCAGAGAGGGAGGGTCCCGTGGCTGGGGGGAGACCAACCACAGGTTGTGGGCAGAACAGTGGGACCTGCAGGGTCCCCAGAAAAGCTGGGTCTGCCCACCAGAGGACCTTGGGCAGATGGTGCTGGGCAGCCAGCAAGGGGACATGGTGCTGTGGGGCCTCTTGGAAAAACCTGGGCAGGATTGAGGCATCCCTGGCTGCTGGGAAGGTTGTCAGACAAATGTCCACAGAGGGAATATCCACAAAGCTCCTGGCCGGTGCTCTCCACTGTCTGTCACCAAAACCAAGGGCCACAGGTGGAGATGGCAGGAGACCTGCCCTGAGGACCCGTGCCTGCGGGAGCCTCATGGGTCCTGGGACAGCAGAGAGTTGCAGAGGCCTAAATGCACTGTGGACTTTGGTTTGTAACTGTCAACACTGGCTCATTGCCCATGACAAACATGGACAATGACCTCAGGTGTGACCAGGGGCAGAAGTGCGGAGCCAGGGAGTGCTGTGCTACCTTCCCGCAATCCGGCATGTTACAGCTTTTCTAAAGGCAAAGTGTACTGTGTGGGTGGGTGACAGGGGCGGGCAGGAGGTGCCCTGCTGACTCGCGTGTCTTGAGCGGTGGGGGGACAGCCCTGAGAGTGTGATGGCAGTTGGAGGCAGCTGGTCTGGACAGTGGCAATGCCCTAAAGCTGGGGGGTCAGGGTCCTGCCTGCACCTGGACTTGCCCACCTGCCTGGGGCAGGTGACCAGGTCCTCCCTGGGGTGGGACACTGGAGAGGGGGAAGCACAGGTTGTGGGGAAGGCCTGGTGGGTGAAGGGACAAAGGTGTTAGTGGTGTAAAGCTGAAGGAGGTTGCAGGGGAGGAGAGGTCACAGGTGAGAGGCCAGGCAGCTGGATCGATGGGCCATGTGGACATCAAAGTCACCAGGAAATGGCAGGAGAGGAAGGCAGGGACCAGGAGCCAGGCACTAAAAAATAGCAGTGGCTAGGAGGGGGCCAGCAGGAGCTTTGGGGCAGATGTCAGAGCAGAGTAGGGAAGGACACCTATGAAGAAGGACACTGGACTTCACTCCCAAACCCCCATTTGGACCTCTGTGTGGACCTGGCAGGGGGCAGGGGGTGAGTGTGGGGGTATCTGCCAGAAACAAAGTGGGGTCCAGTCGGCAGACGTGGGGGCTTGACCTGTGGCGGACCCAGAGCCGGTTTCCCATCTGCCAGCCCCCTGCAGGCTCAAGCTGCATAGACACCTGGGCAGGACAGTTTATGGTGAGGTCAAGACTACCCCAGGAGGGCAGAGCCCACGCCTGGCTGCGGGCAGGGCTGGGGGGCAAGGGACCTGGGAAGCTCCTGCTGGCTTCTGTGGTCTGGCACACGGCCGATGGACTCGGAAACCCCGGAAACCCCGTCTCTTCCCTGAGCCTCAGTTTTCCCATGTGTGCAGTGAAGAGGTTGTATTTCAAGCTGGTTCTGCAATTGCTCAGCGGGTGCTACAGGCTGAGGCCCCAGGGCACCCCTGCCACTACCTGATTCATATATTGGAACTTCCTCCCCACGCCGGGAAACAGGTCCAGTGCTGAACGTGCACAGTTCTGTAATCCAGGAGCCCCGCTGGCCGAACCTCCACAGAGGCCAGGACAGGTGCTGTACTTGGAAACGGTTCAGTGACCCCGCAGTGTCTACTGGGGAGGGACCCTGGTCGTCAAGTCCCGGCCTACTTCCTGGTTCTTAAAATGCTATTCAGAAGCCGAGACAAGAATAGTCTCACAGTGGCAGATGGGACAGGTCTTAGTGGAGCCTCCCCAGCCTGAGAGGCCAAGGTGGAGGGGGGTACTCCCACTGTCTCTCCCTCTGGTGTTCACAGAACAAAGAAGGCCCCAGGGCTCCCAGCAGTGCTTGCTTCCTGGCTGCCTCCATCTCTGACATGGGACCCAGGAGGGTTAGGGCTGCAGGCTCCATGTGGGTTTCTTGCCATGTGGGCTCTGAGCCTGAGGCGCTGGCAGGGGCACTCCCCTGGGAGCTGCATGGTATAAGGTACTCTATGCTTCCCCCCTCGGCCCTGGAGGCCTCCACAGCCCAGTCCCTAAGTTGGCAGGCAGTATCGGCTTAGTGGGGACACAGAACAAGGATGTCTGGCTGGAAGGGATGACCCAGACTCAGAATGCTCAACCCTGTGTGGCACAACTGGTCAGGAGAGGCTGAGACTGTATCTCCCCCCCCCCCCACTCTGACCAGCCCTGAGCCTCAAGCTGGAGCCCAAGCCATCAAGATGCCTCCTATGAAATACCTAGAAACGCTTTCTGCAATGGCCTCTGTGCAAGCAGCACTCACACCACACAAACATGCAGTCACATGGCCCCTTGATTCAGAAAAGGGAACTGTGCAGGCGCCGTGGGCCAGGAGGGCAGCAAGCCAGAGAACACATGTGGGTCCAAGGTTGCTAGTCACCCCCACTCCTGAGATGTGGCTGGAGAGCAACCCTGCCTCCTGGGTCGCTGTGAGTACAAGACGTGGCCCTCCAAGCAGAGGGCACACAGAGCCAGCAGTGGTCAACAGTAGCACTTATCCTATCTAATAAAAGAGTAATATGCAAATTGACCATACTCTGATCAAGCCACATCTACAAGCCATACCCACAAGCCAATCAGGAGCAAATAAACCCCAACCAAGATGGCTGCGAACTGAGAGAATGCACTGACTGGGGCTGGGAGTGCACCATCCTCGCCCCCCGCCGGAGCCCTGGCCGGCCAGCCCTCTCCAGCCGCACGGAGGGAGAGAACGGGCTCCGGGCAGCAAATGTGCACCATGCCAGGCGGGGAAACCAGACCTGAAAGCCCAAGCCCCCAAGTACCCGCCAGGGCGTCGTGTGCCAAGCCCTGAGGAGGCCCCAGGACAAGCATCTCCCCAGAGGCTGTGCAGAAGGAGAGGAACCTCTGGCTAGAGGCCAGGGTGAAGGATGCTGGCATCTTTGCAGACCAGGCTGAGGGACACCACCCACCCTCCGCACCCTACACCCCCTATCCCCCCGCCTGCACAAATTTTATGCTCTGGGCCTCTAGGCCTATCTAATAAAAAAACATGCCCATCAGCCAATCAGGAGCAAATTATACAAATAAAACCAACCAAGATGGCTGCTGCCACTGAGAGCAGGAGTGAGGCTTGGGTTTCCCTCGCAATGGAGGAAGCCAAGCTTTCCACCTGCTGTTACCAGCCTAGGCCTCCACTCAATGGTACAAAGTTTCTATTATAAAAGATACATAATCCGAACAGAAATGGCGGCAGCCAGAGACCTGGAGAGAGCAGAGGCTAGGTTGCCCTGGTGATGGAGGAAGCCTAGCTTCTGCAGCCCTGGCCAGCCTAGGCCTCCACTCTAGGCTACAAAGTTTCAATTATTTGAAGGTAAATGTCCCAACAGAAATGGCTGCTGCCATGGAGCGAGCAGGTCTGGCTTCACTCCAGGTTACAAAGTTTCAATTGTAAAACATAAATTAATCCCAGATACCAGGGCCTCTGCTTGGGTCGCTGGGAGGCATGGCTGGCCTGCAAACCACCACAGGCCCTTTGCCCAGGCTGCCCATGCCTCAAAGGAACCCCCATCCTGACCCAGGACACTCTTCAGGGCAAACCAGCTGGCTCCCACCCATGCACCAGGTCTCTATCCTATCTAATAAAAGAGTAATTTGCAGATTGACCATCACTCCAACACACAAGAGGGCTGCCCCCATGTGGTTAAAGATCCTGCCCCCATGTGGACACAAGATGGCCACCACAAGATGGCCAGCAGGGGAGGGTAGTTGGGAGGGATCAGGCCTACAAGGGAGGGCATTTGGGTTGATCAAGCCTGCAGGGGAGGGCAGTTAGGGGTGACCAGGCCAACAGAGGAGGGAAGTTGGGGGCAAACAGGCTGGCAGGGGAGCAGTGAGACATCAATTAGGCTGGCAGGGTAGTGGTTAGGGGGTGATCAGGCTGACAGACAGAAGCGGTTAGGGGCAATCAGAGGCAGGCAGGCAGGCAGGCAGGCAGTTAGGAGCCAGCAGTCCTGGATTGTGAGGTTGTCCGACTGCAGTTGGACATCCCTTGAAGGGTCCCATATTGGAGAGGGTGCAGGCTGGGCTGAGTGATATCCCCTGCCTCCCATGCATGAATTTCGTGCTCCGGGTTTCTAGTTATTAATATTATTATCCAGTCATGGATGAGAACAACCTGCTCCCCCACTGAGCACGACTCCACCCAGCACCCCACAGGCCCATTCAGGATACCGCCTGTCCTGACTGTCTGTCCTGGGACTCAAGTGCTGCTTTTGTATCCCGTGGTAGAAAGTAACTACAGCAAAGTCAGCCCAGGCTATTAAACCATCACAGGAGAGAAGTTTGCAGATTGTTCCATAGCCCTGGGCACAACCCTCTGCCCAGCTGGCTGCCACCTGGCTGAAGCTCAGAGCCAGGCCCCATCTCCATAACCAGCAGGTTGTGGAGGGAGGAAGTGAGGGAGGGGCTGGCCAAAAGCACCCCTGGTCCAGGCACACTAACAGTCCCCGGTCTGACCTGGGTGGACACCGGGGCTGTGCCTTGGGCTTTGTGTCACACTCACTACAGCCAGCCCTGCTTCTCCCTGCTCCCTGTCCCTGTCCCAGGAGCTCCTGGCTTTGATGGCTTCTCCCTCTTCCCCAATAGCTTTGCCTTCATCTTGACCCCAACATTGGGGACTGTCCCTTCGGGTCTTCCCACACAGCCTTGTGCTGGGGCAGAGGCGGGAAGGTCCCATTATTCTGCCCGCAACAGGGAGGTTCTGAGAGCAGATTCATGGAGGGCCCAAATCTGGAGGTGGACAAGCTCTGGAATTTCAGGGCCTGACTTTGGGCTTGGGATCCAGCTGGCTTGTCCTCAGGCCACAGAATCAGAGCAAGTGCTGAGCCTTGGAGGCCTGGGGGCTCCCTACTCCTTCCTATTTACACAGTAATGGAAACAGTTATAAAAAGGAGTGGGTAACCTGCCTGGGCCCTTCCTCTCCTACTGCCAACTTCTCCTCCTCCTACCCCCTCGGGGGTCTGGCCCACATCACGCACATGACACGTGGTGGCAGGACTCTGACCAGCCCGACTGCCCCATGGGGTGACTCTGAACTGCTCCTCTATGCTCTCAGGTGTGGTCCTACTGTGTGGTCCTACCTGGCAGGGTCAGTTCCAGCATGAGGCCCGGCCAGTGAGCGCTGGCTCCTCCCCAACCAGGAAGATGCCCCCTATCCCAAGTAGACCCCCATGCCTGCATGACCTCCTGGGCCCCAGCAGCCTTTGGGTGAGTGGGAGGAGGGTCTCCCCTGGTTGGAGATACTTGTGCACTCTACTCCTTCCTTCCCAGGGAGGTGCCTGCCCCCCAAGAGGTGCAAAGGAGGCCTTGCAGCTGGATGCCTCCCACAGGATACTCTCCCCAGGATACGCCACCCCCTCCCCTGATCCCCGCCCATGCCCCTCCTCCCACCTGGACCACTGGGCGTCTTCAGCTGTGTCCTGGGGGGCCTTGTCCCGGGACGGCTGCATCACGAGCAGACAGCCACGGTGTGCACCGAGTCCGGAGACCGGCTCCCGTGGCCCACAGCGCCGCCCAAGTCCACGTGTCAGTCCCAGCAGCACTTCCGTCTGGCGCTCCCAGGACTTGTCGGCCCAGACGGCCACCCCACAGGGTGGGGGAGGGGAACGGCAGCAGGCGGAGCGTCTCCTTCCTCCCGCCGAGTATGTCTGTCCAGAGGCCATCAGCATGCTTCCCTATTTCAGGGGCTCGCTCCATCTGCCCTGCTCCCTGAGCTCCTGGAATGTCAGAACAGGCTCCCACCACACCCCCCTCCCCTGGAGGTGGCACAGGCTCCCCTGTAGCTTTGTAGGGGCTGAGCCAGGTGACCATCGCAGAGCCAGGAGCCTGCTGCCCTGTCTATAAATGGGGATGGCTGGTCTTCACCTCACAGGGCTATGCGCCATCAAATGGAAGTCAGGGGGAGTCTTACCCGGATGCAGGGACAGTAAGACTCAAGTGTAACCAACTTTTTTAAAATATATATTTTTATTGATTTGAGAGAGGAAGGGAGGAGAGAGAGACAGAAATATCAGTGACACTGAAACCGCTCAGTGGATAGAGCATCCGTCGGCCTGCGGACTGAAAGGTCCTGGGTTTGATTCCAGTCAAGGGCATGTACTTTGGCTGTGGGTACCCAGTAAGGGGTGTGCAAGAGGCAGCTAATCGATGTTTCTGACTTTCTATCCCTCTCCCTTCCTCGCTGTAATAAATAAATAAAATAAAATAAAACATCAGTGAAGTGAGAGAATCATGGATCAGCAGCCTCCTACACACCTACCACCGGGGATCAAGCTCACAACTAGGCATGTCCCCTAGATCAGAATCCAACCTGGGACCCTTCAGTCCTATGCTCTAGCCACTGAGCCAAACCAGCCAGGTCAAGTGTAAAAAACTTTTCAAAAAATCTCTGAGGGTGTGCTCCAGCCTGTGACCTTGACCAGGTGCAGTGCTGGGGTAGTCAGTGCCAATTGAGCAGCAGGTCTCATGCCTGTCAGGTTTTGTTTTTTTTTTTAATATATTTTATTGAGTTTTTACAGAGCGGAAGGGAGAGGGATAGAAAGCCAGAAACATTGATGAGAGAGAAACATCGATCAGCTGCCTCCCGCACGCCTTCTACTGGGGATGTGCCCGCAGCCAAAGCACATGCCCTTGACCGGAATCGAACCCAGGACCCTTCAGTCTGCAGTCTGACGCTCCATCCACTGAGCCAAACCGGTCTCCGCAGCCTGTCAGGTTTGATGGAGCAACTGATATCCCTTCCCCAGGAACGGGCTTTTCAGATCATTTCACTATGGACATTCCCTTTGCTGAAGACCACTTTTCACTTGCAGTGACCACATTCCATTCTCTCCCCTCTGGGTATGCATAAAGAAGTCTCCACCCAGAAAAATCCCTCCAAAAGTCCTTTAAAAAGCTGCTGACTCGGCTCACTGGGTATTGGAGCCATCCAGGCTCAGCTGCCTGGTGTGCTGATCTAATAAATTTGTAATCCCTCACCACTCTGGCCTCCTGCGTGGTGACCCAACAATGCCCATGTGAGAGAGCGAGTACAGAGGAGAGGTCAGCACACTGGGATGCAATGGCAGTAACTGTGTTTCTGGACATATTCTGCTTTTTCCAGGAGTTGCCACCTGATCATATCCCATCTCTTACCTCAACCTATATCCAGCCTAGGGACTGGCCAAGTCCTACCATACTGAGCCCCCCAAAAGCTCCTTCTACATTTAGGACAAAGCCTAAACAATACCTCCACCAGAGTGGCCCTCCCAACCCTCCCTCCGTTGCCTTGAACAGCATGCCCCTGATGACCTTGCACTTCCGCCCTAGGGCTTTGTGCCTGGCTTCGGTCACGCTTGCTGATCAGTGGCTACTCTTTCATCCACGGGACAGAAGGTGGTAGTGGAGATTTATTCCCCCAAGGAGACCTAGCCCGCAGCCGAGAAATCTGTTGCTAAATTCAGTACCAACAGTTTCCCATTCTCCGCCTGGTAGTTCAGCTTCATCCACTGCACCAGACTCTCTGATGGTCATCTATAATAATAAAAGCATAATATGCTAATTAGACCAGACATTTTTCTAGACAAAGCCGGGCTGCAAGGGAAGCCCGGGTCCCAGGTGCCAGAGGGAAGCCGGTGTCGGCAGCCAGGGGAAGGAAGGCCTACTCTTGCACGTATTTCGTGCATTGAGCCTCTAGTTTTCTACAACCAGAACCACATTGTTGTGGATGTTGGTTATTTGACTACTCAAAGTTCCTTTCCTCCTGGAGCTGATGTTCTGGGTGGGGAGAGAAAATACAGGAAGAATAAAGGGGGGAGGGGGAGATAGGGTTGTTTCTGGAATAGTCCAGGCTCAGCAGTCCCTAAAAAGTGTACCTGAAAACTTCAAGTGAAGGAGGAAGTGCAAATGTAGGGGCTGCAGGGTGCTGGGGTGCTGCGGGTGGGAGCCTTCAGAGTGGCATGGATCACCTGTCAGGCTGGACAGCTCAGGAAGGCCAGGGTAGAGGCAGGGAGGCCAAGGCCACTGCATTACTTAGGGCTGAGGATGGGGCTCCAGCCAGGGTAGAACAGTGGGCTGAGAGGAGCTGAGTGCAAGCCAGGGTGGGTGGGGGTGATGGAGAGAGGGCTCACGGTGCGCATCAGACACTCCAAGCACCCTGAGCTTGGCAGGGCCTCCTGTCCTAAGGCAGTGTCACAGTCC
Organism: Antrozous pallidus; assembly: GCA_027563665.1. Lineage (NCBI taxonomy): Eukaryota > Metazoa > Chordata > Mammalia > Chiroptera > Vespertilionidae > Antrozous > Antrozous pallidus. The sequence continues at coordinate 1,080,954 of CM050518.1, forward strand.
AAAGAGAGCCTAGAAACACTTGGCCCTGCCAGACTAGGGTGGACACCCACTCTCCAGGCTCCTAGCAGATCCCAGGAGCTACCCCATACCTAACTGCCCTTGAGGTTCAGGTGTGGAGATTTCCTAGAGACAGCTTAGCACTTGGTGTGCAAGAAGAGGGCAGAGGGTGGTAACAAGCAGTCCTAGCAGTGTGTTGGTTCCACTTCCTTCTTTGGGGCCCTTCCTTTACTTTCTGCTGCCAGGAGACAAGCCATAAAGGTTTATGGCTAATTCACGCCTGACTATAACTGCCTGCCCACGCTCCAGGGCCACAACCAGAAGCTTTTGTAAAATTCAGACTCAGCAGACCAGAGCCTGCATCTCCCCCATGCCTCTTCCCCCACTCACCTCTGCCCCCAGTGCAGCCCGTACCTCCTGAAGGTAACATATGACATTTCTTGCACTGTAGACAGGTAAGAGAAAGCAGTAAGGAATTGGCTCCAGACACAATTCAAGTGAACCGGAGGGGAGGGGGGGGGCTGCTTTTGAGCTGAGAGGATCAAGAATAGAACTGTGTACAATTTCCCCAGCAACCAGAAAGACAAAGTTTATGGTGAGACATGGTGTTGATGTGGTCCTCCATGAGGGAGTCATGGAGGCCTGCAGCAGCTCGTTCTGAGAGCTGGTGAGGCCTTGTCACCTGAATGTTCCAAGCACTGCTGTTCAACACTTGTTACATCCCAAGAATATGACAGCAATGCGAGACTGAAGATGTGCCACTTCCCAAGTGTGGCCAGGCGGGTCCTGCACTGTCCCTCACCCTGCTCCCTCCCTGGCCCTCCTGCCCTGGCGTGGGAATCTGGGAATCCTCGCTGGCTATGTGGCTTCACTTTCTTTTTAAATTATTTTAAATATATATTTTTACTGGTTTCAGAGAGAAAGAAACATCAATGATGAGAATCACTGATAGGCTGCCTCCTGCACGCCCCCTATTAGGGATCAAGCCTGCAACCTGGGCATGTGCCCTTGACTGGAATCGAACCCAGGACCCTTCAGTCTGCAGGCCAATGCTCTATCCACTGAGCAACATTGGCCAGGGCCACACTAGGTTTTTTCAGGCATCCCACAGCTTCCTTCACCTGGAAAGGTACAGTTGACACCAGGGGACATGGGCATGAGCACCGCAGTGAGAAATCCTGGGGCTGGCTACAGCCACCCTGATACTTAAATGTTTGGAAATTTCTTAAGTAAAAAACTTACTTGGGATATTCCAATTCAGCTTAAAATTATGCAGTGGGATAGCCAACTATTTCTACTTCCTTCACAAAAATGAAACTTATGGTAAGTGCCAGAACTCTAGAGAACAGATGACAGATTCCAAACAAGACACACAGACGTGCACAGATGAGACACATGCAGACACCCACAGACAAGACACACACGAACACACACAGATACACACAGATGAGACAAGATACAGTACTGCTCCGAGTAGGGACAGAGTAGCAGCCAAACAGAAAGGCTGTGGAACTTCACTTTCCTCACAGCCTTCCCACCATGTCTCAATAAAATCAGACTGTACTTAATTCTTATTCTTAGAAGAATATCTCTATGGAAGAAAGAGAGCTTTTCGATGACCACTCTGAGAAAAGTGTGAAAAATTTTACTACAAAATTGATAAGAGGCAGCAAAAGCAACCTATTCTACATTTTTCAAAAGGTATTGGGTATCGCCCGGCCAGTGTTGCTCAGTGGTTGAGCATCAACCTATAAACCAGGAAGTCATGGTTTGATTTCTAGTCAGGGCACATGCCCAAGTTGCAGGCTTGATCCCCAGTGGAAGATGTGCAGGAGGCAGCCGACTGATGATTCTCATTGATGTTTCTATCTCTCTCTCTCCCTCTTCCTTCCTCTCTGAAATCAAGAAAAATATGTATTTTTAAATGATTTTTTAAAAATATATTTTATTGATTTTTCAGAGAGGAAAAGAGGGGAATAGAGAGTTAGAAACATTGATGAGAGAGAAATATCCATCAGCTGCCTCCTGCACATCTCCTATTGGGGATGTGCCTGCAACCGAGGTACATGTCCTTGACCAGAATCGAACCTGGGACCTTTCAGTCAGCAGGCCAACGCTCTATCCAATTAGCCAAACCGGCCAGGGCTAAAAGATTTTTTTAAAAAGATACTGGGCGTGGACATGCCTGCAGGAACAAAATGAAACTTCAGGGTCACATGTTGAGAGTGCTACGGAAGGTGACGGCTTCTCCAGTTTACATGACCAATGCCAATAGCACAATCTACTGCGAACCTGAGAAAGCTGTACGTATTTCAGAAACAAAACATAACAAGTATAAAAAACGCCCCACATGAGGTGCCAGAGTAGCATGCATCAAAACTACACCTCTCCCTGTGAGGACGAGCCACACAGCCAGTGAGGATTCCACTGTGCCTGACTCAGTGGTGTCAGCAGGAGTGCAGACAGACCACCATGCCACCTGCCACCCTTCCTTCACACGGGGACTTGCCACCAATGACCTAGGGGGAATCCTGCCTCAGTGTCCCGGATGTCATGAAACACGCAAGGTTCTGAGACTGCTGGTCTGCCATGCTCCTAAACTAAGTGTACAGAGTATGAAAATAAAGACAGCATGTTGCCTTAGAAATACCGTCCCCAACCTATCTTCTCGACATGTCTTCAGAACAGGATGGGAGGCAGCACCTCCATGTTCCCGGGGCCTCGTGTAGTCACATGCCAGGCCGACTTCCATCTCACATCCTGGTATACATGTGCCTTTTCCAAAACCTGGAAACCTTCATTCACATGACAAAACATGTTAATTCTCACTTGTTTTGTAATCATCCCTGTGCTCTGGAAAGGTTCCAAACTGGGGAGATTCCTCACATGATGTCCTACCAGGAACACAGAAAACCAGAACATTCTCCAACTCTATTTATTTCAAGGCACTTCTAGAAAGCATTACATTTTTATGAACACCACAGCGAGGCTCCATGAGACAAAACAGAACAGTTGAATGACTCTCCCTCTCCACCACCTACCTCTAAATGGTTTAGCTCAGTGTAGAGACTGTAAAAGGGTGGCAGAGAGCCAAATTGCAGAGCTGCTCCCTCCGTAGGAAATGCCAGTTCACTAGCAGGCCACAGGAACAGACCTTGTAAAGGCAAGAACAACATCTGAGTTCTCTCGAGCTCCCCATCCGGCTCACTGGTTTGCAACATTGGCTAAACTCCTTCCTTATCTTAGTAAAATGCCAACCCATCGACTTACAGCTCATGCCAACTCGTTTACATGACCAATGCAACAGCACAATCCGAGTTTCTGGGTAATTACTACAATCAGGATTTCCACTGCTACACACCTTGGCCCTCACACATGAAGACACCATCAGATTTAACAATGTAGTATTCACGCACGTGATTCACCAACTTTTCTTATATACACTAGTAACTATTAGTGCATCTCTAAAAATGTAGTTTCGCCCTAGGAGGTTTGGCTCAGTGAATAGAGTGTTGGCCTGTGGACTCAAGGGTCCCAGGTTCAATTCCAGTTAAGGGCATGTACCTTGGCTGTGGCCACATCCCCAGTAGGGAGTGTGCAGGGGGCAGCTATCGATGTTTCTCTCTCATCGATGTTTCTAACTCTCTATCTCTCCCTTCCTCTCTGTAAAAAAATCAATATATTAAAAAAAAAAAAAGTAGTTTCATCTCCATCTCTCTCCTAGCATTTGTCTTCTAGCTTCTGCTATAGTTAAGTATCAATGACCTGAATGTGAAACATGACTAGTGAAGCGGTCAGAGTGGAAACATCCAAGTGGCATGTGGGTGAGGCAGAGGGTAGGACATCCATGGTGACTGCATTTGATCTCCGTGTCTGTGACTGACTGACAGAACCACCAGAATACCCACACTGCCCACTCCTCTGGGAGAAGCTGTTTGTTCCAAATCCCATGGCACTAGTATGTCCCCAACTATACGGGCTGCCACTTACATGCTCTCCCCCTCCACCCCTGGCAGAAGACACACGTACGCACAGAACTGAGAAGCTTACAGAACTGAGCCGGTGAAACCACGAGGCTGCAGTGTGAGACCTCCAGGCCAGCCGCATGCCCAGCTGAGGTCTCCACCTCGTCAGGGCATGGCGTCCCCTCACAGTGCTGGGCAAGTGGCTATCCAGCTTTAGGACCAGATGAAAGCACTGCCATCACCAATTCCAAAAACAAAAGGTTTGTGATGATGATTAAAGCTTTTTAGAGGCATTTCGGTCATTCTTGAAATCAAAGTATAACCTTTATTTTCAATAGAACTACCCAGATGAGATGGTTTCTTACCTCACCAGAAAAGAGTATCTGACCACAGACAGCACCAAAATATATATTTGAAAAATTAAAAAACACACAGCCCACCCCTCACACACGTGTCCCCCAAAGCCACACAACCCAAAGAGAAAACAAACCAAACTCAACGCCCTCACATACAAGAAGTCTTTGAGTTAGAATTTACAAGTTTATATAGTCTCTGTCATGAAAACACAAACAAAAGCCAGGCGAAAGGGCAAGTTGTACGCGGAGACAGGAGAATGAAGAACGCGTGTCGTCTGCACACAAGCTCTCAGAAAGCAGGACAATGACCAGTGCTTTCTGTAGACTCTGGGGAGTCACTGGTATCCATAACAGGACAGTGTAGTGGCCAGGGAATCCTTCAGGAGCAGGACACCTCAAGCGCCAGGTGTCACTACCTTCAGGATGTGCCGCATGCAGTCGGCACCAGGCTTCCAAAGACAAGGTGTCATTTACTGCAAACTTTCCAGCGCTTAAAAGGGCCATTATTCCTTTAAAAAAGGTGCTGGGCTCCCAAAAGTAAAGGGGGGATAAGAGTCTCTACTGCAGTAAAAATCTCCCAGTCAAGCTAGACATTTCAGCGAGTCCATGTGATGACACAAGGGGTCCCCACACAGGTCTACTTGGGCTCCTCGATGATGCCTTTGCTGAGATCTGTCATTTTGGGGTACTTTACTTTCTTCTGGTCCAGCTCATTCTGAGCCCAAAGGAGCAATTTCAGTAACTTGGCCAGTTTGGGTGTTGACTCCCGGTTCTCATAATCCAGGACAGCCTGGTTCACTTCGCTCCACACCTAGAAAAGACACGTCCAGCCAGCCAGCCACACACAGGTGGCCAGTGAGTCTGTTACAGCACGTATTTTATCCATCTGCAGAGGCTCATAACCACTGACACACGTGTGAGACCCTCTGCGTGACACACACACACACATTCCTGCCCACAGGGAGCTCACAGTCCAGCTGGCAAATGTCATAGCTGGCCTGGATGGCAGTTCAGTGCCATGAGTCAGGCTGGAGGAACTGCAAGAGGAAGGAGTAGGCAGGGGTGACAAGTCCATCCTCAAAGCCTCAGGGAGCCTGCTGTGGCCTGAAGGACAGTGGAGGGGCCATGGGAGGACAGGCTTGGGAAATGACTGATGTCATGTTGGCTGGAATACAGAACCAGCAGTGAGGACAAAAAGCTTCAGAAACAAGTCTGGGATTTTAAATAAAAAATACTTAGGACACCTATTTCTAAGAGGCTCCAAATACACAGGAAGAAGGCTAAGGTAAATGAGAAAAATCGGCAGAGGCTTGGCTACAGCTGAGCGTTGACCGCCACCATACGTGGATTTTTCGATAAGCACAGTTGGCCCTCCATACCCAAAGGTGGGTTGCACCTCCACCATTGGGATCTGTGGATATGAGGGGCAGCTATATGCATTGTTATATGGTTTTATACAAGGGACTTGAGCCGCCACAGGTACCCACTTGGGGGGGCAGGGGGTGGGGGTGCGTCCTAAAACTAATCCCTCATGGTTACAGAGGAACGACTGTAAATAGTTAGGTTCCAGGGGAGTCAAAGTCATATATGTGCCCAGAAATCCAACACTGTGCAGGGTCACTGTGCTGTTGGGTAAGCTCACAGCATGCTGCGCCTAGCTCCACACAACGAAGAACAGAACACCAGGAAGAACTGGTGCTATCATACCAGTGTCACACAACCGACATGATGTATCCTTCACTCTGCACGGGAGTCACCCCACGTGGGTTCTTTACCTTCTGCCTCTGCATCATATTCAGAAGATCTCCAAAGGGTGAATCCTCGGGATTATCAAAGGCCAGCAGGGCCAGCGTGCGCTCCATCTCCGTCAGGCACTCCCTGCTCTCCTCCCCCTGCTCTGCCAGCTGCGTCTGTGCGAACTCCAGTGCCGCTTCAGTCTCCCGCTGGCGGATCAGCTCGATCAGGTGCTGTTGCTAGTCAGGGGCCAAGGTGCAGACTTATACACCACACATGGGCCAGCAGCCCCAGGCTACTGTCTAGTCAAAATGACAACTTAAAGGATACTTTTCTAGCACCTCTGAGTTATTAAACTTGCATTTTAACAGCAAGAAAGCACTTCTGAAATACATAACACAACAGTTAACTCAAGCCCCTTCCCCACGTAAATTAAACGATATTCTATTCACACAGATTTACCCGACACTTCTGAATCATCACAAGTCACCTCTCAGGGATCCACAAAACTCACCTGCAGGTGGAAGTAAAGATAGCGGTTGGTGTCCAGCAGTTCTGGGTGGAGGCTGTTGATCAAGGCGATTGCCTCCTGAATCTGTCCCTTGAGAATCATCTCACGGATTTTGATCCGCTCGTCAAGGGTTTCTAAATCCACACTAGGCTCAATCCCGGACTCCATTCGAAACTTCTCTGCAGCTTCCTTAAAGCCCTCTAGAAATGAAAACTGGCCTCACTGCTCAGAAAGTCAGCAAGATATTAAACACAAAGCCTCTTCATCGCTGTCTGCCCAATTGCCTCGAGTAAATCATCCCCAATGAACCGTACTTCCTCAGAGACTGGGTGTTAATATCTTTGTGAATTCCTGGTTATGCCTTGATATACAGAAAGTGAAGCCAGACATATTGGCGTGGGCTCCCTGAAGGATGCTGCAACCTCAGATCCAGCTGCAGAGCAGCTGTAGGTGTGGTCCTGGCGAGGCAGCACTTCACAGCCTCAAGGATCTGGCCACTCCCTCCTCTTCACTGAATCCACAGCCCCCCCCCCATCGCCCCCCAAAACAGCTTGTTTGCCCTTCTCTACATACACACACACAGCCACAAGCTCACATTTCCTCCTCACCTCTCAAAAAATCTCAGTAGAAGCTGGTGGGGAAGGGGTCCTCAGAATACCAGGAAGGAGACTCATCCTTGTGGAAACATCTGGGCTTCCTACCAAGTTCAGAACCCTCCTTTCCTTCTACTATCATGGAGGACTGTGTGTCAACTATAGACCACCTGTTTCCCTCATAAGTTCTGCCCTCCCTATCTCCTTTGAGCTGAGCACCTTCTAGACACAACGCAATATAATTTACCAGACTGGCCAGGGGAGATCACTCAGGCTTTAAATGTATTTTAGAATATTCTTAATGATCTTAATTAACTGCAAAAAATGTAAGAAGCAAAAAAAAATTAATTTTTGCCTCAGGTACTATTATTTCAGACACAGAAATAATGACCTCCTAGCCAAGAAAGGATATCTGGTACGTTCAACACTGGATTTTATAATGCCAGAACAAACCTAGCTGCACACAGAACTTTGGGAGTACACAAAAGGGAGCATCCATAGCTGGCTGTTACCTGTGACTAGGTAGTTCATGATGAGGCGATTCATGTCTGCTCGCTGTACGTGCAAGTTATTGAGCTTTTCCATCCACTCATCTTTCGTGATTTCATCAGGTTTTTCTGTGTAACTCATTCTGCTTTATTTCTACAGGGAAAAACATTTTAGAAATTGGTGAAGAATTTTCTAACAATTGTGATCATTTCAGAAATAAACACAGTGACATAGTAAGAAGCAATAGAGAGTGGGAAGATACTTTAAATCTGGAGAAGAGCACAGACAAAGGGCCAGCGACCCCAGCACAGGATTAGGGACCAGGAAGACTTGGTGTTCATAAGGTAGGATGAATGCAAGAAAGCCAGGGATCAAAGAACCAAGAGGTCATCTGAGGTGGGACTGAGAGAGGCTGAGGAGGGAGTTTCGATAAAGTCTCTCCAAAGTGCAAAGGGCAGCTGCCAGAGGTATGACTCAAAGAAGTACATATCATGACATACATACTCAAGAGGAACTGGTAATCGACCACCAGACCAACAAAAACTAAGAAGTGACACCACCAGCATCACAAAGACCCAGAGTAATCCCGAGCTCTCACTGCCGTCAGAGAAGGCTGCACTATGAAAAATGTAGCAGCCCTCATGAGGCCAAACACAAGTGCTCCTACAGCCCAGCCCCAAGATTCTACTCCCACCAGACCTCACCTCAAGAACTCAGCACCTTCACCAGACATACAAGCCTGTTCACAGAAACACTGTTCCAGACGGCAGGAACACGGAAGCCATGCACCAGACGTCCAACAGCAGCACAGACCACATCCCCAGGCTCCAAACCCTTGGGCAGGTATGTGAGGATCCAGAACTTTTCAGACCACACAAAAACCTACGTGACAGTCTACACTATATGGCACCTCTTGGGTTTGGGGCATCACCCCATTATCAAACATCATCTCTTCTGTGAAATGGGCATAGTGCTGAGGGGAATATAGACCATTCAACAGCCTCCACCATCAAATAGGTTAAAAACAAAAGCAAACACTTGGTTTTCAGAGCTATTTGGATTTAGGTTGCTGAAATGGGATTATGATCGCCTGCTCACTTGACAGAAGTTACTAAGGGGGTTAAAGTAAATGAAGACAGCTATGTGAACTGTTCTTAGAAATCAGCTGATAAATATAGCAAGTTGCAGCAGAGGCCCAAGTGTGGCAGACAGCTTAATAAAGAACAAAAACAAGGCAAACTGCTTTAGCAGTAAATACATATGAAATGGGAAACTCAGGAGGTATAACCAGGTGCTGGCCCTGGGTGAACCACCTGGGCTTCTGAGGTGGAGATGCTGTTGACATATCTATTAGGAATACTGATTTCTCGTCGCTGACATGCTCATCAGGACCACTGCTTTATAGATAGCAAGCACATGCTCAATGCTTCAATACATTTAAAAACATTACAAAATATGGTGAGAGTTAAGCAAGAAGGCCAGTAAGAGTAACCCAAATAAGAGGGACCAGGACAGATGTGCTGGGGACACCAATGGGCCTTGCTGCTGGACTGAACGAAGAAGGATAAGAGGACGACTGGAAGGCTGAAGCCCTGGGAGGATGGGGCCACAGTGAGGAGGCAGGGCTGGGACAGGAACAGGTTTGGGGAGCAGGGTCAGTTTGGGTTGCCTGTCAGGCAGCTAGGCAACTCCAGCAGGCACCTGGATTATAGGTCCTAAGCTCAGTGCTGGGAACATTAATTAGGGAAACATTTGCCAGAAGGTAAGGACGGCCAGATCACCCAGGCAGACAGTGTGGGTAGAGAAGCAAAGGGACACAAGACAAAGTCCTGGCTCGTGGGAAATGCCAACACTCAGAGAGCACCTGACTGAGACAAAACCAAGAGACGCTGTTCTTCAAACACCATCCCTCGCGGACGAGGCCAACTGCGTAACTCAGACCAAACTCTCATTCCCACACCGTACAAAAAGACACCTGTCTCTGAATTCTCAGGGGGCAACCACACTGACTGTACCTCTCCCGGACGGCGAGAGAGACCCGAAAGCGACCTCTTCGGAGAAGTCAGCAGCTAAACTCCAGTAGACACAACCAAACAGTTCAGCTCCGACGGGGGGCACTTGCTCCCCAAGCAGCAGTGTCCGTTCTCGCCGGTTGAGTGTCTGCAGGAGTTGTTATAAAAATCGATCTCCTGTCAAAGGCACCAGTGTCGTGTCTCAGTATTCTGGTTCCGAACGCCAAGCCGCCCCCGGCGGTATTCTCCCGGTAAGACCACAGTGCCGGGCAGCTTCAGCCAGAGCAACGGGCAGTTTGACTTGCAAATTCCGGGGGCGACGCCACAAGCCGCGACCTGACACCTGCTCGGACCTGGGACCCCTGAAGACACCGCACAAGTCCGATCCCTTCTTTGGGCCCCGCCGTGCTCCGCGGGGACGCTCGGCCCGACCGCTGAGGCCAACCTTGGCCATCTTACCGTGTGGATCCCACCTCCCGCGCTGCGCAGTTTCCACGGCCGCTCTGGGGGCCGGGCCGGGCAGGGAGGGGCGGCGGCGAGGGGCCGGGGGAGGAGGAGGCGGGGGCCGCGACAGAAGCAGGGCGGGAACGCAAGAGCAGAAGCACCGGCAGCCGTCCCCTCAGCCTCTTCCCGCGAGATCGCGAGATCTCGAGCCAGCAGCCAATCAACTGCTCCGGCGACAGGGCGTGGCGCGGCGGCTGCCCGGAAGTACTGAACTACAGCTTCCGTCCTTGCGCTGAACGCTCTAATCGGTGGCCTAGCTCTACGGGTTGGCGCGAGAGTCAAAAGGCGTCGTCCGCCTCTGGGCAAAATGGCCGCTGTGCAGGCGTCGCTGTGGGAGTACTTCGCGCGAGGAGTGCTGCCGCTAGACTGAGTCCGAGGCGAAGGTGCCAGTCTCCCTTCCGATGTTTGTGTGAGCCCGAAGGGCACGGGACGGGGGGGGGCACAGGCGCCGGGGCCCTGAGTTGAGGTTCCTCCCAACCGGCCGCACAGGCCCGGGAGGAGCCGCCCGAGCGCGGCCACCTGGAGCTCCCCGTTCCGTTGTGGGGCGGCCCGAGTTCCCGACCGTGTCGGGAACGCGCACCAACTCCAGATGTGTCAGATCCCGCCGGCCCGGGCGGGCGGGCGCGGCGGCAACGGCGGGGTCCCAAGCGGCGCGGCGCGCACCTGGGGGACGCGGAGGCGCACGGACACCTAGGCCGGGGTTTGCGGGTCGCAACTCGTCTGCTCTAGAAGAATGCAGGGCCGGGTTTCCCCGTCGCAGGAGAGGGAGGTAGAGCGATTTCGAGTGCTTCGGGAAGGTAGCGGAGGCCAGCCCTGTCCGGGACCCTCTGAAACCCGAGTGAGCATTTTATTACTAGGTGATTATGTCCATGCTTAGCTGAATCAAGACTCCGGGAGGCAGGTTAAATGGGGGAGTGGGGGTGATCTGGTCACCCTCCCACTGTATCTTCACCTGTATGTATTTGTATGTATTTCCTGTTACCGATGATGCCATTAAGTCCCAAGGCACTGGTTATGTCATAAGTTTCTTTGCAAGGATAAAAGCAACAGTAATATTTTAATGTTTAATTCCTGCTGATGTCGTAACGTAGGCTGTGTGCAGCATAGTGCCACTTAGAACAAATGGGGTGGCCTGGGGATTGGACGAGCAGTCCTGCTGCAGACCAGCAGGGGCACAGGCTGCACCCCTGGGTGGCTCTAGTTGACTGTGCCCCTCAGACCTGACTGATCGAGAATTCGAAATACACAGATTGTTTTAGGAGTTGACTGACCCTTCTTTTTATCATCAGTACACAGTATGTATACATAAATGCACGCAATATACATGTTCACGGTCACTTTAAGGGTTCTTTTTGCATGGCCCAGATGTTGTAATCGGATGTTTGGCCAGAGGTGGCGCCACTGAATGAAGATGAGACATTTTTCAGTTAAATGTCCTCGTTTTCCTTTTTTTAAAAACACTTGCAAAATTTTGGCTTTTTGACTTTGAAATCATCTTACCTTCATGCTTTGAGTACTTACTTTGTGTTGGAGAAAGAGGAATTTTATGACTGACAGGCTCCCAGGATTTCTCATTCCTCTGCACAACCATAAAAGGTAGTGGGCTGACCTTCCACCTCTATAGACATAGTTGGGCGCTCTTGTTTTAACTTGGGTTCCAACATTTTGGAAGCAGTTGATTCAGTTCGGAACTCAAAAATCTCCTGCTGTGGAAGGATGATTTATGGGTATTGATTTTTTTTTGAAATATAGAATGAGAACCTTTAGGTACATTTTCACAGTCCCTAAGAGCTCAGCCTCTGTTGTTCTGCCAGAGATACCTTTCTTGTTTTCGCCGTTTTGTTTTAGTGAGCCAGCAAACAAAAAAAGAAAAGAAAAGAAAAAAAGGCAACCAGTTTTGGAGCTCGGAGTCTAAGCCACCTGCAGCCAGGCAAAGAGGGAAAGATAAAACATCCATCTGTTCGGGGTTTTGCTACCAGTTTTATACATTAGATGGGATGAGAGAGATTTAAGCCTCTGATAGGATTTACATTAGCTTTGAACAGCAGGGGTGGGGAAGGGGGATGGAACTAGTTCTGAGTGGGCCTTCCTGGGATTAGCTGTCGCTGCTGATGGGGAGATTCATGTGTTAATCAGAAGGGGAGGCTCATGGGGTTTGAAGGTGGCTGGCTCATCTCTCTTTTGGATAATCACAAATAGCCACCTGGAAATTAACTCTAAATTCTGACAGGTATGTAAGCAGACTTTTGTTAGAGCTGGCTTTATATACAATGTGAAAATCAGGTTTTTAAAAAATAAAGTGATTGAAGCTTTTGTTAGCTATAAAAAAATTACTAGATTTATCTGTTCCTATGAATGTATATTCTAGCCACAGGGAATGGTGGGTGTAACCTTTTCATTCATGTATTTTAATTCCACAAATGGTTAAGAGCACAGCCTCTGGGTATCATGCACCCTGGGGCCCTGGACTAGAGTGGGTGGGTTTATTGCCCCTTCCCTTCCCATGGTCCAGCCTGGGGCAGCCCAAAGAAACAGAGTGCCACTGAAATGTGCCACTGCTTTCTCTCCAGTAAGCCTTGGGCCAGGGTGTGTGTGAGGTCCGAGTCTTTCAGCCCATGACCCCTTGAGTCAAAGGGCACTCACTGGCAGGTTTTCCCCAACTGCTAGTGAGCTTAGGGAGGCCCAGCGAAGGAGTCTAAGGGTCTGACCTTGGCCTTTCCCACCCCCTCGGGAGGTTGCTGGGCTGCTCCAAGTCTATGAAGTCCAAGTAATAAAACTATTTGTTGCTGTCTCGCTAGTTTTGAATTGTCCTTGGAAAGAGGCAGAACTCAGAAGGGGGATTGGGGTTCTTAAGGTTGCATTTGATCCCGATGGTGTTCTGCTTTAGGGTTTTCATTTGAGACCAGGTCCCTGCCTTCCAATAGGCTTTAAAAGAGACTGAAAGCAGTTTGTTGAAGGACTGATGAATCCCAAATCTCTTTTGCTTTGATAGACTTCCATGAGGTGTGGGGGTAGCAGTACCTTATTGGTAATGCACTAATCATATTTTTTCCACAAAGACTCAAACCCCATTGAGGCATGGAAGCCTATTAAGCTTCCTGCCCCCCTCTGGCCCTTTGAGCCACTCCTGTTGCCAGTCCACAGGACTTGAGGTTTTTGTTATGCATTGGGGTTATCTAAGGAAGAATTCGAGACACTGGAGACTACTTTTAAATTTAGGTTATTAAAATAATTTTGTTAGGAGGAAGTATTCCTTAGTTGGTGGAGTTCAACTAAAAATACCCAATCTATGTTCCAGAAATGTCTCTTTCATAGTGAGAAGCAGCTCCCTTGAGGAGGTGCAACAAATGGGCTGGAATTACCTGAAGAGGTCAGAGGGGGAGAGCCTGACTCCTCCCACTGGGGAGGCGCCCCTCAGGCACAGTCCTAGGACTGTGAGGTTCATCTCTAACTGTATTGGGGCTTCCCTCTGTCCCCTTGGTCTCCTATTCTGAAGCTTCCTCAGGCTTCCTGGTCCACTCTCAGCCCTGTCCTTAAGTACCTTTTACCCCTCCAAGCTGGCCTTATACTGTACCCCAAAGTTAAAATCTCACCTTGCAGAAAAACATTGCTGCTGGGGTTTTTTTTGTTTTGTTTTGTTTTTTTCATTTAAGAATCCTCAACTAAAGAGGCTGGGCAGGCAGGATTCCCCCATTCTGATTCACATTTAGGGGCCCTTTGAAGTGATACTCCGTGATCTTCCCCAGTGCCCAACATGCTAGCCCCATTTTACAGACAACTTGCCCAAGATCAATCACCATGCTTGTTCTAGCCAGTTTACACTCTGTTTGGTCTCTAACCCTCCCACTACACCTACCTGAGGGCAAACCTGAAGACACAAGATGGAAGAGTATAGAGCCCATCCCTGCAAGATTCCATGAAGGTGGTCCAAGCAGAAACTAGCTGCATTGTATTCCTTTGAAGTAAACTGGCTTTGTGGTCCTTAGAGATGTCTATTAAAAAGCACTGCTGCTCCAGGCCCCGGTTCTCTGGGAGACCTTGTAGTGTCAGAGGTGCAGCTTTACTGCACACAGGGCCTTTCCACTTTTTGCCTAGGGTTCCCGCTTCCAATGAACGTGGAAGTGGGGCTGTAGGGGCAAGTGATGGGGAGGGAGGTGAAGAAATTACCTCCTTGGGGTACATGTCCAGTGTCCACGGTGTCCCAAGGCAGCAGGAGTTGCTCTCTGAGGTCGACTGAGTATTTGGGGACAGGCAGATGTTGGGATGCACTAGTCAGCACTAAGTGAAGAAAATCCATGTGGAGGGTTGCGCATCGGCCAGAGCCCTTTCCCTTTCTGCACAGTGACCGTCTCACCTTTCCCTCCAACCAAGTTGACAGGTGTGCCCAGGTTGCTTATTTGCTTGCTTGCGTGCGTGCTTGGGCGGCTAGCTGTTCACCTTGGCCCTCTGGGCTGCAATCCCGAGAAACTGAAAACGCAGGCTGGTGGGAAAGGGGCCCGCCAACAGGAACCGGGCCACTGTGCGCTCCCCGGAGATGGGGGCGTCTACCGTGGGCTCGCAGCCTGGGATTCCCGCCCACCTCCACCCCCGCCCCGCTTTCGCCCTAAACTTGGGTCCTTGGACTCAATGCGCAGGGCGCATGCGCGGGGTGTGAAGCCTGTACCTGGCCTTTAGTTTGCCGCACGGAGGCGCCTCTCAGGGCGTGGGTATCCTCTCTAGCTCCACACGTCTCGGTGGCCGGAGTCTTCCCGGCACTTGGAGCGGCGGGCGGGCCCTCTAGCCACCACATCTCGATGGTAGGTGCTGACCCCGCCCGCCGGCTCGTTCCGGGGCTCTCGGAGGAAATGGCTGCGAGATCCTAGAGGCCTGGGAGCGGAGGTGAGTGGCGTTCGGGCGGCGGGCAGAGGAGCTGGCCGTCGCGGGGCAATGCTCTGGGGAGGGCGGGAGGGCGGCGGCGCTGGAGCCCGGCCGTCCCAGAGCTGCGGCGTTCGCGCCCGGCCTGCTCCCGCCGGAGGGGGAAGATGGCGGCGGCGGGGGAGGGGCGGGGGCCTGGAGTGCCCGCGAGCTGAGGGAGCCGGGTCCGGTCCAGGCGGGAGCGTACTGAAAGGGGAGAAAGCGAACGCTCCCCTGGGCCCAGACAAGTTCCCAGTACGGCAAGCTGACATGTAGGAGGCCAGTTTCCAGTGGTCGTGGAGCTGGTAGGGTTGAGTTGTTTGTGTTTAAACCAGACGTCTCGGCTGGCGAAGTTTCGCTCCAGAACCTGTTCAGGGGTACGTTCTGTTGGCTTGCGCGTAACAGGCTGGTTTTGACGAGCACCGACTCTTGCTAGGGTGACGGCGCGATATGTAGTGCATAGAGACGAGTTTGCTTTCTCAGCGTCCTCAACCGGGCGGGAAGCGGCGGCGTTCATTTTTTCTTGTCAGCTGGGTCTCTGTGGCCACACTTGTGTCGCGGTGTACCGTCCGGACTTTCGCCTCTGATGCTCAGATCCGTTTGCTTTTTCCTCGATCTCCGCGCGCGCTGCTCCCGGCCAGGCCTAGAGACAGGAAGTCAATCAGCGTTTCTGCTTTGGATCTGGTTATGGGAGCTTGGAAGGGCGGCTTTAGATGACAGCAGCGCGGTGACAAGCTGTAGCTGTTGAAGGAACTCTTCTTGTCTGGACCGTCGGTAACAGTGTCCTTGTCGTTTGCACGCTGATGGAATGAGATTTGAGCTTCGTGTGCTAAGGGGCGTGCGTATATTGTAGGAGGAGAAAGGAGGTTTTAGCATCTCTTCAGTGTATTCACACAACTTGTATCTGTAGGTTGGTACCGGGGGAAGCTGAGCCTCCTATTATTAGTGATAATGTTGCAGTGTAGTCACTATGCTTCAATAACTGCTTGCAGTGGGCACGAGTGCCAGCTTGTTTTGAGAAGGGTGCTTTTGTGTGCAGCCTGACCTCCAGGAAGTTGAAGTACAGGGGAGGAGCTTGCCTAGGATTGCATGGCTGGGCTCTGACAAATGTTGGTTCCATGGTTTCCTGGAGCCACTTAGGCCCTGACTGAAACATGCTTCCAAGAAAGGTGCTTTCAGCTGTGCGTTTTAAGGAACTAAGATCTCTGATCTTTGGAACGATTCCTTGACTTATTCAGCGAATATTCATTGCATCTTGTGTGCCAGGCACCAGAACAGAAGCAGTGACCAGAAAGTTGACCCTCCCAATCCTGTAGACAAGCCTAGCCAGGACATCCGAGGTCATCCCAGCTCCTTCATTGGGCTCTATGTTGTCCATCCTGCACCCTGGAGCCTAGAGCCCCGTTGCTGTGTCTCTGTGACTGATCCACGTTGTAAACACGGTATAGTCATCTCAGAAGACCCAGCCCTGGCCCTATTAATAAACTTTTTGCCTAATGCATTTCCTCAGCACCGTTTTCTGCTTACCTGTGTTCACCATGAATTTAGGAATAACGTATCTTTTACTTCCGATTTTCCAAGAGTCTTTCCTTACTATTGGATTAAATGTAAGCTATTTCAAGCAGAGTTCTGTTCTCAAGAAAAAAGAGCACAAATAAAAAGCTGTATAATTGGCCTCTTCTCTTTCTTCCTTACTGTTTGCTAGTACCCATGGTTACTAATTTCTTTCCTGGCAGAGGGCGGCGTTCATAGCGTGTGTGCTGTGAGCATCACCAGAGCTTGCTGCAGATGTGTCCCTGGGGCTTGGAGGTGGACACGTTTGGTGCTCCAGGGGGGCCTCGGCTCATGGGCCTGCTTTCACATGGGGAAAGGGCTTTGGAGTGGGCACTTTGGCTCCCCAGTGGAGCTGTGGGTCCTGCTGTTGACACTGTAGAGTGCCTAATTTTCTAGGCGTTCCATTCGTGTAGCCCAGAGACTGGTTCTTTCTAGTACATGTTGGCAAGATGTTCCAGGATCTGATTTTTCTTCCTATGTCTGTCCCATGATACCAAGTGATTTCATTTGACTCTTTTTTTTTTTTTTTTTTTAACTAGGGCTAGGGCAAGTTTTCTCATTTGACTCTTACTGAGTAAAGATTGTGTTCACAAGCCAGCTCTCTGTTGTCCATGGGTCCCTGAAGTGTGGCACTGGGTCCCATAGAGGCCTGATTTCTCATACCCCTGGGTAGACTCAGCAAGTTCACTAAGAAAGCTTTTCCTTACAGTCTGACTTACTTTTACATTTTTCTTACTTAAGTGGTGGAGTCAATTACAATGTATGGAAATCTAATATTACCTTTTTTATGGCCAGCATTAAGTGACCTTGCTAATTCAGTCACAGAAGTCTGTGATTGACAACTAATGAAAAAGCATCAGTCGGGAAGGAGGGGGCTAGAAACCCTCAAATCGAGTTCACTTGGTCCAGTGCCCACCTGATTTACAAAGTAGTGGCTCTTTCATAGGCTTCATTTTATTTTTTGAGTAAGGTAAATTGTTACACCAAGGTAACTGTACGTATTGTAATAAGATTGCCTGTAAACATGACCATAAAGCATACTTCAGCAGGTGTTGGTTACCTTGTGTGTAATTTTTATGAGGCAGATACTTCTTTGGGCATCAAGTTTTAGATGAAATTTTAGATGCTGTGATTTTGTTTTTCATATGCTGATACAGACAGGTGGTACTTTTAATACACCTTTATAAGACTGTAAATGAGGGCTTTTCCCAATATAAAGATAGCTTTACAATGATTTGGGTTATAAAGATAAATACTCATAAAAAATTAATAAAGCAATATAAAAAAGTAAGAAACAAGCAAAAACACCACTGAGCCACGCCAGTTGGGACTGACGTTATTTTAATAGGTGACTTCCACCATTCGTTGCCTGTTTGCTCGCTGTGAGCCCTGACTGGTCTTGACATGGTGGAATTTCAGATAACCTTTTAGGAAACTGTAAGGTCACAATTGTCCCTTTCCCAGGCGGGAAAGTACAGCTCAGAGAGAGATAACTTGCTGTTAGGTTTGCAGCTGGGGTTGAAGGGACATCCTGATGTAAAAGCCATTTGAGCCCCAGCCCCCAATCTGTTTATCTGAGAACTTAGCCCACATGTCAGTGGAGGGGTGTCATGTTGCAATAAGTAGGGGAGGGCACTGCTGGCTGCCTTTATCAGGACCAAGAATGCTAAGTGGTCCCCCCTGAGGTGCCACCCTGCACCCCATAGAGACTAGGTAGACACTAGCCTTGGAATCTTAGGGTTTGTTGATTGTAATCTGAAGTT
This sequence comes from Antrozous pallidus, assembly GCA_027563665.1. NCBI lineage: Eukaryota > Metazoa > Chordata > Mammalia > Chiroptera > Vespertilionidae > Antrozous > Antrozous pallidus. Next base: position 1,099,325 of record CM050518.1, read on the forward strand.
TTCCCTTTAGTTGTAAGACAGTCCTCCTGGGCATGCCTCTCTATCCTTGAAGATTCAGCTCTTGTGTGGGTCCATAAAAATTTACACAGAGAATCCTGTTATTTATTCTTTAACACCTTTATTTAAGCTTAGACCTTTTCCACCACCCCAAAACCAGACACTGGCCTCTGCTAATCTTGGGGAAAGAAAGGAAGATTCGAGCTGAAAACGTAGTAATTCTTAACTTGTCTCCAAGGTCTCTAAGCATCATTTCTGCCCTAAGACCTGTAGGGGATGCAGCTCTGCTCAGGAAACACAGGCCTGAGTATAGACTTTTTGTTGTTTCTCCATCACATTCTCTGAACTTTGGGGGCAGTTAGTGTGGGCACTGCAGTCTCCTAACTGGAATCAGCCCCTTCTCGGCAGTCATGTGAAGCTGGTTTAGGAAAGTCCACTGCTGAAGCAGTGCTGTCCCTGCCTTGCAGTCTTCCTGGCTGGAAGGTCACTGGTCCAATAGGCAGCAGCCCTTAAGGTTCCCCCAGGAGTCAAGTCTGTGCTCTGTCAGCCATTCCCAGAGGGGTTCGAAGTTAGGACCTGACACGCCTAAATTACTGAGACCCAAGAGAGCTTTTGTTTAAGTTGTGTCGATATTTACTGTATTTGGCATTTACAATAGAGACATTTACTTATTGTAAAACAATAAACCCTTGCATATTAACATGAATAACGTTTTATGGAAACTTATTTTCCAAGACAAAACAAACTTAATGAGAAAGGGGGCATTGTTTTGCCTTTTTGCAAATCTCTCTTGTGTCTGGCTTAACTGGCAGTAGTTTGACTTTCACATTTGCTTCTGGAATACTCCTGAGGGAGTGACCTATGAAAACAGAAACAATGTCTTCGTGTTGTGTAAATGGTTTGACCTTGGAGACCTCCAAAGCCTAAGGGCCACACTGAGAACCTTCGCTCTAGAGAATGGTTAGGAGTGCTTACTTTTGTGAAGTGCAAGTTTTAAGAATTGGTAGACTTCCGACTTTGACATAGGGGGGATGAATTACTTTTAGGAAGATGGGCAATGTCTTTGCATTTTCGAAATTGCACATTACTTGCTTTTTGGGAAAAGGCTGGTTTGTGGTCACAGGTGAAAGTGTTTCGGGGCACATCTCCCCTCCACCCCCCAGTGGACTGCCTGAAGTGAGGCCAGAGTGTCTGCTGGAAGTGGGGGCAGGGGGAGAGACTGCTTTTAGCTGTAGGGCACTCTGCCTTGTAGGTAGGTGAGATAGATGCCTGAATGGGAGAGGCCCTTGGTTTTGTATGTTAAATGGCACTTGGCATTTGCTGTAGGGCATCCTTTAATTACACACAGCCTCGGTAACAACAACACTTGCTGCAGTGAAAATGGGATGAGAGTGGCCTGCCTGTATGGGGGATTGTGGATGATCCCAGGAGACCCCAGCTGGGCACTGGGATCTGGCAGCAGTGCCCCCAAGAGGTGCCAGAAGAACTCCAGCATAGATGTAATTAGTGCCCAAACAGACAGTGTGGATATAAAAATAGTAGGGTGGCCAATTGTGAGGGGGTCCTGGATTCTGTGTATGTGTATTTATTTATATTTATTTTTTAAATTGATTTTCAGAAAGAGGGAGAGAATGAATTATTGATCGGCTGCCTCCTGCACACCCTACACTGGGGATTGAGCCCACAACCCTGGGCACATGCCCTGACCAAGTATAAAACCATGACCTCCTGGTTCATAGGTTGATGCTCAATCACTGAGCCATGCTAGCTGGGCAGGTCCTGTATTCTAAATTAATAGCTATAGGACTTGGGATATTCAGGGAAAGGAGTCCTTGAAGTGCCCAGCAGGGATAACTGGCCATTGGTTAATTGGTTGTTAATCCTCACCCAAGGATATGTTTTTCCCGTTGTATTTCAGGGAAAGTGAGGGGTTTGGCGGGGACATCGATTTAAGAAAGAGATATCCATTGATCGCCTCCTGTGCGTGCCCCAAGGGTATGCTCATGTTCTGTGGATGAGCAGCGAGTTTTTGTGACTTCAGACCTATGGGGTAGATGAGGGCGGCTATCATCAATGTTTGAAAATGGCACACTCTTGGGACATCCTGGGTGGTTGGAATTTCTGGGTGTATTCTCATTAGTGACTACCCCATTAATAGAAACTTAATTGTGAGACTTGGAATTAAAAGGTTGAGTCACCAGAGTCCATATGGCAAGGGTATGTTGTAGCTTTTGTATGTAATTTCTGACTGGCAGGTCAGAATTGTTTTTAAAATGTAAATGGTTGGTTTTGAATGTTGTTCCTGGGGATATGAGTTTTGGGCAAACATGGTTTGGCCACCAGACGGGACAGGTCAGCACTGGGTGATCTCTTTGATAAGAAGTGGTTGTCACCCTGACCTGTTTGGCTCAGTGGATAGAGCGTCAGCCTGTGGACTGAAGGGTCCCAGGTTCGATTCCAATCAAGGGCATGTACCTTGGTTGCGGGCACATCCCCAGTAGGTGTGCAGGAAGTGGCTGATTGATGTTTCTTTCCCATTGATGTTTCCAACTCTCTATCCCTCTCCCTTCCTCTCTGTAAAAAATCAATAAAAAAAATTATATATATACATATATATATGTATATATATTTTTTTTTTTTAAGAAGTGGTTGTCACGCTGTGAGAGTAGGATTCACATTGTGCTTGGGTAGCATATTGTAAAGTGACTTATGGACATGAGTCTCTTCACTGTATAGCACTGCACCACTTGACACAGGCCTCCAGCATGCTCTGTGGTCATGGGGTCAGCCTTCAGCTCGACCAAGGTCGCAGTCCCACCACACACATTTGTAATTGTTTTGTAAGTAACATATAACATTTTAGAAAGATACTTATGCTTTTGTTTTTAAAACTTTGGGGAGGGGGGTATTTTTATTGATTTCAGAAGGAAGGGAGAAGGGAGAGAGATAGAAACAATAATGGTGAAAAGATAATCATTGATTGGCTGCCTCTTGCATGCCCTCACCAGGGGATTGCCTGCAACCTGAGCATGTGCCCTGACCAGGAATCGAACATGACTTTCTGGTTCGTAGGTCGACAGAGTCCCTGAGCCACACCAGCCAGGCTTTTATTAAGAAATTCACTCTGACAGCCTGACAGAGGTAGAGAATGGAGGGCAGAGTGAGAATAGGTTTGGTGGGAGGCAGTCGGCGGTCCCTTCTGATAATGAAGCCCACGTCTGTGTTAGTACTGTGCACTGGTGCCGTGTTTTCTTACACTGATGGAAATACCTTGTCACTGGAGTCTGTCCTCTGTGTCCCTCGGTCCCTGGATGTCTCCAAACCCTTCCAGGGATTGAGGTAAAAACACTCCACTGTGACAGTTGATATTCTTTGCTAAGTTAACTGTTGGTAGTGCCAAAGCAAATTTAGTTGCTGACATCAAACTCTGCACTTCTGCACCAGCTACTTAAAATGTGCCAGCCTGCCCAGCCAGCATGGTTGGGTTGCAGGCTCAATACCCAGTGCAAGGTGTGCAGGAGGCTTCCAATCAATGATTCTCATGGACGTTTCTACCTCTCTCCTTGCTTCCTCTCTGAAATCAATTTTTAAAAATTCTTTTTAATGTGCCAGTGTACCTTACTGTCTTTGGTGAAGCAGTAAAAACTATTTTTGTTAAATCTCTACCACTCCCTATGATGAAGAAGTGAGGATGAGCCCCTGGGGAGTGTTGGGACCTGAGCCTTTGTACTTGAAAGGACTACTGACAAGCTGCGATTTTCAGACTGGCATTTGGCGAGCATTTTCTTGAAGATGAAGGATGTGAGTCTTAAAGAAAGAACTGATATATTGACCAATCAAGAGAAGGGAACCAAGACGGCGGCACAGGTAAACACCTATCTTGCTGCCATACACAGCAATTTCAAAACTACAACTTAACGAAAGAAAAAACACCATCCAGAATCACCGGAAAGCTGGCTGAGTGAAAATTCCACAAATAAAAGTGAAGACGGGACACTGTGACTCAGAGGAGCGGCGGCGGACAGCGTTGAAGATTCACACGGAGAGAGGTTTGGAGCTCGCACCAGCAGATAGGGCGGGCAGCTGAAAAACGGCCAGTTTTCTCGAACAGGGAGACAAAGGCGTCCCACTGGACTGATTCCCCAGCTCTGGGCGAAGTCCAGGGAACCCACAAACATACGGGGTAAAAACTGGACAGTGGGAGGGCACGCCGAAACTCGGGTGCTGCAGGGGCCTGCCGGCTTGCGGAGAGGGCGAGCTTGGGTAGAGTGCGCGTGAACTTGGGAACAGCGCAGCAGCTGCGTGACTGCGCAGAGAGGACTCGTGACTTGCTCTTTCATTCGGGAAACCATCAAGACTGCATTGTTTTGCGACCCTGGATGAGACGTTGGGTGTGCAGACTCATTTGGGGAGAGGCTGGATTCTCCGGCAGCTGGTGGAGCTCTGCAGCAGCTCTCTCACAGAGGTGCTGGCGGCCGTTGCCACCAGCACAGAGCCTCTGGGCCGCATAGGGCGGAGCTGACGCTGCCTGCTTGGCCAGGAGACTCTGCCCATCCAACCTGAGCACAGCTGAATGTCACAGACAATTGGCCTGGAGGTCAACCCCTCCAAGTGCTAACAGTGATTAATCTAGGCTTAACTTCAACAAGACTGTGCAACCCATATCCACTTCAGGTAACTGAGGAGGCTAAGCCACTGTCCCTTAGAGGACATCTACCACACAAAGCTAATCGACCAACTCAGGAAAGCAGCCACCATGCAGAGACATGGAAAGAAATCAGATGTGAAAAAAATGGAGGAAAAAAACAACTGGACATAGAATTCAAAACCACGGTTATAAGGCTTTTCAAGAGGCTCCTAGAAAAGGCCGAGACCTACAAAGAAATAAGATCTATGAGGAAATGAACAAGACCTATGAGGAAATGAACGAGACCTACAACAATATGAACGAGACCCTCAAGGATATGAAAAAGGCCCAACCAGAAATTAAGCATCCACTGACTGAAATAAAAAAATATTATACAAAGACCTAAAAGTACTCTAGAGGACCGCAAGAACCAAGTTAAAGATTTGAAATACAAAGAGGTAAAATTCACTCAGCTGGAAAAGCAAGAAACCAAAAGAATCAAAAAAATTGAAGATAGTGTAAGGGGCCTCTGGGACAACATCAACCATGCCAACATCCAAATTATAGGGGTGCCAGAAAAAGAGAGAGAACAAGACAATGAAAACCTATTTGAAGAAATAGTGACCGAAAACTTCTCACACTTGGTGAAAGAAATTGACTTAGGAGTCCAAGCAGCGCACCGAACCCCAATATATAGGAACCCTAAGAGGACCACACCAAGGCACATCATAATTAAAATGCCAAGAGCAAAAGACAAAGAGAATATTAAAAGCAGCAAGAGAAAAACAGTTAGTTACCTATAAGGGAGCACCCATAAGATTGTCAGCGGATTTCTCAACAGAAACAATGCAGGCCAGATGGGAGTGGCAAGAAATATTCAAAGTGATGAATAGCAAGAATCTACAACCAAGATTACTCTATCCAAGCAAAGCTATCATTCAGAATTGAAGGTCAGATAAAGTGCTTCGCACATAAGAAAAAGCTAAAGGAGTTCATCACCGCCAAACCAATATTATATGAAATGCTGAAAGATATTCTTTAAGAAGAGGAAGAAGAAAAAGGTAAAAATATAAATTATGAACAACAAATGAATCTAAAAATCAAGTGAATTAATAATCTGATGAACAGGATAAACTGGTGAATATAACAGAATCATGGACATAGGGAATGGACTTACAATTCTTGGGGAGAAAAGGGGTGTGGGAAGTGCAGCAAGAGACTGGACAAAAATCATGCAACTATGGGAGAGGACAGTGGGGGGGAGCGTGAGGGGGAAGGGTGGGATGGGTACCGGGTGGAGGGGAGCTATAAGGGGAAAAAAAGGGGGAACAATGTAATTAATAAACTGAACAATAAAGAAAAAAAAACTGACATATTTGTCCCAGACGATAAAATTCCAGGTTTTAAATGAGGGTTAGAATCTTGAAAAGCTCCTATCTGCCATTGTGAGCTTGTTGGCTTCCCAGTGATTAAAGGTGCCAATATTACTAGCACATGCGTGTCCTCTGATGGACCATGCTGCACTTGGATTTGTGTGAGTTAATAATCCAGATGACCATATGGTTTCTGTGTCTGTGGTGCAACTAATGTTTATGAATCTGCTACGAGTCAAGGCTTGGTGAGGGTTAGCAAAGAACACCCACAATTACCTGGAAAGTTTCTTCTTTTAATTTTGGAAATAATGTATTTCACATAAACAAAAGCTCTTTGGAGTCTTCAGTTTTTAAGAGTGTGAAGAGGCCTTGGTATCAAAAAGTTGGAGAGTTGCCGTCCAAGGACCTTGATAGTGGAGGATCTTGTTCCTGGATCCCATTTAGCCATCGGGGTTGCCCTGTTGTATGTACATGGGCTCCATGGTTGATAGCAGTTGAGGTTTATCTTTTAAACCTAAGGTTTCGAAGAATTATTCCTACCTCAGCAGGGAAGAAAGCAGTGTTCAGCTGAGAGAAAAATTTGCACTTATAACGGTTCTTTGCCGTCCCTCCCACCTCACTTTTTTCAGGAATGCCCACATTTTTTTCCTTTGGGAAAGTTGTATTACTATAATGTGAATGAAAGTTTGTGACCTATTTTCTTTGTTATGTAAAGGATTATACACTTAATTGTGTTAGGAACTTAGCACTTGACTATAGATGTAAATATGAAATATAAAAAAGTCCAAGTAAGTGAACCAAATTGTCTAAAATGTAGTGTGTTCTGAATATAGAATTTATCTCATTCCATTCAATAGAAATAATGATTTTTTTTCTTTTCTGATGAATTTTTCAACACGTAAGTCAAATCCAGACATAAGTTGGTCTTTCAGAGTAATATAAATTAAATTTTCTTTTCATTCCTTAGAACGTCTTAAATTTTGTTCTTGGTGTTTTGAAATATACAAGTAAGGTTTATTTCCAGTTTCTTTTGAGAAGTAAAGTTTCTGAACCATTGTAGCCTCATTTTAAGACCGGTTTACCACCACGTTTAAGAGATTTGGGGGCTGTGGTGACATATTTTACTAATGGGGTGAAATGGTCACTGTTGCTTTAAAAGGAGGAGCATCAGAATGTTTGTCTTTGTTCTGAGTCACTAAGGAGACCACAGTTATATAGGAGGCAGTTGGAGTGAGGCTAGGAGGAAACAGGTGAGGTGGGCCCCCTAGGTTAGGGTGAGACTGTGAAATGTGTCAAAAGTAGTAGTATTTAGGGTCCCTCAGGGGACTCCAGGCACGTTTAGTGGGTCTTAGACCAAGTGAGGCTGCTCGTTTGTTAATTTGAAAGAGATGTTTTTAATATAATACATGACCTGTGCCACTCTGACCTTTGATTATAAAGTCTTTTAAAATCTTTCTCAGGTTTTTTAACTAAAATGATTGTGTAGATGTAGAATTAAGGGTTTTTAAATAGTTATTTAATTTTGTTGTTCAGCCTTTTCATATTTTGTTTATCTGTTGAGTTTATTGAGAAATAGGATTGATTGGGTAATAGCTGACCCCTGATTACTGGTTGTGGAACTCTCCATCCCACCCCAGCTCTACCCCTGTCCTGGTCCCTGTGTAGTCACAGTTTTTTCTCTAAAAGTCCTTGAAAGGAACTGTGATGTTTGTATGTGTGTGGGTTTTTTTGGGGGGGGGGGGGGTGGGGGGAGTTGGTTTTTTTTTTTTAATGTAGTTTAATTTATAGTTAAGACTTACAAACCATTTTTTTTCTTTCAGGAGCTCACTCGTGTGAATGGTCTCACGATAATCTGTGTTGCCGTCAGTGAGCGGTGGCTGGCGGCAGCAGTATTTGAGGCCTGGCTGTTTGCTTAGACCAAGTGCTTGCAGCGGTCAGGCTGGGATTTTTTGAATTCAGGACTTCTGGAAGTGTCCAGGCGTTCAGTGTCCAGCGGGTAATGTATCATCCTTAAAAGTTTGAAGTTGTGTTTTCTATTTCTAAAGTGGCATTACATCTAAAGAAGGTGATACAATGTAACATTCATATATGTTTGAAACATCCTAAACTTTAGCTGGAAAGTTTTTAGGTGAATATGGAATGATGTTTAGAATTGTTCTTTTTACCTTTTCTAAACTTTTGTGTGCTTTCAACTGAAAAAGATAATAACTTACAGGTGTTTTGTTGCCCACATTCAGCTTATAAAAATGTAAAAGACACCCTAACCAGTTTGTCTCCGTGGATAGATCGTTGGCTGTGGACTGAAGGGTCCCAGGTTCGATTCTGGTCAAGGGCATACATATACCTTGGTTGTAGGTACAACCCCAGTAGGGGGTGTGCAGGAGGCAGCTGATGGATGCTTCTCTCTCATCAATGTTTCTAACTCTTTATCCCTCTCCCTTCCTCTCTATAAATAATCAATAAATACTATATTTTTTAAATGTAAAAGACTAGTCACAGACACAAAAAACACATTAGTTCAAACTGGAAAAAATAACAATTTTATTCAGAGCAATTATTTTCCCATTGGTTATTTTATTAATGCATAGAACTTGACGTCATACATCAAAATCAAGTGTACTTGAGAGGAGAGTTCCTCCTGCAGAAAACCATCCCCTGCAGGTAGGGATCAGGCTCCTTTCCCAGCCCTGTGGGAGCTTCCTAAGTCCATTCCCAGATCCTCTGAAATGGAGGGACGGGCTGCCTGCACGTCTGTGGGCAAAGGCTGGCTCAGGCCCCTCCTTTGTCTTTGGTAGGGACTGAGAATGGTGTATGAAATGAGGACTTGGTCCTCTTTTTAAGGTGGCGCTCAGATTTGTTACAAGTAGATTTGCAAGAGTAGAATACTTATCCTAAGAGTCAGATTTCTAGGCCAGATGGGCAAACAGTTGTAACTAGTATGGTTAGTAATAACAGCTCTTAACACAGCACATGGAAGGAGCGCGGTCCTGTTCTCAGGAGCGTGAGTGCTGTTTCTCACATTGAAGCTCACAGCATTATGAGATCAGCATTGCCTCCTGGATGCAGCTAATTTCTGTGACTTGCTCAAGGTCACCAGCCAAAGCACTCTCTGTAGGAAGCTCCATAAGGACCCCAGTTTAGTTCGGCTGTGACTGCAGAAGTGGTGCGGTCCTTTGTGGCACACATGCTAATGACACAGCCACTCCTGCAAGCTTCAGAGTGGTGGGAGCGTGAGGCCAAGCGCTGGAGTGAAGGGTGTGCGGAGCTGGACAGGAGATGGGATGACAGCATTTTGTGGGAAGTAGAAAGGAGTCAAGTTGTATATGGTTTTGAGTTTTGTATATTTTATGTTTTGAAGGTCTTCATTCTATATCAGTCTTTCCCCTAGGATGGAACATGGTGTCAAGTCTGAGTCATCACTAGCATTTACATGTGTTTGAAGCCTGGACAGTTCGGAAAATAGTTCTTAAGGTACATACTGTGTTCTTTGGGGTTTATTATCTTCAAATAGGAATAAGATTTTCATGAGCATGATCCTTCAGTAATTGTATTAGAAGGAAAGGGGAAAAGAAGAATAGGGAGAAGAAATACACATTCAAGGTAGCCAAGGTTCAGTATTTCCAAGTGGCCCAGTCATTTGCATAACACCCCTAGAACTCGTCCTTTTGTCAGAGCTCAGCTGGGCTGTGGTACAGGTCCAGCATACACCCTCTCCACGGGCTCTCGCAGCTAGGTGGTCGGACTTCTTCTATGACTGCTCAGGGCTCCAAAGCCCAGGACAGGAGCAGCCAGTGTTCTCACAGCATTCCACCCACTGCCCTGCAGGCAGAGTCCGCCTGATTCGGAGGGAAATGGCAGCCACCTCTCATCGCAGCAAACACTGTCTGGTCATGTCCTTGCTGCCCGGGACTGTGACTTATTTGCTATTTCCCCACTACCTGCTTTATAAGATCTTGTCCTCACCGGTTAAATGGCGAAGTTACAGATTTGCTAGCTGTTTTTTCTTTGTAATACTAGAATTTTCTTCAAAAATCGCCTCGAATTAGGTCATGTCTCACTTTAAGAAGCACTGGTCAAAATGACTTTTTTTTTTTACACTTAAACGTCCAACTTCACTGTTCGGGGCTAGGAAGTTGATCCTTTCCTGTGGTCACATGGATGTCTCCCTCCTGTGAGGTGAAGGCCATGCTCCTTTAGCTCAGTGCCTCACTGCTCACTCGCCGAGGAATGTGGCCTCGTTAACGTTGGTTGTGGTTTGGTTGCATTTCCCCATTAGGTATGGATGAGAAAGGTGACCCGATCCATGAGGAAACTCCTAAGGCCATCAAACCCACCAGTAAAGAGTTTAGGAAAACGTGGGGGTTTCGAAGGACCACCATTGCTAAACGAGAGGGCGCTGGGGACTCGGAGTTAGACTCTGTGGACCAGCAGCCCCAGCAGCAGCAGAGCCTTTCCTTGCGACGCAGTGGGCGGCAGCCAAAGCGGACTGAGAGGGTGGAGGAGTTTCTCACAACAGTCCGGCGCAGAGGGAGGAAGACAGTGCCTGTCTCCCCTGAGGACCCTAGTGAGCCAACCTCTTGCCCAGTCACAGATGTCGAAACCGCTTCTGAGGGGAGTGTCGAGAGCTCCTCTGATGGTAAAAGTGGACCCAAGGTTGGCCCCACGGGCAGTAAGGGGCAACCAGCCTCATCTGCAAAGACCAAAGGAGATGATGGTGAGGACGACACCTCCGATAGTGATAGCGATGGGTTGACCTTGAAAGAACTTCAGAATCGCCTACGAAGAAAGCGTGAACAGGAGCCAGCTGATAGGACCTTGAGAGGAGTCCAGAGTCGGCTGAGAAAGAAGCGCCGGGAGGAGGACCCAGCAGAAGCTGTGGACGTGGAGGTGGCCGATGCCATGGAGAGCTCCCCACCCAGCCAGCAGGAGCCCTCAGCTGAACAGGCAGCTAGCAGTGACAAGGAGGGGAAGTCAGAAGGGCGGACAGCCCTGAGAGTCAAAGAGGAGGACCCTGGAAGCTCAGTCAAGCACAAGCCCGAGTGTGAGGTGTATGACCCCAATGCTCTATATTGCATATGTCGTCAGCCTCACAACAACAGGTAGGCATGGGCAAGGAGGGTGCTGGCTGCCCCGGCTTTCAGGGAAACCCATGTGAGAAAAGCAGCGGATTTAGGGTTGTGGAGCTGGGCTGAATGAGCAACTTGTGCGTTGAAAAAAATGAACAAGTCATTGTCAAAAGGGACTCTGGAGTCATACATTGCAGGCACTGTGGTCGCCGTAGGCCACTTGGGGCTCTTCACTGCTTTGGTCACACTAGCCATGTGCAGTCAGCAGCCAGAGTGCAAGGCGGCAAAGACTAAACTACCTGCTACCCACTGTCAGCCAGAGATTGCTCTTAGGTGGCACTGCTCTAGTGGTGGTAGGGGAGCTGGGGTCTGGTTCTTTGGGTGGGAAAAAGTTGCTCTTTTGTTGAGACAGTACTTAGCTAAGGTGGGGAGATACCAGGAACCCTTTAGTTAAAACACTCTACTCAAAACAAGATTGAGTGAACTTGCTTGAAAGTTGAGAGGGTATTGCGTTTTTATCCTGTCTCTACTTTTCTATACGTTTGCATTTTTTTAACAATGTTGAAATCAATTTGTCTAAAATTGAGTATCTCTTTGTTTCCATTTCTGGTTATTTTCCAATTTCAGATTTATGATTTGCTGTGACCGATGTGAAGAATGGTTTCATGGTGATTGTGTGGGCATTTCTGAGGCTCGTGGGAGGCTCCTGGAAAGGAATGGAGAAGATTACATCTGCCCCAACTGCACCATTCTGCAGGTGCAGGACGAGCCTAACTCAGAAAACACCGACCAGCAGGAAGCAAGGCTGCAACCTGCAGACACTGACAGCACTGACTGTACGAGCATCGGGACCATAGAGCAGAAGTCCAGCGAAGACCAAGGAATAAAGGGGAGAATTGAGAAGGCTGCGAATCCAAGCGGCAAGAAAAAACTCAAGATATTTCAGCCTGTAAGTACCGCCTCCTGGCCCAGCGGCGACCTGCCTTCTGCCGACAAACGTCAAGAGTTTGGTTCTTTTGGAATAATTTAGGCTTCCCCAGAAGCAGTGTCTTGTCTTATGGGGTGGGCTGAGAGGAAAGGAATTGTGTCTTGTGAGCCTCCCTATCCCTGCTCCTATGGGACTCCGTGTCCAGCTCATAGATTATTACTGCTAACTCAGTGTTTTCCTTAAATGAACTGATAGACTGGCTTGTTAAAAATGAGTCTCCCTATGTAACAAATTCACAATCACCTTGGAGTTACTGAAGTGAGTGTGCCCTCGTCTCAACTGGCACCATAAAAACAAACACTTGTGAACATTTAATGAACTTCCTTCTGCGTGGCTTCAAGCTAGCAGGACACAGCTTCTGCTAACACCCTTAGTTTAAGTCTCGGCTCTTCTGAAGCACTTGGCCTCCACCATGTCAGGCTGCTGTGGAAGCCTTCCCTTTCCCAGACTATAGTAGCCTGATTGCACCAACCACATCAGTAATAGGTGCGGTTCCTGTCTTGTTTTTGGCAGCATTTGTGTGTCTGCTCACTGACCAAGGTACACAGTTGACCAAGGTTGTCAGGCAGAAGCTTGGGTTCTCTTTAGGTGCTGATGCCTTGTACCTATTAGGTGATACTTGTCAAAGTTGATCCTGTGATGATGCAAGCCACCTGCATTACCTCGGCCTCCCGGGTGCTTCCTGTGCTCGCCATTGTGACTGTGGCCCCCATGGCACCAAAGTTTTAAGGTCTTCCTCAGCCTGGATGACATGTTGGTGGCTGAGATGCAAGAGAGCAAGAAATAGTGCTCTTAAATCTCCCTTACTGGAGATGCTGAGGGGGTGGTGATGGCAGCTTTCCTGTGACTACTAGGGTTTTAAATGACCTCAGCCAGGAACAGCCCCAACCCAGTGTCTGTGGTTCTTGTCCACAGCTCTGTTTACTCTGTCTTTCTTTCTATCTGGTCTTTAGGGCTGTGATTCTTGGTCATGTTTTCCATGGATTGTCAGCTTCCGCTGAGGAGAGCTGTCTTGGGCTCTCGTGATTGCCCTGCTCAGGGCATGTTTTCACTCCCGGTCTCCCTGAGTCCCAGCCACCCTTCACCAGCCGCCCCTGCTAGTGTGGTCAGCTGGGCTGGTGGGAGAACGCCCCCTCTGGTTGTGCCCCATCTGTCCTGCAAGTGTCCAGTGGGCAGAAGGCTGTGATTGGACCATGTTGAAAGGGTCTCTGCTTTCACATCCTGCACTGTGTTGTGAGGTACTGCAGTTTATCTTGAGTGAAACTTGGATTCAGTAGAAGAAAAACTATTAAGTACTTAATGTGGAACATAAGATTTTGCTCAAGAACACTTGAAGGGGATGTGTTGTATGTTTGGGCTTAACCGTCAGGTTTATGATCCATCAGGGTTCTAGAGCCACAACCACAGACTGGGCAGGAAAACACGTTCTTCTTAAGCTCAGCTTCCTCGGGTCAGAAATGGGTCTGGCTAAGGTCCTCTGCCCAGGGTTGTCCTGGGCTGCATCCCCCGGGCCTGTGGGAGGCCAGGGTCTCAGGCCGGGTGGGTGAAGATCCGTGTCCAGAAGCTTTCGTGTCTATGAATGTGTCCTGTGTGGGTTTTGTAGCATGTTTACACTAAAAAGGTATTTGTTCGTTATCTGGGATTCACACCTTTGGGTGTCTTGGCCCTCACCTCACCTAACCCTCACCCTCACCCCACCTCACCCTCACCTCACTCTCACCCCACCCTCACCTAACCCTCACCCTCACCCCACCTCACCCTCACCCACCCTCACCTCACCTAACCCTCACCCCACCTCACCCTCACCCCACCCTCACCTCACCTAACCCTCACCCTCACCCCACCTCACCCTCACCTCATCCTCACCCTCACCCTCACCCTCACCCTCACCCTCACCCTCACCTCACAGCCAGCCACTGATGGCCCTCACAACAGGGCCGCTTTCTTCAGAATGAGCAGCAATGTCTCCTCTCCTGAAACAGGCCAAGTTTTTTATTAAGCATTTACGCTTGTTTGAATCAGACCCTTTCAATTAATTCAAAAGCATCTTAGTTACTTCTAAAAAAAAATCCCAGATACGGGAACCTAATTGTAGATGTGAAAGCACATGTGCAAGGGACAGAGTTGTAATCCCCACGAGTGGCATGCAGGCAGACGATGCGTGTCTTACACAGGGAAGTCAATTCCTGTGCTTTGAGTGAGTAAAACATTAGTTTCATTCACATTAAACATACTGTACTGTTAGTGTCTTTTGATTAAAAACAGTTCCCTCAATACTAGAAATAGTGGTTTTACAAAGTACCTTAACTGCTTACATTGGTAAGTCTGAAGGCACGTGTTGTGTTCTGCAGATCACTGAGTCTCCTGCCGCCGCAAAGTGTATCGGGCCTGGGTGCTCCAGCGTGGCGCAGCCCGACTCTGTCTACTGCAGCAGTGACTGCATTCTGAAACATGCTGCTGCCACCATGAGGTTCCTGAGTGCAGGGAAGGAGTCAAAACAAAAACACAAAGAAAAGACCAAGACCAAGCCAGAAACACTCGTTCTTCCCAGGTGTGGCGTTCAGGTAAGCTGACCAAGACCACCATCCCCATTGGAGTAGTCAAAGCCTAAGTGTACCCATGTTCCAGACTCGCTGGCTTGTTTGTAGAGTGTAGGGGAAGCAGCATAGATGGAAGTCGGGTGCCATCCCCTCTTGTGTTGTCCTCCACCTTTTCCACCAGTCCTGTTGTCAGAATTATCAATGAGTATATATTCTCACATTTTCTTTTCTCTGCCCTCTAGCTGAGGGATCGACTAATATGGACACAGTAAAGCACACCCAGGCAGCTAGCAGGCTGTTACTCCTAAGCCAGCCATCTCCTAAGAAGTATCGGTGACCATTGAAGCCCATGTGGGAAGCGCCGTCACAGCCATCCAGCAGGGCTGGGGAATGGGCTCTGAGGCGAGACTTTCTCACTGTGAGACTTGGCTCTCAGGTGGTCTGGCTTTGAGACACACGGGACTTGTCAAGAGTCGGGGTGTTTCTAGTACAAGCACTTGACTCCCACTTGCGTATCCTCCTGGAGTTCGCTTCGGTTGGCATGGCTGTGGGATGGCCCCGTTATAGTTGAATGCTTATTTAGCGTTTAGGTGGCCTTTTATTTATTTACTTTTGTTAATTCCTTACCTGAGGGTATTTTTTTCTATTGCTTTTAAAGAGAACGGAAAGGAGAGAGGGAGGGAGAGAGAAAAACATTGATGTGAGAGAGACACATAGCTGTTGCCTCCCACACGCACCCCAACTGGAGAAGGGGAGCAAACGCAAAAACGAGACCCTTTCGTTCACATGCAGATGCTCTAACCCCTGAGAAACACCTGCCAAGGCTAGATGGCCTGATTTTTATTTCTTTTTTATTTTTGTTATTTAGAGAGGAAGGGAGAGGGAGAGAGGGATATGACGAGAGAGAATCATCCGTCAGCTGCCTCCTGCATGTGCCCTGACTGGGAACGGAGCCATGGCCTCTCGGTTCATAGATGGCCACTCAGCCACTGAGCCACACCGGCTGGGCCCGACGGCCTGATTTTTAAAGCAGGTAATTTTGAATCAACTGCTGTGTCCAGTAAGAGTGACAGCGCAGGATGCCTGATGGAGAGCATGAGAGTGTGGGTCACAGCCTTGTTGCCCAGCATCACCCTCTCCTACAGTGTTGTGGGCAGGCAGGCTCTCATAGAGGCCCTTCCCGCTTGGCTCTTGCCTATTTTCACCACCTGCTCAAGCGACTTGTTTTGTGTTGCCCTGGCTGCCTCACATCTCAGTGGATGACAGTTATTCTGTGTTGGGCCTCACGTCACTCAGAAGTTGAAACCCTTTCCAGCCATTATGGTGGAATGCTGATGGCTCAGCTGGTGGTGAGGCTTGCTGAGGCCTGGTGCTGAGCAAGCGTGGTGCCCAGGCGCAGGGTAGGGTGGGAACGTGAGTGACCTTAAGCATATTCTCACCTTCCTTGAGAAAGGGAAGTGAATGAAGGTTAACTTTTGACCTCCTTAATGATTGGGGTTTTACTGATTATTCAGGCAGGCATTAAAGTCTCTTCTGTGCCCAAGAGACCTGCTCCAGACAAGAAAGAGAATGCCATGAAGAAGGCAGTGGTGGCCCCTGCTCGGACTGAGGTCCTTGTGAAGGAAACGACTTGCGAGAGCAGCACGCCATCCTGGGCAAGCGACCACAATTACAATGCAGTAAAGCCAGAACAGACTGCTGCCCTGTGGCCGTCACTGTTGTATAAATGTATGTATCACCTAGGGGTGGCTTCTGGACCCTTCCCTGTCTTTCTGGATGTCTGTCCACTCAGGACTGTCCAGAACTAGGAGGTGTAGCCAAGCTCAAAGCTGCATCTCCAGGGATGGAAGCAAATACCCGGGAGTCCCATGGGCTCCACTTAGCCTGTTTCCCACAAAGCCCTGCAAACCTCGGTGTTGAATGTGGCACCTGGCAATTGAGGTCTAATCTGTTTTCATTATCATACATTGGTAAGTATTTGGTATTGTTGCCAACAAAGTCCAATGAGTAGGTAGGTACTCTTGCCCGACACTCCCAAGTTCATTAGCATACACATTACAGGTGCATCATTATCACGGCTCTGTTAGCTGTGCAGGTTTCCACAGTCATTACTTCCTTTGTGTGTTGGGGAGCTCTTTCTGCAAATTGATGTTGCACTGATAGTCAACTAAAGTACGGTTTTTGAGCTGAGAGAAATTTTTCATGTTCAGTACACATTACATATCCACATATACACACTCCTGGTCTCACACACTGAGCGTTCATGTGTCTCAGGTAAGTGGGCGAGCTGTCTCCTAAAACAGACTCCACCAGGGACCTCCAGATTTCTCTGGATGCTGGACTGTAGGCCATGCGTCCCCAACCCCAAAAAATGAGTTGAGGTACTGCCAGCCAGTCTTGGAAATCCCAGATTTGCTTATGCCCCAGGACCTTTTGTTTGTTGTTTTTCAGTCTAACTCTCCAAAATTAAATTGATCTACAGAGCACAGCTTATTCTATTACTAAGATTATTTTTATTTGTGCTATCTTTTATACTGTTTACGCCTTTTTTTAAAGCACTCAAAGGTTAAAAGGGCCTGAATTCCAAGATTATAGAGCTGTTCCGCCTTCTCCTTTTAGTCACCTTTTAACAGTCACTGAGGGAGGATACCTGTAGTAGGCGCTGAGCTAGTGTAGTTAGAAAATGTGTAACAATGCTCACTTTGAAACTGTAAATGGCCTGATACCTTTGTAAATTGCAAAGTAATACTAGGTTTTTTTGTTTTAGGAGTACATTGTTAAGTACAGTTAACCTGTATTAAAATGAGTTGATACATTTTAGCTTGTTTAAGCTAAGAATTTCATGCTCAAATTTTCATCAAGTTATAGCATGTCTATGTTATAGTGCTTTTATAGAAGCTGTGAGCATACCTAAAAACATGCATCACTTATGTGTGAGCTGATGGGAGCTGTGACTTTGGAGTCCTGTGTACTGTGCTCTAAGTGGGTTACAGGATACAGGACGCAGACTCAGGAAACACGGGCACATCTACCAAGGTCCTGGCGACTGGTTTCCATCTGTTGACTAGAACTGGAAAGCTGCTCCGAGGCACCCTGTGCGGAGTTGTGAGAACAGGATGGCTCTCTCCCTGGACTCTACTCCCACTGTGACCTTGAGAAGAAAGGACTTTGGGGAGGGGAAGTATACCAGGGGCCCATTTCTCTGCTCACAGACTGGATTTCCTTTTCTTCTCCACCTCCTCTCCATATCAGCTCCTCCCTGAAACTTCATGGGCTTTAATTGACAAAGTTGAAACAAACTAATGACTAACCCTTCCTAGCACACTGCTACGCCAGAGTTAAAACCGATGGATATCCAGAATTGAGTGCATGGGGGACATTTTTGAGTTGCTTTTGATCATTTTTTTGTTGTTATCCCAGAAATGTCATCTGCCCCCAAAATGATTGGGAGGTACAGTAAAAGGGTCATTGGAAAAATACTGACTTCAGTCTGGGTTAGTAGCAGTTGTGTCTACCTCTGACCCAGGTCATCCTTTCACAGTTGCTATATAGCACACACACAACCCTGCAGCCCCATGAGGACCCCTTCCCCCGCCCCACCTGCCTGCCTGGCCGGCTTCAGAATGGCCTTTTCTGTGTTGGGATGGTGAGATTCGAGGCGCACCTTATGCTGGGACACTGGCCTGGGCATGGGGAGCCTCATTTAGCCCAGAGAGCCAGTGTGTTGCTCCTGGCAGTGCTCTGCGCTTCCCTCTCCCAGTCCTTGTGCTGACATGGATTGTGGATGCAGGGACAACTTGTCAGGAACATGGTGTGGGACCCTCCTTTATGCCACATCGAAGTTTACTCTTTCTCTTCATGAAAGTATCAGGTCCTTTATGCTCTCAGGGTAATGCAATTAACATGCACTCATTCCTGTTAATTTTTTATTTAAGTTGTTTTTGAGGTTTTCTGTACTTGTGGAAACATTGTTTTTTTAATTTCTCCCCCAAATCAATCATGTTTGTGCTTCTGCAGGTTCTTTTTTTTTTTTTTTTTTTTTCTTTTTCTCTTCATTTCCACTATTGGTTTGCCTTCCATTATTGTTAAGGCATGGAGAGAGCTTAACTTTTTTTTTTTTCTTTTGTAAAATGCCCCAGGTTTATTAGGTATGGAAGTGGGATTCTGGTATTCATATTCTAGTATTTTGGGCTCCTTAAATTTCTCATTAGGTGACTTTAAAACACAGGATCTGAACAAATTTTGACTGAAATACAAGATTTCTACAATTTCATCTAGCTTTGAGAATTAAAATGGAAAGCCCTAAGAGAACCAGGATACCCAAATCCGGATGGATGGTTTGTTAAGCATCTTGTCCAGACGCAGCACTCCCCCAAGTCCCTGTGTGGCCATGCAGGGCATCCACGAGCTGTGGAGAAGTGGATGGAGAGCACGGATTCATGAGGGTGACTAATGGCATGGGCTCCAGGAGCACATTTCACAAATCATCAGAGGAAACAAGTTTCCTGTAATAAAATATGGGGGATTCTAGAACCCAAGCATATTTTGTAGACATTTAAAGCAGGGACAGGGGGATCTTTTGTTTTATCAGCTGCGTGAGCCATTTTTACCTGTCTCTTCCAGGATTGTCAGTAGCAATAAAATGTGGCTGGGACAAACCAGACTTCGTCCATATGAACCAATTTCTCCCCCACCTTCCCCTCCCCCCCAGGTCCTCCTCAGAGGAAAAACAAAAGCTTGTACTGATGAAGGATTTAGCTTGACAATTGTTTTAATGCTCTCCATACAGCCGCAATTTTCTTTGTTGTCAGTGACATTCTTTTGGTATTTGCAGTGTTGTACTTTTATAACATTGAAATACCCAACTATTCAGGTAATTATATTGGGGAAAGGTTTCATGTACATAAACATTTGAGATGAAAGCCCTCGGCAGCACCCTTTGCTCGAGCTCTAGGGGAAGAAGGGGTGCTAAAAGTTCCAGCTCAGGATGGGTCCTGAACCCTCCACCTGCTCTTCAGTGACCTATGACCTTTTGGAACTTTGGGCCCATCTGATACTGCTTGCCACTCTGGCAGCATCATCATTGTTAGAGCCCAAGTACCCCTTTGAAGATGATGCTGCAGGTCTTCTAATGTGCTGCACAAGTTGTGGGTATATTTGTATAAAATCATAAAATACTATTCTTGATGTTTACGCATGGCACAAAACTGCACATAGTTACATCCTTAGCTTCTGGGAATTAAAGAAGTAAACTTACAAGATGGATAAGAAGTTTTGCCACTTTCATTTGTTTAAATGAAAAAGCATCTAATTACACAGGTGGACCTGGAGGAGCTCGGCAGGAAGAGCGCCAAGGTAACTTGTCTAGCCGCTGCATCTGCATGGCCACCCGCCTGCCCTGGGTGTCCACTCAAGTGACCCTTTGTGACCTGGAGCTCACAGGGAAGGTCTCAGGCCCCTGCCCCCATATTACTGGTGGAAGTAGTAAACAAGTTGGGTACAGATGTTGGTTAAACTATAGCCTTATTAAAGTGAGGAGACTGTCTGGTGACAGTGCTGAGATGGCGGGAAAGCAGCAGCTGCACTTCCCAGGCCACTGCCCTGCCCCGCACCCCCCCCCCCCACCCCAGGCTGTTTGCCCCATCCTCTTGATTACAAGCCCGGCTCCCCATGAGGCCTTGATCACATTATTCTAGTTTTAGTGGTGAAGGATAATTGGGTCAGTTCTTGCATATGCTGTCAATCCAACATGAATTTGTAAAACCCTGTATGTGAGACTTAAAATCAAGAAGGGCATTAACCTCCAGATACATACTTAGTTTAGGGCAAGTTTCTTTGAAGAGGTCTAGGCACCTCTCCATTTAAGGTGTAAATCACCCAAATAGGACATCAGATAAGTCAACTAGAAAAGATTTGTGGCCCAACCGCAGCCGTTCAGACCTCTCTAGAGACATCCTAGTGACAGGCGTGTTCAGTCAGAGCAGCAGCCGGGAGGTGGCTTACACGTGTTCTCTAGGAACTTTTCTAACAAAAGCAAATAAGTACGTACTGAAAAACTCAAAATATTTAAGCAAATGTATAAAAGCAAAACGATTTGTTGTTACTTGATTTGGGGGGGGGAATTTTAACAGGAAACCCAAGTTGTAGTGAGAGATATAATTGTACCTGGGTCCCGCTGAGCTAAAAGTAGAGCTGAAGTCACTATGAACAGAATTCACATCCACACTTGCTCCACTGTGTCCTCCAAGCCCACCCTCTGACTCTGTTACAGAGACGGCTCTTACAGTGGTAGCGGCCTCAGTCTGACTGCTGAGTGGCTGTGGGACCCAAAGGGTGGTGATGGTGGAGTAGGGTGCCGAGTCCCTGGACAGCTCCAGAGAGGGAACTCCCCTGCCAGGGCTTCCATTTGCTTCCCTGCACCTGCTATATGGTTGGTTCACTGTCACACCACACATGCTCACTTAATTTTTTTGGCTCTTAACAGCCAGTCACTAAGAAGTCCCATCTGGGATGGCAGTGTGACACTCATTTTGGGGTTTAGGGGGAGGGGGGGACATTATATTGGCACATTGAGGAGGAGGAGGTATATATAGCATCATACAATTGCTCTGAAGGCTTCTCACCAGGCCCTCTGCCTGTGCTGGTTGGGTGTACCCCCATATTTACTTGCAGTCCTGCTATAACTTCATTTGGGGGTCTGCAGTCTCCATGTGGGAGACAGCAGCAGTGCTGGTGGAACCTGTGTCCTCCGGTCTTCACTAAGGCCCGCCAGTGCCACCCAGAGGCCAGAGATGCCCCACAGCCTGCCTTGCAGTGTGACAAGGCCCTCACTCAGTGCTTACTGGGAAATGAGCCAATTAGAGTTTCTGATTACCAGTCCCTGGGAACACCATCCTGTTTAGTTCTACACTAGGCCTCACCTCAACCTTTCGTTCCCATCACACGTGGCCAGCAGGTAGAAACTGGTCTGGCCCACAGGGCAGCCCTGTCTCATATAGCTGCTAAGGTGTCTGGCTCCCCAAGTCAGCCTGGCCTGGAGCTAAGGATAAGCAGGCTCCAGAGTGGGAGCTAAAGGTGCCTTAACTGCCAGGATAGCCCAGACTGGCACACTCCAGGGTCAACTCTGCCCATACTGCAATCACTGCTGATACTGTCAGCCTTGCCACTGCAGATCAGCAGGGAGTTCAGCAGGTCATGGGGGGGGGGGGGGGGGCGCGGTCTGCTGTCCCCTGAAGGCACCTCAGCATGGAGTGTGCTGCTGCTTTTCTAGAATGGGTTCTTTCTCATTGGTTATCAAATTATTCCCTGCCCTTCCAAAAAGATATACACAACATAGAAATTAATTTAGGTGGGAGTTTTGCAAATTTGATTTTAGTTCTACTCAAAAATAGTGTTTTCTGTCACTGAGAATGTTCCGGCACTGCACTAGAGCCACTGTTGTTCCAGAATGTCCCAAGTCCAGCTTTCAGTGGGGCCACATGTGCCAACATGTGTAGCAGTTGCTGCATGGAAGTTTTTTGCAGGTTGTAAATATGTCTCTTCAAAGTAGAGGAGGTTAGTGGCCAACTTGTTGGGGTTCACCAGTTTCAGGCATTTTACCAGTAATTAAGTTGTACTTGTTTATGCCCTTAGGGATCAGATAAAGGATAGTGAAGGTTGACTTTCAAGAGAGAAAAGCAACTAATTTTACAAAATAGCATGATGGTTAAGGAAAGTCGTCCCCTAACTTTTTAAGTAGATTGCATGTGTTGGCTGTTACCGCTCTTGAGTGACATCATTTTAATTGGGTGGGGGAGATGTTTTAAAAGTAACCTCTCAGTGCGTTTTCCCCTGAATGAGTAAAACAGGCTAGCTAGACCAGAAGTATTGATCTTAGATTCTGATCTGGAGACAGACCTAGAGCTTTTGAAGGTAATACGAATTTGTCACGTGAAACAGAATGCCCAACAAAGTTTGTTCTAGGCCCCATCATGCAGGGGTTCTGTGTTCCAGTCAGGCATCCTTTCAGGTGTTTGGATGTACCTCAGCCAGGCCTTCAGAATTTGTTAAAAGTGTGCTACTAGAATACTCAGCAAGATGTACGTTTGTCAGAGGCAGTGACTGAACTGGTTTCAGGTCCCAGTTTTCATCGTCAGCAGTTCATTCCTCCTTGACTGCTGATAGCTGACTTCCCTGCCTGGTGCTCGGTGACCTCCCTCTGCCGGGCAGTGCCTTAGACACCCAGGTAGCACCAGCTCCTCAGTGATACAACTCCTCCCCCTGCCACTTCCCCCTGTTGTTGAACCTGAGCTTGAGTGATCCTGCAGGTAAGGTGCTGCAAACCTTAGCCACATCCAAACTGATAAAAATGAATTCCCAAGTGGCCTCCTCCTCCAGTATGTGGACTCAGTCTGATGAAGTGACACATGTAGAGATGCTTTTATCTTCGTTCTTGTCCCATTTCTCATTCTATTGAACTTTGTGCTTTATTTAGAAACCCAGTTTCCAAAGCATGGAAGCCTTTAGAGGTGAGCCTTGGTGATGGCAGGCATGGGTAATGACAAGCGGGACAGGTGGAGAAGCAGGCTGGCTGAGGCCTAGAGCCCCAGCAAGCTTGAGGGCCTGGTGTACAGCCACCTTAGGCTGGGGTAGGCAGGAGGCGTGAGTGCTTTGAGAGGAAAATACGGGATTAAAGTCAGAATTTGTGATAGAAACAAGGGACTTCTAACACTGTCCTAGCTTTTGGGTCCTGGTGGTGCTGCTGCACAAACGCTAAAATTGCGTGATTTTATTTGTACTACCAAGTGGAAGGAACTTGAGGTCCCTATGTGCCTTTAGCAAAGCCCATTGTTGAACTGACTCACCTGC
Source organism: Antrozous pallidus (assembly GCA_027563665.1). NCBI lineage: Eukaryota > Metazoa > Chordata > Mammalia > Chiroptera > Vespertilionidae > Antrozous > Antrozous pallidus. Next base: position 1,122,763 of record CM050518.1, read on the forward strand.
TGCTGCAGGCGGGAAGTGCTCAGGTTGGTGGCTCAGGCCCTTCTGCCAAGGCAGCCGCAGCTGGTGGTGGTGTCTGCCTGGGCCCTGGAGCATGAACACCTGGGAGGGCGGGCGGCACTTGGAGAAAGAGTCTCACCTCACCCAATTTCCTGCTGTCTCCCTGGTTTAGTGGCAGTTAGAGGGAGCCGTGGTGGCTGACTGGTGATTGATTTTCAATCCCTGGGTGAGATGGAAAGCTCACTAGAGCATCATTTATGGAAGCTCTGCCCCCATTTGCACATATGGGAGTCTTAGAGACTCACTGCTGCTGCTGCGCAAGTAGTTTGAGAAAAAACACCTATAGAAGGTGCCTTTTACATCGGTCCCTTGTGACCTGGTCGGTGTCCCTGCTCGCTTACTGGGCCCACCTATTCCGGCCATTCTGCGTGGAGCAAGGGCCATCTGTAAACCTGCTGACCTGGCTTTGGTCAGCTGCACACCCTTAGGACTGAGGGGCTCAGCATCTGTCTTAGGATTGTCTTGTTTCCCTAAAACCTTAAGAATGAAGGCCTGACAGGATTAATGTAATCCATACTTTAGCATGCTCTCTTTAAAATAAAAAGTATTGGTGTCAAAAATTTTGTTTAAGTTGGAGGGTTTTGATATGTTTTGAGCTTTTGTCTACAATTCTTGTTTGGATTAAAAGTGCTAATTTACGGTCTTACAAATAATCAAATACAACTGGTAGTTTTATTTATTTGTTTAAATATAATATTTTTATTGATTTCAGAGAAGGGAGAGAGAGAAACACCAGTGATGAGAGAGAATCATTGATTGGCTGCCTCCTGCACGCCCCCTACTGGAGACCAAGCCTACAACCTGGGCATGTGCCCCCGACCAGAATCGAACCTGGGACCTTTCAGTCCACAGGCCAACACTCTATCCACTGAGCCAAATCAGTCAGGGCACAACTGGTAGTTTTAAATGGGAATGTTTGTATCAGTGCACAACCTGTTCTTGTCACCTTAGTATAATAGGGGTAAGTCTTCCCATGTTACAGATTTCTGCCAACCTTCCTGTGTTTTATAAATGGCATTGTATTGACTTGTCCAAAAGAATAATGAACACTTGAGGGTAATCTACCCCCAAGGACTCTTAATACTCCTTCCACGTACTCAAGGGCCCAGAGGCAGTGTGTGACCAATCTTGAAGAGATTTTTTTAGGTCATGTTTACAAAGAAATTGCACTCAAGTTCTTAGTGAAAGTGCTCTTCTGGATCTACTGTTTTAAAATATATTTTTATTGATTTCAGAGAGGAAGGGAGAGAGAGACAGAAACATCAATGATAAGAGAGAACCATTGATTGGCTGCCTCCTGCACATCCCCTGCTGAGGATCAAGCCTGCAATTCAGGCATGTGCCCTTGACTGGAATCTAACCCAGAATCCTTCAGTCTGCAGGCTGACGCTATATTTCTGAGCCAAACCGGCTAGGGCCAGTAAAGCATTTCTTTCTGAAATAAAATGTGGTCACGATCATAAATAGTGCCAGAGGCCTTAATTACACTCCTTTTCTGAATTTGATAAGTATTTTTAAAACATTTTTCCCTAAATGAGTGTCTCATACAATAAGATCTGGTGATCTCCCCCGTAACCACCCCCACCCCCATCGCCCACATCTTAATTTTCATACTTAGTAGGATTTTAAGGTAAATAATTTTGTGTGGGGGGACATGTTTTCTTTGTATTGGTTTCAGGTCAGTATGGCTTAGTGGTTAAATAATCACATACTTTGGCCCTAGCTGGTTTGGGTCAGTCAGTGGATAGAGCGTCGGCCTTCGGACTGAAGGATCCTAGGTTTGATTCCTGCCAGAGCATGTACCTCGATTGCAGGCTCTGCCCTGGTCAAGGGTTTATGCAGGAGGCAGCCAATCAATGTGTTTCCCTCACATCAATATTACCCTCTGCCTTTCTCTCTCTCTTCCACTCTCTTAAAAGTCAATGGAAAAATATCCTCAGGTGAAGATTTAAAAAAATTATATACTTTCCATAGGGTTCCCCTCAATATTTCCAGTACCTCAGCTGGGCCCTGGTAAACTTTGCTAGTTTGAAGCTGAGCGTGCTTTTCATGTCACCTGACAGTACACTTCGTGCCCTCCTGCCTCACTAAGATTGTGTGTTCTTCGCAGCCATGAAGGAAGACCGGCAAGTGGAGAACACAGCAGCTGTGGTGCCGAAGAAAGTGGCTGCTCCAGGCCCTGCTATGGGCAGCAGGCAGCCTGCAGCCCGGAGTCTCCTTCCAAAGAAGACCCCTCCTTTCACAAATGTGACCAAGCCAGGCGTCAGGAAGTTGCCCTCAGGCTTCAAGGGCACTATACCCAGGAGGCCATGGCCCTCACCTGCCCCCTCAGGCAGTGTTCCTGCCACCAAGCAGACAGGGCTGGTGCCTGGTGCCACCACATCTACTTCCAAAAAGCTGCCAGGCTCCTCTGCCTTAGGGGGAGCCGCCAGGAAGCCCATGGTGACATCTGTTCCCTTGGCCTCTCCAACCCCAGGACGCCTGGGGGCCTCGAGTACCACCCCATCACAGCCAAATTCACAGATTCGGCAAAATATAAGGCGCTCCTTGAAGGAAATTTTGTGGAAAAGGTGGGCTGTTACGCTTGATTTATCTGTTAAAGTGGACGGTTTCCGCTGTTGGAGAGTGAAGTGCAAGCTCAGGGTTTACACGGTTCTGTTTCTTATAGAGCCAGTGACAGTGATGACCTCATGATGACAGAGAATGAGGTCGGGAAGGTTGCACTCCACATCGAGAAAGAGATGTTCAATCTCTTCCACGTCACTGACAATCGCTACAAGAGCAAGTACCGCAGCATCATGTTCAACCTCAAGGACCCCAAGAACCAGGTGTGTGCCCCATGGTTCAGGGCTGGGCTTCCTGCTGCAGAGGGCACGCGTTCTCTGTCACGTCGTTAAATCACACAGTGTTGGGAAGCATTTCTACCCTTTCTGTGGAAGCTAACTGCCATTTTTGTTCCCTTTGACACTGGCCATCGGTGTAGGGAATAGTGTGCCTCCTTCCTTCCTTTCCTTAGCTGCAGCCCTTAGCTTCCTCACTGGCTCCCTGAAGACCATATGTAGTTCACCAGATTCGTCTCTTAAATGTGGCTGTAAAATTGCTTTCTCGTCATTTCGTTCGTTCCAGAATAAAATTCAAATTCCTCATGGCAGTATGTGGGTAGCTCCATATTTGGGCATTATTGTCATTCCCCTTCAGCTGAGCGAGCCTGTCCTCATGGTTGCCTTAGACCAGTGGTCGGCAAACTCATTAGTCAACAGAGCCAAATGTCAACAGTACAATGATTGAAATTTCTTTTGAGAGCCGAAAACCGACTTCTGCACATGGGGTACAAAGTTTCAGTCGCACTGTATGTACGCACCCACACATGGTATTTTGTGGAAGAGCCACATTCATGGACCAAAGAGCCGCATGTGGCTCGGAGCCACAGTTTGCCGACCACTGCCTTAGACTAACTCTACTGTGCTCACTCTTTGGACAGCTGCTATGCACACCTGAGTGGGGGCACTTGGTTCTCACAGCAGCCGTGGGAGGGCAGTGCTATTCCCATGGGTTAGAGTGGGCTGGACTCTGGCCTGGTGTGGCTCCTGCTTCCTGCACTGGGCTCATGGTTGCCCACTTCTCCACCTCTTAAACTCTCTCCTGTGTTCAGAAGCAGGGTCACAAGGAAGCTCTGACTTTCCGTCTTGCCTGTTAAGGCCTGGCAGGAGAGGTCTCTTCTCACTTTTAGCCCTAACTCTGCCTTTGGAGTTGATCTCTTATCTCTGAGGTCTCTAGAACAGTTGGTGCAGTGTGGGCCTCAGGTCAGCTGTACAGGCCCAGTGCTGATGTTTTCTGGGCATGTTAGCTCCCATGATTTCTTAGGGGGCTGCACACCTTGAGGCCCCTGCTGTCCTGGGTCCTGTGCTTTGGCCTGTGTCACCAGCCTCTGGTCAGGGACTCCACCTACTGCTCTGTCTCCTCCATGCCCTTCCTTGGGTCTTAGAGACACTCACTCAACTGTCCTGAACCAGTGAGTGAAAATGTTTGTTCACAGGGTCTCTTCCATCGTGTTCTGCGTGAAGAAATCTCTTTGGCCAAACTTGTGAGAATGAAGCCAGAAGAACTTGTGTCTAAAGAGCTTTCCACGTGGAAAGAGAGGCCAACAAAGCCTGTGAGTGCTGGGGAGCGTCTGCCAAAAGCCCAAGCAGCCGGCCTTTTGCCCAGAAGTAAAGGCTGCACTGGGAGCAGGAGGGAGCCCACTAAGGCTGTCTTCTCTCTTAGGTGATGGAGCCCAGAGCGAGATTGCATCAGGAAAGTAAAAAGACAGCCGTCAGGCAGGAGGCCATTCCCGACATGGAAGACTCCCCTCCAGTGTCAGACTCAGATGTAAGCATGTGGGTTAGGATCATGCAGTCGCCTTGTCTCAGTGCTTTGTGCTCGGTTTCTTGTCCCATGCCGACTGGGAAGCGGCGACCCATACCATGTCCCCTCTTTTCCTCTTAGGAGCAGGAGTCAGTACGCGCTGTTCCCGAGAAAAGCGCTGCGCCCCCTCTGGATCTCTTCAGCAGCATGTTAAAGGACACGACGGGCCAGCACCGCGCCCACCTCTTTGACCTGAACTGCAAGATTTGTACAGGTGAGCAGGCGCAGGAGTTTTGTGTAACATTGCTGACCCTGGTGTAGCAATTGTATTTAGCCCAAGTTTAAAACATGATGCAGCCGGGATGGTCTTTGTGATTGTGTGAGGTCGGTGCCTGCTCTTTTATCCTTGAAAAATGGTCATTTACTTGGGGGCAGGCTGTGCCCTCAAACCAAGCCTCTCTTATGCTACAGGTCAGGTTCCATCATCAGAAGATGAACCAGCTCCAAAAAGACAAAAGTTGTCAGCTCCTGCTAAGAAAGAAGAGTCAAAATCCAAGTACGACAGCTCTGCCTGTGAGCCAGTTTTCAGCTCATCAGATGATGCGGTGCCAGAAAGTCTCCCTGAAAACACCTCTGAGCTAAACCCAGAGAGTGTGTCCCAGGCTGTCTTGGAAAGGAGGTACTTCCCCGGGGCTCCAGGAGATGGCGTGCCTGAGCCCTCTGCCTTGGAAGGGCCTTCTTGCCCAACCTCCTGTGGGGGCACAGTGCTTACCACTGTCACCATGTCTGGTCGAGACCCCAGGACCGCACAAAGCGCAGCGAGCACAATCCTGACTCCTGCAGCAGCACTCCCAGGCAGCACCTACCTGGCAGAGCCACAACAAGAAGTCCTGAAGCCTGCTGCGACCACGATGTTGGTGCCCAAGTCCATACTAGCCAAGCCATCCTCATCCCCCGAGCCCAGATACCTGCTGTCGGTCCCGCCATCTCCAAGCATCAGGTGCGGTCCCCACATGTGCTCACTCCTGGTAGAGGGAGGGGCAAGAAGAGTGACTCAGTCCTCAGCTTATAGTCACCCTGCAAAACTGCTGCTCTTGGGGTGTGTGTAAAGCACTCAGTGTCCCACATTTAAGCTGCCTACACCATTAGAAGTATAAATCTTGAAACTTTGAATTTATGGCCATTTGATTTTGTGGCCTATTCATATTCAGTTTGTTTTTCTTTGAGCAGAAGAATATCTGTTTACATCATAATAATTAAAGTAGTTAATTTGAAAAAGTAAGCTACCATAACCTGCCCAAACTCACTTTTACTTTTGTAATATGTAAAATATTCCTACTTCGGACACCCGAAGAGCTTTACTCTTTTTCTCTGGTTTTGTTTTGCAGCGCTGCGGCATCTCGGTCCCCTCCAGAAGGAGATACGACCCTCTTTCTGTCTCGACTCAGCACCATTTGGAAAGGATTTATTAACATGCAGAGTGTAGCGAAGTTTGTCACTAAGGCTTACCCCGTCTCTGGATGTTTTGATTATCTCAGTGAGGTTAGAGCCGAGAGAAAGTGAGAGAGAGAGAAAGTGGTGTGTGTGTGTGTGTGTGTGTGTGTGTGTGTGTGTGTGTGCGCGCGTGCGCGCGCATAGGCACCTCTCACAGGTGTTCTGATCCTGTGGGACAGTCTGCCATCAGTGACTGGAGTTACAGCGGGGACTGATGGACGAGTCCACAGGTTGAGCAGCTTGGACAGAAATTCCAATGAGAAACTGTGGGCCTCCTCACTTCCATGAAGAAGCCCAGTTGGTCTTTCTCCTCCCTCCATTTAGCTTGGGCATTTACCCAGAGTGTGTGACCTGCCTTGGTGTGTAGTGACACATAGAGTGAACAGAGCCCTGGACAGGCAGCAGTCCTGGAGACACTTGAGTCAGTCCTGCAGTCTGTCTTCATGAAGCTAACGGGCCTGTTTGGCACATCACCTCCCACCATGGGTCTGGTAACTCGTAATCCTGTAGCATTTGGTATAGTTACTACCCTTTTCTTTGGAGTCTTGACTCACTAACTTGGGGCCCTAAGATGACTGTATCGGCCTCTACATGCCAGTTTACCTGTCACTTACGCAAAGTGCGTTTTGTTTAGGACCTGCCAGACACTATTCACATTGGTGGACGGATCGCACCCAGGACTGTGTGGGACTATGTCGGCAAACTCAAATCCTCTGTGTCTAAGGTACTGCTCATTGTTTGCACCACCGAAGAAGGTGCCTGTTCAAACACAGCTCTGCCCTCAGTTTTCATCCCAATGGGTTAATATGTGAAATGTCAGCTTCCTAAGTATTTCCAGGTGGACCTTAGAGCTGAATGAGTCCAGGTGGGTGGGAGTGCTATAGTGCTGAGGTTTTGATATTGATCTATGATGGGTACATGCAGGCCGTTGTTAGTGAGCACCGCTCTGTTCCCTGTTGTTCTTGCCACAGGAGGAGTTGACTGGCTTTCCTCTGTGCATCCGAGATTAGCCACAGCCATGTCTGCGTGTACAGTGCTCTTGGGGCCAGGCTGTCATGTTTCTCAGGTTCACAGGGGTTCAGGCCCCTTCTGGTCTAGCTTAGCCCTCCTGTTGGACAGGCACAGGGAGTTCTATAGCTCACCACCTCACCCTGCCCATGGATTGTCTTGGGTGTGAGAACTCCACAGGTGGGTGCTATTCCGAGGACCTGCAACTGTTGAGTCCAGAAACCTGGCCCTGAGCCTGTGTTCTGTCTGCCGCTCCATTGCTAAGAGGACTGAAATCGAAGTCAGAACCACGTCTCTCTTGTTGAGATCGATGCTGTTTTTGGCACCGCAGGCCAATGCTCCCTGTCCTGTTTGTGTTGCAGGAGCTGTGTCTGATCCGCTTCCATCCCGCCACGGAGGAGGAGGAGGTGGCCTATATATCTCTCTACTCCTATTTTAGCAGCCGCGGCCGCTTTGGTGTTGTTGCTAACAATAGTAGGCACATCAAGGACCTCTACTTGATCCCACTGAGCTCTGAGGACCCTGTTCCATCCAAGCTCTTGCCCTTTGAGGGACCAGGTAAGCACCTCTGGTCACACATATCCCCTTCCCCTGACATTGAGTCCTACTGAGCTGTCACAGGTAGTTGTAACAGCTCCCCACACTGTCTGGCAGCAGAAACTAGCAGTCATGTGAAGCCACATTGAGCTGGAGAATGCAGCTCTAGGCTTGGGGGCTGGCACCAGAAGTACCCTTATTATTGGCATAAATTGCCTTAGAAAAGTTCTGTGAAGGGAAAAGTCCTCAGCATTCCGCCAGCCTTTCACTTGCATGGCCTTGGTCGTTGGATGGATCAGGTGCCCAGGAGCCTGGACAGCACAGGAGTTGGGGAGGTGGAGAGGCAACACTTCACCGCGCTGGTCACTCCTGCCTCCCCCAGGGGTCTCTGTGGACACCCTGCTCTGGACGTGAGCAGGTGCCCACTCTGAGGCTCACTCTGCGTCTGTCAGAGAGTCATTTCCAAGAGATACAAGAATAGGTAGTGAAGGAGAAAATTTTGAGAAATACTTTAAAATCTGTTCAGGATTTAATTTTTAATAAGTTATTTCATCTTTTGCAAAATACTTTGTGTTTACTCCTTCCTTATAAAGTGCTGCTTTTAAATGATTTCTTACAATTTAACCTTTAAAAAGTCAGACTTGTCCGAGGGTTGAGGGTGATTCCAAAGGGACATGGTCTGTGGGGGTTCAGCTCTTTGTAACCTGAGAAGAAGCTGGTGAAAGATGCCTAAATTGATGCATCTCCTTGGCCGTGAAGTCACCCAGGAATAACAGTGCCGAGAAGATGATGAGACACATGGTGATGCTCTTTGAAGGACTTTGTCCTAGAGGTGGTGGCTGAACCCTCTGACCATCACTGGGGCTGCCTAGACTGTGGTACCTTCGTGCCTTGGCGAGTGCTCCCACTGCAGCCACATGCCGTGCTCACACCACACCTACACTAGCTGCGCCCTGACTGTCGCCCCACCCCACAGGCACTCCCAGTTAACACAAAGCGGCCTGATTTCAGAATTGTGTCCACAAAGAGTTATTGGTGTCAGTAACCCCAGGTTCATTACTTACACAAATCATCAAGCTCTCTTCATGCTGAATACATTTTAAAAGCTAGGCACTCAGGGTGTCTGTCCTCTCCTACTCCTTGGAGATAAAGGGATGCCACCTGGCAGTGGGTGGCAGAAAGAACCTTGGTGGAGGTTCTTGGTGAGCAGCTCTGAAGCGGCTGGCGAGCTCCCTGATGACCATGAAGGGCAGCATCCTGTGTCCCTGAAGGTGAGAGAAAGAAGCTGACTTCTCAGACACCTGTGAGGAGCCTTCGGTCAGTCTCGGGTGCCACGCTGTGCGGGTCCAGCTGGGCAGCACGAGAGCCCTCGAGTGCAGAGCCCTTTTGTATATAGAGGTGGGTTAGCAGGGCCTGGGCCTACTCCCCTCATCAGCCTCATGTGCTGCTTTGAGCTCCCATTGCTCATCTGCAGACTCACTTGGCCGAGGAGCCTAAGTAACACCTCATTTGGGGCGCTGACCACCAGACACACTAGTGATGGGCTGAGTGGACCTTATACTCCTGGGGCTTGGACACTCCCTGGGGGGACATCCAAAGACCTGCAGTTTTTTGTCCATAATAAAAAACAAATAGTGACAAGGGTTTTAGAAACTAATCACGTTTTGCCCAAAGATTTAATTGAAGGGCTTTTTATTTTATTTTATTGATTTTTTTTTTTACAGAGAAGAAGGGAGAGGGATAGAGAGTTAGAAACATCAATCACTTGCCTCACGCACACTCCCTACTGGGGATGTGCCCACAACCAAGGTATATGTATGCCCTTGACTGGAATCAAACCTGGGACCCTTCAGTCTGCAGGCCAATGCTCTGTCCACTGAGCCAAACCGGCTAGGGCTAATTTAAGGGCCTCTTAATGTAAGCCTGTTTCATTTAGTCTTTTTTTAAATTTTGGTATTTTTTATATATACATTAATAAATATGTATATATTTTATACCCTTCATATCACCTAAAACCCGCTTCCAGACAGAGTCTACCTGCCTATTTCGTGTGTTTCTAGTGTGACATGGCTCAGGCCAGCTGCAGTGCCCTGTTCCATGGTGTGTATCTCATGGGTGGGTCCTGTGTGCGTGTGTCTGTGTGTCTGGTATGTATGCACCTGCAGTAGGAGGTTGGGTGGAGATGCTTCTCCTGTCGTGGTGGTCCCTGTGCTCACTGAGCTTATCTCTGCAGAGCATCCTTCGAAGGCACAGGGCCAGTCTCAAAGTGGTGTTGATGTCCCTCAGCAGAGCACCCAGCAGGTGTGACCACATGCCACCTAGCAAGCACTGGCCCCATGGCCTGACCGGAGCATCCTTGACCCCACTGCAGCCCTATGCTGTCACAGTTGTCACTCACCTGAGGTCACACCCAGTTAGGTGTCGAGCCAGAGTGACTTGCACGCTATCCTTCTCAGTTCTCTTTAGGACGAGAAGCACAGGCCTGCATGGGGCACACCTGTTGTGGGGGTGGAGAAATTGCAGAGAGAGACCAACTCGCACACCACATACAGAAGGTGCAGAGTCCTCCCTCCCCTGACCTTGGGAGCACAGTAGAGTGACGAGCTCTTGCTATCCACACTTAAGAAGCCAGTGAAGATGCTGGCAGCCCCAACACCAAGTTCAGTAAGTCCACACTGGCCACCCTCTCATAGTCAGGACCTCTTGTCTGGGCCATGCTCTGTACAACAGACCCGGGAACTGTGTCCATAACCCGTTGGCCACCCACCAGCCCTATGAGCAGCCTGCTCAGGTTCCAGGATACACTCACCCTCACGTACTTTAGACTTGTCCTCAGGTGGTCTCTTGTGACGGGGGCATTTTCCTCATGAGGACAGCTGCAAAGTCGGGGCCCTTTGGTCCAGCTGGAAGTCATCCACTATGGGCGCTAGCTCAGCCCTGCCACTGGCCCTGAGAGCTTCGTCACTGGGGACAAGGGTCAGGTGGTCTGCACATCCTGGGGCTTATTTGTGAAGGAAGACCCATCAGGTTGGATGCTTGTCTTGTACATTCTGTGCAGCCCAGCAGGACTGGACCTAGGCTGGGATTCTGCCCTCACAAGTGACCAGCAAGGGCTCAGGTTCCGCTTTCCAGTGGCTGTTGGGCAACCTGATGTCTAAGGTGTAGGTGTCTGCTGGCAGAGGGGAGGGGCTGCCTCCGAATGCTCCACAGAGAGGACCCTTCTTTAGACGCACAGCCATAGTGTTTTCCTGTCCTCCACTCTCACTGCTTCCTAAATAGCTGCACATTCTGTGACTTAATGTCAGGTAAGCATTTCTGTGTGTATCTAGATGTGCACTATGACCCGAGACACATGTAGTATCGAATGTATTAGTTTCTCCTTTGAAATCAATAAAGTATATTTCATGGAAACTGTTGTTGTTTGTTTGAATCTGAACACGTAGAAGCTCTCTGTACCTGTCGTAGGTGCACTGATGGAGGGCAGAGTCCCCACTTAGCTTTTTAAAGCCAAGGTGACTTACCCGTTCTTCAGCCTCGGGTGTGCGGGCTGTGCTGCTTGGGCCACCTGGATGGAGATGGACAACACAGGCATGCTGAGCCCAGCAGCTTTGTACAGGTCGTGTGAATTGTGTGTGTGCATGTGTGTGTGTGCTTGCGTGTAGGCTGGGGCAGGTACCCCACCACCCCTGTATGTGCCTAATATTTTCTATCCACTCACACTAAGAATGGTCACTCTGTAACTCCCACACTTTTATGTCCAGCAAGTGGGGAAATAGTGTTGGGACAAATTCAGACCATAAATTTTAATTTATGGGTTTTCATTTTCAATGGAGTGGGCTGTGTGCCTGACAGATTTAGGGTTAAAAAGCAACATTTTGATAGTTTGGGGGTTAAGGAGCCAGTTATTAAAATTAAGCTTGTCCATGGTGTGCCAGGCTGGAGGTATGTGGGGCCCCAGGGCAGCTTCCTTCCTTGCCACTTCACCTCTTGCATCCTGTGGCTGACACACCTAGACATGGGTCCTGGTTTGATCTGTCTGGACTCGGGAAGTCAGGTAGAACTTGCTTCTCTAGATGTCCCGGTCCCTGGGCTTCCTGGTTTCCTCCTGTGCTGTTGGGCGATCTGATGCTAACACTGAGCTGAGATGCCCCTCCCAGGACCACTCCAGGAACGGACCCGAGCAGCTAAGCAAGCTTGTTTCCATCCACAGAGTACAGTTTGAGATCAGTGTTGCTCTGGCCCTGCAGAGGAGGGGTCCCCGGCTGCCAGGACTCCTTGTCTGGAAATGCAGGATGGTCCAGTTAGCAGTCCTTCCTCCACCCACCCCCCAAGTGCCCAGTGTTTTCATCTGACTTAGGAATTTAAGCCTCAACAGCCCTCAGAAGGGAGGTGGGTAAGAGTATCTTCTGCTTCTAACAATGGAGATGGATCCCCAGTGCCCTGGGCTGGAGCCCTCCATCTCCTCACTGCAGCCAACATGGTCCCTGCTCCGCACCTTCTCACCACCCACTCTTCTCCAGGATGATGTTCCAACGGTGGGCTGAGCGGGAAGAGCCCAGGCCCAGAGGGGCATTCAGGTGGGGAGAGCTGGTCTGCTGCCACCTCCCAGCAGTGGGTGACCTCCCTTATAGCAGCCGTCTCAGTAAAGATTGCCCCTAGGGCCCAGTGCAGATCAGTGAACTTTATTTTTGTTCCTGTGCATCACATTTCCAAAGAACTAGTTACATTTCAAACATCCTTGCAGCTGCAACATGACCATATGAATCAGATAAGATTTAACGGCTTCAAAACAAGAGTATATACATTTTGAGAGCCTGGTTTAAAATTTGTATCTTGGAGAGGATTAGTGAGGAAATTCAAAACTAATGCCCACCTAACTGGAGCTGTTAGATTGCTCACCGGTGTGTGCAGGTGTGGGCACTGAAAGCTGAGGCAAGCAGTCTCTGCTGTTAGATTCCCATCTCTGGGTCACTTCCTGTTTCTGAAATCAAGTACTAAGAATTATAACGATAACCTTACCTTTGAATATGACAACAGGTTAGTCTAAATGATTTTCTTAAGAGTTGGATGTGCTATTTCTGTAGAAAGCATTTCAGCCATTAGACGTTTTAGTTGGTGGGGTACACTACACACATCACTGGGCTGGAGGCCATGGCTTCCTGGGTGAAGCACGGCGGCTTCCCAGCACAGCTTTTTGACCTGGAGCTTCATTGGTGCCACGAGCCTGCTGGTGGCTCTTGAGAAGTTGAGCTGTTCCCGGTGAGGTGGCACGGCGCCTCTGCTGTTGACCAGTCCAATGCTGTGGACTGCCAAGGGGACTTCCCCACACTGAGGCTCCCAGCCTTGCCCGCACTACCACCTATGAGGCCAAGCACGGTCCTTTAGTTCTGCCTAGAGACAAGAGGCTTATAGGGCTGCCCCTGGTGGGTTCTGTGAGTCTCTGCAGCTCTGGGGCCATTGTCCAGACAGGCCAGAACAGCCTATTGAAGGGGTCTGTTCCCCAAAACTGGGTCTACATTCTGCCTATGAAAACAAGTTAAAATAACCTTGATTCATGTTAATTACAGATTGTCAATCTGTTTTGTAATTAACATGAATCAAGGTTACTGACACTCCAGTCTGCCTAACCTTCCAGCACTGTGCCCTCTGTCCAGCTCATCCTTTCCCCGACACACGGCTGTTCTCTGAAGCCATTTATCTCACGAAGGTGGGGTGAGGTCCTGGGAGTTAGGTCTTCAGTGGACTCGGCTCACAGGGCAGCACAGCATTGTTAGTCTGGCTGTGCTGGGTCACTCAGCCCTGGCATGCCTGCTCCTGGGGCCAGAGGGCATCACCACCCTCGTGGGCCCAGCCTGTCAACTTGTTTCTGTTGGAATGTAGGAAGATTAGCGGAACTCCATAATGAAGTGATGTGTGATCATCTTTAAAGTCATACAATAGGGGAAACAATACTTGATTTCTTGTTTAGTAAGAATGTAACATGAGTATGTGCCACGGTAGTGTTAAATTATAAGTTGAATTTATACATTTTGATTACTTTTAATTATATTCTGCTATCATGAAACAAAATTTCTGTGTGGCAGCATTTCTCCCTTAATTACTGCTTTATGAAGTTGGACTTTTTTTTGTTTTCCTTGTGGTAGTCTGGATTTACTCTGAATGGCGGGGAGGGTTTATTATAAAATATTAGTATTCCTGAAATACTGTGCCACAACTTGGAATGTTTGGAATAAGCCTTTCCTAAGAAGGACTGACTTACCTGCTGTGCCCCAAAACACTGATATGCTTTCTCTGCACCAGCCTGCTGGAGGCCTCAGCCCCGGGTTCAGCGCCATGGCCTGTTTTCACAAAGACTGAGCAGTGGACAGCTCTTGATCAGTTAGTGCTCATGGAATGTGTCTCTAAACCGAAAGAACATTTATTTTAGCCATCTCAGTCAGCAGCATTTTCCCCAGTGTAATTTTCACACCCGCTATCAATGGACTTACCTAATGGAGTGGGCTGCATTGAGCACTATAATTTTGTTGATCACACACCTGAGTGGTAAAACTGGTCCCTAATCAAATGTTTAATATTAATACCTCTAGCTTAATGTAGGTATTGAAACGCCTGAGTTCAAAGGGTGTGAAGCAGGAGCCAAGATTTGTTCAACAGCTGCCCTGACTCGAGCTTTGTTCTGTAGTTGGTTACCGATGGTGCCAGCGCACAGGCCACCCTCTTCCTTTACTGCACTGCTGCGTGAGGGTTATGTGTAATTTTAAATCTGCAACGTAAATTCTGACATTTGGGGTGAATTTACTTGTGAGTTGGGCCCTTGATTTGGGGTTTGGAATCGGGGGGTAAATTGTCTTTTGCAGTAAGTCCTTCAAACACTTGATTTTATCTTGCGCAGAATTTCTGCCTTCTGCCTATGAAAACATTCCCCACTCCTGCCCTTAATAAAGTTCATCTCTGAAGGAAAGAGTGAAATTTAGATTCTAAAATTTGCACATATATTTTGTTTTTCAGGTCTTGAGTCACCACGGCCAAACATAATCCTTGGGTTAGTAATCTGTCAAAAAATGAAACGTCCTTCAAATGCTGGAGACTTAGACAAGACAGAGGAGAAGCGGGCCCGACTGCAGACCCCGGAGGAGACAGACGCAGTCCACCCCAAAGTGCCTCCGGCCTCACAAGCTGAGAAGAAACTCCCCAAGTATCAGCACAGCTCTGGGGACACAGCTGTCAGCACCACCCCTCCAGAGTCTCCCCCACCCCCACCCCCTCTGCCAGAACCACCAGCTTCATCCTCGGTGCTGCAGATACTGTCCTCCCTCAAGCCAGGGGCCACCAACACCGTCACTGTGCCAACGGCGCCAGCAGCAGTCACAGGGGCTGCTTCCTCTGCCTCAAAATCAGCTTCGCCGCTGGAACACATCCTGCAGACTCTGTTTGGGAAGAAGAAATCATTTGACCCTCCGGCCATGGAGTCTATGGAGTCGACTTCCACCTCCCACCCAGACACCAAGGCCAAGGCTGAGTGCGAGCTGCCAGCAGTGCCTCTGCTGGACCCCATTGTCCAGCAGTTTGGTCAGCTCTCCAAAGAGAAAGTTCTAGAGGAAGAGGAAGACGACAGACCCTATGACCCTGAAGAAGAATACGGTCCTGACAGGGCCTTTGAGACACAGCTCGGGGACCGAGGGAAAAGGCACGACATGGAAAAGGCCTCCGAGACCACAGAGCGGGAGGATGTGGCCTATGACCCAGAGGACGAGACGATTTTAGAAGAAGCCAAAGTGGCCATCGACGATCTGCCCAACAGGATGTGTGCAGATGTCAGGAGCTCCGCGGAGAGGCCGGCTGGGTTCGCAGCTGACGTGTCGGCTCCCTCTCTGGTGGAGCAGCAGAAGATGATAGACGAGCTCAGCAAGCAGATTGAGGAGCAGAAGAGACAAGTGGAGGAGCAGGAGGAGGCGCTCAGGCAGCAGCGGGCCGCTGTCGGGGTCTCCATGGCCCACTTCTCAGTGTCGGATGCGCTGATGTCGCCGCCTCCAAAGTCCTCACTGCCCAAGGCGGAGCTGTTCCCCCAAGAGCAGCAGACTGCCAGCAGGCCAGCCATGCCCCCCACCAGTCAGGGGCCAGGCCCTGGCTCTGACCCAAGACACAGTCGGGACCCCCGGCAGGCCCGGCGGCTGGCCAAGGAAGGCAGCGAGAGTGAGAGCTTCTCGAAGGCCTTGGCCAGCAGCACACCCAATGCCCTGCCCACCAGAGAAGCATCCAGTGGAATGGCCACTACTAGTCAGGGGCCTGTACCTGCCCCGGAGGAAAAGGAGCCCACCCCTCCACCCTGGGCTCCAGGTGACGGGGCCACCCTCCCAGCCAAGCAGGATGGCCTCCCAGGTGAGCCCTCAGAAAGCCAGGGTCCGCTGCCCACCGACAGCAGCCCTCCCATGGCAGGCGGTCCAGGCCTGACCCGGCCTGCCCGAAAGGTGCTGCTGCCCACGCCACCCAGCACTGCCCTCCAGCCCAACTTCTCTATGCCAGGTGAGGGGCACAATTTCAGTTCTCCTGCAAGAAGGGACCCATTTTCAAGCTCAGCGTTTGCATCTCAGGACAAAACCTTCAGCTCGTCCCCATATGAGGATTCAAGAAGTGCCCTGTTTGCTGAAAAAAGTGACCGTTTGGCTGTTGAAACTGAAGGAGACAGGGACCTACAGTGTAGACCTGGAGAAGGGGCCAACTCATTCCCTCCACCTGGACAGAAAGGGACCTCCCTGCCCCAGTTACAGGGCCAGCGTGAGCCTGCACCCCGCACTTTTGGAACATTGGGACTTCATAGCCCCAGCTTCCCAGGACCTCGGGGACCAGTGGCTCCGTTTTCAGAAGACAGTATCATTTCTAACAACGACGGAGCAAGAGGGCCTCCGCCGGCCAGATTTGGAGCTCAGAAGGGGCCCATCCCTTCCTTATTCTCAGGGCCACATGGGCCACCTCCCTATGGGGACAACAGGGGTCCCTCACCCTCTCACCCTGGTGGACCCAGAGGAGCAGCAGCACCCCAATTTGAAGAACGCAAGGATCTGCATGGGGAAAAAAGGGAATTCCAGGACGCCCCATACAATGACATGACTGGGCCTCCTGCCCAGTTTGAAGGACTAGAACAAGGCCCGTTGGTGGGAAGCAGAGGTGCAGGCCCCTTCCAGTTTGGAAGCCCACGGAGGCCTCTGTTGGCCCCGTTTAAAGGACCCCGAGGCGGCCCTCCTCCGTCTCAGTTTGGGGGTCAGAGGGGACCACCCCCTGGCCATTTTGTGGGTCCAAGAGGGCCGCATTCCAGTCAGTTTGAAAGCACCCGGGGTCCCCATCCTAATCAGTTTGATGGACCCAGAGGCCAACCACCAAATTTCATGTCAGGACCCAGGGGGATTCAGCCTCAGCAGTTTGAAGAGCAAAGGGTGAACTCGCCACCCAGATTTTCGAATCAGAGGCCCCCAGCACCCCTTCAGTTTGGTGGGCCAAGGGGGTCTGTGCCTTTTCCTGACAAGAGTGAGCCTGTCCCTCCCCGGTTCCACTTCCAGAGTCAGTCCCCTCAAGTGATGAAGCCAGGACCCAGACCCCTGCTGGAGTTGCCCAGCCACCCACCCCAGCACCGCAAGGACCGGTGGGATGAGTCGAGCCCAACTCCCAACCTGCCCTCCGGGGCTCCCGGACCAGCTCCCGAGGCTGAGACACAGTGGGCCCCATCCAAAGGCACGGAGTACAGAAACCAGACCGGGTCCAAGGAGAAGCTGTTGGATGAGCCAGAGGTCCAGCCCGAGAGCCGGCAGGGCCGCACCTTCGAGGACCGACGACGAGAGCGGGAGCACGGGAAGCCCTGGGAGCGGGAGCACAACAGGAACTGGAGCCGGGAGCGGGACTGGGACCGGGGCCGTGAGTGGGACAGACACCGTGAGAAGGACTCCTGCCGAGAGCGCAATGCAAACAGAGACCGGGAGCGGGAGTGGGACCGGAGCCGGGAGCGCAGCCGGAACCGGGACCGGGACCGGGACAGGGACCGGAGGCGGGAACGGGACAGGTCTCGGGACCGTGACAAGGGCCGGGAGCATGAGCGAGCCGCAGACCGCAAGGACCGCAGCAGAAGCAAGGAGAGCACTCGGGACCCAAAGGCCGAGGCCCTGGCCCCGCGGGTCACTGACCCCGCTGCCCACACCTAGGTCTGGTCACAGCTGGGCACTTCCTTTTAAAAGCCAAGTTCATAAAATGTGTTGAACAAATTGTTTTTGAAATAGCTTTGAACATAGATGAAGAATAGAATATTCTGGACTACAAAAATTACTGTAATTTTGTGTATGATGGTTTCCTACAAAATTTCACGTCTTTACAATTCTGATGCTTTTTTAAAGAAACATAAGAACTCTTAATTTTTCCATTTAAAATTACTGAAATGGGAAAGTGTCTACAAAAGCATATTGCTTTTTCAGATTATAAAGTTATCTTTTCCAATAACTTGACTCCGGTAAATTTTAAGGGAATTCTGTGGACCTCAGAGCCATACCTTTGCTGACACCTCATCTGAATTTCTAGGTTCCCAAAAGCTGTTACTGCGGGGTCCGCCGCCTCTCTGGAGGGCAGGGTGTGTGGCGAACATCCTCGGGGTCCGTGCACACCAGAGCTGTGCTGTTAGCCCTCTGGAGCGGAGAAACAAACTTCCACTGCGGTTTCCTTTTTTCCTAAAGAGATTTGATTAGAGATTTCAACCAGGAAACAGTACATTGTTTCTTAGTTATGCTCAGTTTTTTATATATCACCTTACATTTCTTTTTTTCAAAAACATGATTAAAAGCAACATCAGAGTACAAATTGTTGCATTTTAAATAACAATTTATTGAAAAGGGTTTCAATTTTACCAGCCTAAAGGTAAGAAAATATACCAATTAAGTGTACTTTGAAGGGGGATTTCTTTTATCTCAGTAATCAGGAACATTTTGTTTGTTGAACTTCACCTTCTGCACAGTTCTTACTCCGTCCCAGGAAAAGTGCACTAGCTCTAAACCGTTATATTTGTGAGGGGGTAAATTTTAAAGTTTGTCTTTGAAAACAAAACAATATTTGTATAAACTCTGAGATGGAAAATAGTGATACTAGTTCCAGAACTAGCAAGTAGAAAGTATCCACTGTGAGGCAGTGCGCTGCTTCTTGCTATGTATTTTTCAAGTTCTGAAGTGTGAGAAAGAGAAAACCTTGCTAATTTATTTGACTGTAAAAATACACTTTGATAATTTTTTTATATTTTCATAAACTTACTTTTGCAAATGTAAATTAGAGCGTCTTTTTTGTTCTTTGGGGTCTGTTGCTCACTGTGCTTGCTCCAGATTTCCTCCCCCCGGGGACGGTGGGCTGGGCGCCGTCCAGGGCAAGTCGTCTGGGAGGCTGGTGCCGTGAGCCAGAGGCCCGGTTAAGGCACAGTCAAGCGGTGTTGAGTTCCAACATCTAATAGGATGGGAAGGTTTTTTACATACAACACAAATTTTTCTAACTTACACAAATGTAAAAATCAAGTGTGTTTCTTTAGGTTTACTTTGTAGGATTTTCTGTAAATTGTATTTTATAGTGCAGAGTACTATATCCCTGTCCATTGAAATGTGGAACTTGGTAGGTTTTGTTACTTGAAGTAGAATAAACATCTACAGAGGTTTTCTGTCTGTGTGATCGCATCCTCTCCACTTGGAAAGTTGGGGCTGGAAAGGGACACCTTGGCCACCCCTTCTTGCCAGTGGACGTGGCAGGGCCGGGCTGCCCTTGGGCCTCATGCCTGGAGGTGAGCCCACTTCATGACCGGCTGATGGGCAGATGCACGGCTTCAGGAGACTTGCTGCCGGCGCAGCTGACACCCGGCCTCATCAGGCTGGGTCAGCTCCTTGCACTGCATTTACATGTTGGACTCTCAGAACAGGAGTCCTGAGGCTGCCCGGGAAAAGCAAACAGGTGTGTGGTTAGAGTGACAGGTGATGGGGGTGCCATTGGGGAGTCAGCCAATGTGGCAGGTGCCAGTGGGTGACCTCTGTGGGAGTTCACCCCCAAGGGTCAGCCATTGACTAATGCTTTAGGGAGCATTGGCTGGGAGCCCGTGGGGAGCACAGTCAGTGGCCCTGGGTGGATGCCTGGCAGGGGATGGGGTTGGCAGTGGCTGAACTGAGCAGACAAGGTGTTTCAGTCAAAGCGAACAGCTCCAGAACCTATGCATGGCTATGAGAGAAACAGTCGCCAGCAAGGCCTTGCCCTTGAACCTCAACGAGTCTACAGCTACGCATGGTTAGCCTTAATTTGATGACCCCTGTGCCAGAATTTAGGGAGCACGGACGTCCATACCCAGCTGTGAGCAGGAAACACCCCTTGGGCAGGACAGACAACTTCCCAGCTAAGCGCACAGCAAACCAGCGAGGGCCCTGAACACAAGTGTAGTGTGAGGGGGTTCCAAAAGGGACCCTGGCGTGGGGCAGTCCCACTGCCCACAGACCACTGTCCCTGGAAGGAAGGTGCTGGACAATCTCCCCAAGGTCCAACCCAAGGGAGGAGCCCTGACCTTTGAGATGCCCCCTGCCAGCTGAGGTTCTGCCAAGTGGTAAAGCTGAATTCTAGCCGGACGCTCCTACGCTGTCAGGGCACTTCCCCCAGAACACTGAGAGCTCCCCAGTCAGTCCTACAAGGCTCCTCTGACTTTGGCCTCCTGCATTCAGCCTGAAGTCCATCTTGTGTCTTGTACACACTCCACGACACCTGCTTCCTGCCACCCCTGGCTGTCCTCCAGCTGTGACTCCACTTAGTGTCAGGCAGGTAGAGGTGCTGCTAGGAGCTTAGCTCTTTGGGAACCTGAATAATGAGGAATTGGCTGGAGGACCAGCGCCCAGGAGCCAGCAGCTGTGTTCGACTGTCAGCAGAGTTCCTGGGGGCTACCACTCACTGTCACTCCTGGTCCTTGCACTTCAGCCACTCAAGCTGCTGTGAGGGAGAATGAAGGGGGCTGTTTTGCCCTAACTGGTGTGGTTCAGCGGTTAGAGCATCAGCCCATGTACCCAAGGGTCTGGGGTTTAATTCCTGGCCAAGGGCAGGTACCTGGGTTGGAGGCTTGATCCCCAGCCCCTGGCCTGGTTGGGGTGCGTACAGGAGGCAACTGATCGATGTGTCCCTCCCACATTGATGTTCTCTCTTTCTCTCTCTCTCTCTCTCTCTCTCTCTCTCTCTCTCTCTCTCTCTCTCTCTTCCTCTCTCTCTCTCTCTCTCTCTCTCTCTCTCTCTCTCTCTCTCTCTCTCTCTCCTCCCACTCCCTCCCTCTCTGCCTGCCTTCCACTCTAAAAACATCAATGGGAAAGGTATCCTCAGGTGAGTATTAACAAAAAACAACAACAAAAGGTGTTGGGACCTCTGCTCCTCCCGCCTCCTGCCCCACACCGCTCAGGGACAGGCAGAAGGGGTGCCCGGGAGGAACACAGCTCACAGCAGGGACCACACTATGGCCATGCTCTTGAAGGGGTCTGAGCCAGCCGAACTGACAGCCTGCAGGCACGCTTGCCACATCTGTTCCTCGTCTAAAACTCAAGCCAGCCGGCTGTGTCACACAGCCATCCTTCCTGCAAGGGAAGAATCAGGAGTGTTAGTAAAAACCGGGAGGTATTAAGCCATAGTGGAGACCACCACCATGTCAGAAAACTTACCATCACACGTGCTGGCGAGGACTCAGAGGCAAGCCTGCCCCGGGGCTGCTGGGAGGGGCAAGTGCTCGAACCTGCAGGGCAGCTGCAGTGTCCTGCCAGCTGGTTGTTGGGTGAGATGCCACCTAACTCACAGTCCCCAGATCTTCAATGAGCAGTACTGGCCCAGACCTTAGGTGTTGCCCAGGCCATGCCCCCAAAGGGTTCAGCCTCCCATAAGGCCCAGCGTACAGAACCTTGTGGTCGCGATGTCGAATGGGGAGAGGACAATTAAGAAAAACCACTTAAAGAGGCTCCTTATGGAGTAATTTTTAAAAGATTGAGAAACTGCCCTAAACCAAGACTCACCCTCACAAGTCTGTAAGTATTTATTTCAATTTATTCAAAACTGCCCAAACGATCAACCACCCAAAGATTTTTATTGATTTCAGAGAGGAAGGGAGAGGGAGATAGAAACATCAATGATAAGAGCCCTAGCCGGTTTGGCTAAGTGGATAGAGCGTCAGCCTGTGGACTGAAGGGACCTGGGTTGGATTCCGGTCAAGGGCACACACCTTGGCTACAGGCTCCTCCCCAGCCTGGGTCCTGGTCAGGGCACACGCAGGAGGCAACCAATCAATGTGTTTCTCTCACATCTATATTTCTCTCTGTCTCTCCCTCTCTTCCACTCTCTCTGAAAATCAATCAAAAATACCCTCAGATGAGGATTTAAAAAGAAAAAGAAACATCAGTGATGAAAGAGAATCATTAATCGCTGCCTCCTGAATGCCCCACATTGGGGATCCAGCCTGCAGCCTGGACATGTGGCCTGGCATTCCAGATGAGACAGACACTGCCTCCCACGACCTTCCAGGTGCAGTGTCCTCCTGGGAAGCCACTTGCTCTCAGGATGGCAGAAGCACACCTGGCCCAGAATTGAGGGCTACAGGGGTCTGCTCTACCAGGTGAGTCACTACCGGCATGACCCACCTCAGCCCTCAGGGTACAACCAGCCAAGTGTCTGTGCTTCTCTTCTGGCCTTCAGATCTCAGGCAGGAAGGTCTCAGTGACCCTCTTGGCCTGGAACCCTTAGGATTCTGAGAACAGGGACCCAGCCACAGCCAGCCACCAGGCCCTAGCACCCTCTAACCCATAATCTCCCAACACAGACAGTAACAAAGCCTGCTCCCACCACAGGTGAGACACCAGCCCAAAACCACGCTGCCTGTCTCCAGGAGACCGCACTTCTGTGAGCTGCCCACCCTGCACATTCTGGGACAGGCCAGTTCTCTTATCCCATCTTCCGCTGGCTGATAGCACAAGAGGAAAGGGAAGCTGAGGCAAGTGGTTAATTGACATACAAACATGTTCCTGTCAAAATATGAAGAGGCACTTCAGCTATGACATTCTTATTTCTGCATCTGGCCATGTGGTCACTGCTGGAGTTCATAATAACCCCATTCCCCTGCCCAGTCCGTCTATGCTCGCTGTGCTGGTCGGGTCCCCAGTCTGGTGGGAGACCTGCTTTCCTTCCTGCTGGGTCTGTGCTGTGGAAGGCCCTGGCTGAATTACATCATTGCCATTCTCTACCAACTATAATCACAGGATACGAGGTACTCAGAGCGGGCCAGTCCCTGTCAGGCCAGTCCCCAGGCTGGCACAGTCTGCCATCTTTCCCCTAGAGAAAGTGCTCCTTCCTTTGGGCTGAGCCCTTTAGAACCTAAACTTGCAGGAACAGAAAACACAGATTTTTTCAGTGGATCAGCAAGGGTCATTGTGACAGGTCCCTGAATCGTGGCTTTGAAGCCAGAGCACCAATACTGGTTGCTAACTTAGAGCATATACTGTGTCCTGAGACATCCACCAGCTCTGTGCCGTGCTGCATCTAGCCAGCACTGTAATTGGGTCCACAAAAGGTCATGGAACACACCTATCAGAACAGCCAAAATCCAGAGCACTGACAACACCAAGTGCTGGCGAGGACGTGGAGCAGCGGGAACTCTCCTTCACTGCTGGGGGAGCGCAGCTGGTGCAGCCGCTTTGGAAGGCAGCTTGGTGGTCTCCCCAGCAGTCACGCTCCCTGGTCTTTACCCAAAGGAGCTGAAAGCTATGTTCACACAAATCCTGCACGTGTGTGTTTATAGTCATCCTTATATAATAAAATGCTAAGTGTCTGGTCGTCCAGTTGTCTGTTCAACCAATCAAATCACTATATGCTAATGATATGCTAAGGCCGCTCAACCACTTGCTATGACGTGCACTGACCACTTGCTCCCATCTATGGGTTAGCTTGCTGCTGGGGTCCAGCTGATCAGGACTGAGTGAGACAGGCGGGACACGCACTGGAGCCCTCCCATGGTCCCTCCCCAGTTGGCCACCTCCTACATCCCTCTTCTGCCGATTGTGCATCGTTGGGGTCCCTGGGCCTGGCCTGTACCCTCTCACAATCTGGGATCCCTCAGGGGATGTTGGAGAGCCGATTTTGGCCTCATCCCACAGGCCAGGCCAAGGGACCCCACTGGTGCATGAATTCATACACTGGGCCCCTAGTTTTATTCATAATCACCAACACTTGGAAGCCATCAAAATGACCTTCAGCAGGAGGAATGATAGGTCAGACAGACAGGGGAATATTATACAGCACCAAAAAAGAAATGAGCTGACAAGCCATGGCAAGTCAGGGAGGAATGAAATGCGTGACTAAGTGGAAGAAGTCAATCTGAAAGGCTTCTGTGTGACTCCAAGTATGTGACATCTGAAAAAGGCAAAGCCATGGTGACAGTGACAATCAGTGGTGGCCAGGGGTTGAGGGGAGGGATGAAGAGGTGGGTCACAGAGGATATTTTATTTTATTTTATTTTATTGTGCTTCTTGTCTTCTAGCTTACTGATGCAGTCCTCTGCTTCTTCTACTCTTTTTTAAAAATATATTTTAATCTTTATTGTTCAGTTTAATAATTATATTGTTCCCCCTTTTAAAAAAATATATTTGATTTTTTACAGAGAGGAAAAGAGAAGGATAGAAAGTCAGAAACATTGATGAGAGAGAAACATCGATCAGCTGCCTCTTGCGCACCCTCTACTGGAGATGTGCCCGCAGCCAAGGTACATGCCCTTGACCAGAATCGAACCCAGGACCTTTCAATCCAAAGGCTGATGCTCTACCACTGAGCCAAACCGGTTTTGGCAATCGTTCCCCCTTTTTTTCCCCCTAAAGTTCCCCACCACCCGGTACCCATCCCACCCTCTGCCCTCACCTCCCCCCACTGTCCTCTCCCATAGGTGCGTGATTTTTGTCCAGTCTCTTGCTGCACTTCCCACACCCGTTTTCTCCCCAAGAATTCTCAGTCCATTCCCTCTCTATGTCCATGATTCTGTTATATTCACCAGTTTATCCTGTTCATCAGATTAATTCAATTGATTTTTATATTCATTTGTTGATAGATGTGTATTTGTTGTTCATAATTTTTATTTTTACCTCTTTTTAAAGAATATCTTTCAGAATTTCATATAATATTGGTTTGGTGGTGATGAATTCCTTTAGCTTTTTCTTAGCTGCGAAGCACTTTATCTGATCTTCAATTCTGAATGATAGCTTTGCTGGGTAATCTTGGTTGTAGATTCTTGCTATTCATCACTTTGAATATTTCTTGCCACTCCCATCTGGCCTGCATCGTTTCTGTTGAGAAATCCGCTGACAATCATATAGGTGCTCCCTTATAGGTAACTGTTTTTCTCTTGCTGCTTTTAATATTCTCTCTTTGTCTTTTGCTCTTGGCATTTTAATTATGATGTGCCTTGGTGTGGTCCTCTTAGGGTTTTTATATATTGGGGTTCGGTGCACTTCTTGGACTCCTAAGTCAATTTCTTTCATCAGGTATGGGACATTTTCAGTCACTATTTCTTCAAATAGGTTTTCATTGTCTTGCTCTCTCTCTTTTTCTGGCATCCCTATAATTCGGATGTTGGTATGCTTGAGGTTGTCCCAGAGGCCCCTTACACTATCTTCAATTTTTTTGATTCTTTTGGTTTCTTGCTTTTCCAGCTGAGTGGATTTTACCTCTTTGTATTTCAAATCTTTAACTTGGTTCTTGTGGTCCTCTAGAGTACTTTTAGGTCTTTGTATAATATTTTTTTATTTCAGTCAGTGTATGCTTAATTTCTAGTTGTTGTTTTTTTTCATATCCTCGTAGGTCTTGTTCATGTCCTCATAGGTCTTGTTTATTTCCTTGTAGGTCTCGGCCTTTTCTAGGAGCCTCTTGAAAAGCATTATAATCGTGGTTTTGAATTCCATGTCCAGTCGTCTTTTTTCCTCCATTTCTTTCACATGTCTCTGCATGGTGGCTGCTTTCCTGAGTTGGTTGATTAGCTTTGTGTGGTAGATGTCCTGTAAGGGACAGTGGCTCAGCCTCCCCTGTTACCTGAGGTGGATATGGGTTGCATAGTCTTGTTGAAGTTAAGCCTAGATTATTGTTGTTAGCACTAGGAGGGTTTGACCTCCAGGCCAATTGGCTGTAAGGTTCAGCTGCGCTCAGGTTGGATGGGCAGAGTCTCCGGGTCGAGCAGGCAGTGTCAGCTCTGCCCTATGCAGCACCTGGGACTCTGTGCTGGGAGGCAATGGCTGCCAGCACCTCTGAGAGAGAGCTGCTGCTGAGCTCCACCAGCTGCCGGACAATTCAGCCTCTCCCCAAATGAGTCTGCATGCCCAACGTCTCACCCAGGGTTGCAAAACAATGCAGTCTGGTGGTTTCCCGAACGAGAGAGTAAGTCATGAGTCCTCTGTCCGCGGTCATGCAGCTCTGCTGTTCCCAAGTTCACGTGCACTCTCCCCAAGCTCGCCCTCTCCACAAGCTTGCAGACTCTTGCAGCGCCCGAGTTTCAGCGTGCCTCCCCACTGTCCAGTTTTTACCCCGTATGATTGTGGGTTCCCCGGACTTCACCCAGAGCTGGGGAATCAGTGCAGTGGGACGTCTTTGTCTCCCCCGTTCAAGAAAACTGGCCAGGTTTGCAGCCGCCCGCCCTATCCGCTGGCGAGCGCATGGCTCCAAACCTCTCTCCGCATGTATCTTCAACGCTGTCCTCCGCCGCTCCATTGAGTCACAATGTCCTATCTTCACTTTTGTTTGTGGAATTTTCACTCAGCCAGTTTTCCGGTGATTCTGGATGGTGTTTTTTCTTTTGTTAAGTTGTAGTTTTGAAATTGCTGTGTATGGCAGCAAGATAGGTGTTTACCTATGCTGCCATCTTGGTTCCTCACTGTCTTCTAGTCTACTCTTGATGCTTTCTATTGAGATCTTTTTTAAAAATATATTTTATTGATTTTTACAGAGAGGAAGGGAGAGGGATAGAAAGGTAGAAACATCAATGAGAGAGAAACATTGATCAGCTGCCTCTACTGAAATCTTTACAGCAGCGATGTCATTTTTCATTTTTTATTGGTTCTTAGTCATATTGTCGAATTTGTCTTCCATTCTTCTCAGCCACCTTCCGACCATTTCTCTGAATTCTTTCTCTGACAGGTTGCTTGCCTCTATTTGTTTACTTTCTTTTCTGGTGATGCCTGATTTTCTTTCATATGTGGGCTATTTCTTTGTCTCCCCATGGTCTCTCTTCTCCAGGTGTCTGGTTATGTAGTTCTCTCTCTCCTTTCCATGGGGGAGGGTAGAGCTCAGCTGAATCCACGTATTCATGCCATTTGGGGACTGGTGCTCTGGGGTTCGCAGC
The DNA here is from genome assembly GCA_027563665.1 of Antrozous pallidus. Classification (NCBI taxonomy): domain Eukaryota; kingdom Metazoa; phylum Chordata; class Mammalia; order Chiroptera; family Vespertilionidae; genus Antrozous; species Antrozous pallidus. Next base: position 1,149,590 of record CM050518.1, read on the forward strand.
TGTTTGTGGGTGCCACAGTTGTAGATTTTCAGGCTTCCGATGACATCCACTTTCCCCTTCAAGATGGTGCGTTCTCCACATCCCAGCCAGTGGCTCCGGGAGGGAACTCAGCAGCAGTAGGGGCTACCCAGTCAGGGGAGCCCTGTCCAGCAGTCCCCACCTTCTCTCCTGGAATATAGTTGTCCCTTAACTCACCAATAGACACTCCCCATGTGATCCTCAGCTGTTCTTTCTATCTGCTCTGGGACAAGGCTCGAGACACAGCTGTCTACTCAGAGCCACCATTTTTTCCCAGTTCAGGTGTTTATACAGCGTCCTGCCACAGTCATATGGCTCCACCTCCACACTCATCTGAGCAGCTGGTCTTGGGACAGTCTACAGCTCCACTCTCTGAGACCTTTCTCCCAGGGCTTTGCAGTCAGTCTGTCACCAGATCATATCCACAGGGGACTGTAGGGCCATAAAAGGATTCGGCGTGATATCAACATACATGTCTTATATCTATTAAAATTCTATTAAATTTATTTTTTTAGCCGAAGCTGGTTTGGCTCAGTGGATAGAGCGTCGGCCTGCGACTGAAGGGTCCCGGGTCCAATTCTGGTCAAGGGCATGTACCTTGGTTGTGGGCACATCCCCAGTGGGTGGTGTGCAGGGGGCAGCTGATCAGTGTTTCTCTCTCATTGATGTTTCTAACTTTCTATCCCTCTCCCTTCCTCTCTGTGAAAAATTAGTAAAATATATATTTAAAAATTATTATTTTATTTTAAGTAATTTTTATATTTTTTAAAGCAAATAATTTAAATGTGCTGCTACTGAGACACTTTCTTTTTTAATATTTTATTGATTTTTTACAGAGAGGAAGGGAGAGGGATAGAAAGTCAGAAACATCAATGAGAGACAAACATTGATCAGCTGCCTCTTGCACACCCTCTACTGGGGATGTCCCCACAGCCAAGGTACATGCCCTTGACCGGAATCGAACCTGGGACCTTTCAGTCCGCAGGCCAACGCTCTATCCACTGAGCCAAACCGGTTTCGGCCTGAGACACTTTCAAAAACTAATCTACTTATGTTGTTCTCCCAGTCTCTATGCCATCTCCACCAGAAAGTTTTTCTGTATTTTAGTTGTAATACCACTTTTTTCCTGGGAGCATGTCCGTGCAGCATCCACTTACTCTCAAAATTCTGTTAAATTTACACCTAAGAGAAAGTTTTTAAATTTTATTTTATTGTTTAAAGTATTACAAATAGTAGTACATATGTCTCCTTTTTTCTCCATTGACCACCTCCCAGCCTCACCTACCACCTGGCATATGCCCTTACCACCTTCTCCCCAGTGTCTTGTGTCCATTGGTTGTGCTTATATGCATGCATACAAGTCCTTCAGTTGATGTCTCCCCCTACCCCCACCCCAACAGTCCCCAGCCTTCCTGCTGTAATTTGACAGTTTGTTTGATGCTTCACTGCCTCTGTATCTATCTTTTTATTCATCAGGTTATAATGTTTTTTATTTTCCATAAATGAGTAAGATCATGTAGTATTTTTCTTTCATTGCCTGGCTTATTTCACTTAACATAATGCTCTCCAGTTCCATCCATGCTGCTGCAAATGGTAAGAATTCCTTCTTTTTTATAGCAGTATAGTATTCCATTGTGTAGATGTATCATATTTTTCTAATCCACTCATCTGCCTTAAGCGTATTTTTCAGTGAGTGTACTGGCATATTTTAATTTCAGTGCACACCTGTGTATCACTGGTATACAGAACACAGTGGACATCTGCACGCTGTTCTTGTCTTCTGTGACCTTGCTGAATTCACATACTAGTTTTTATAGATGTTCTTGGGACTTCCTGCACAGATGAGCATGGAGTCTCTAAGTAAATGCGGGTGTGCACTCATCTTCCACCTGAAAACCTGTCTCTCCCCTGCTTTGTTGCGCTCAGTGGACCTCTGTACCATACTGAGCAGATGTGGTGACTGTGGACATCTTGGCATTCCCCCTCATCTGGGGGAGGGGCATTTGCTCTTTACCACTAAGTGTGACATTAGCTGTAGTTATATTTCCTGTGTGCCCTTGGTTGGCAGAGTTTCTCTCAGGAATGGATGTTGGATTGGTCAGTTTTTTTGTTATTTATATGGCTGATATTTTTTATCTGTTAATATGGTAATTTCCACTGGTTGACTCTTAAAAGTACACAAAGCTTGCATCATAATCTCCTTTTTGTTAATTGTGTTGAGTTCAGTTGGCTAAGATTTTGTTAAAATTTTTTGCATACTTGCTCAGTTGGTTGAAGCATTGTCCTGTACACAAAAACGCTGTGGGTTCAATTCCCCATCAGGGCACATACCTAGGTTTTAGATTTGATCCCCTGTTGGGCACGTACAGGAGGCAACCAATGGATGTTTCTCTCTTTCTAAAAAATCAATAAAAATATATTCTCAGGTGAGGATTTTAAAAGATGTTTGCCTAGCCCTAACCGATTTGGCTCAGTGGATAGAACGTCAGCCTGCAGATGAAAGGGCCCCGGTTTGATTCCGGTCAAGGGCATGTACCTTGGTTGCAGGCACATTCCCAGTAGGGAGTGTGTAGGAGACAGCTGATAGATGTTTCTCTCTCATCAGTGTTTCTAGCTCTCTATCCCTCTCCCTTCCACTCTGTAAAAAAATCAATAAAATATATTAAAAAATAAAAAATGTTTGCCTACTTGTTCTTGGGTGCTGTTGCTCTGGAGTTTTACTTTTCTGTAATATTTATGTCTGGTCTTCACCTGGGGTTGTGCTGGTTCCTCAAGAAGCTTGTGTCTGTGCAACAGTTTCAAGTTCAGCACTCGTCCTCATCATGTGATGCTCACATGGACAGATGGTCTGCTTATGGTTTACTGGGTGGTCCAGAGCCCCTGAAGTGACTTGACTCCAGCCCCACAGCTGAGCAGTGCTGGCCTCGTTCTGTAAAGCCGCTTCCTTCCATCAGGGCTCCTCTCCCATTTGGCCTTTTCTTTTTCTTACATGTTTGGGGCCCAGGCCTGCTATTTGTGCAAAGGAGCCCTACAGCAGGGAGCTCACTAGGGCTCACTTGCCTCCTCTTGGGGTGATGAGTGCAGTGCTGTGAGCACAAACAACCACTGGACCGCACACTACATGGATGTAAAAATGCTTATCTATCTGAATTCAAATGACTGGCTCAGAGACAGAAATATGGCCAAAACGAGATTTTTAATAGTTCTTGAGTGGTACAGGCACACCTGAGGCAGCAAACACAGCTTCTTTAGTCCCTCCTCCAGTTTTTCATTGGCTGAGTACTATGGAGTTACTTGTTTCCTCAATGTCTCCCACTGGGCCATTTAAAAGAATTGGGCTGAGGCCTACCCCAGCTGCCTCCATCTCCTCTTGTGGGGGCAGAGGAGGTTTTCCACCATGATGCTGGCCCACGCCCACAGTTCTTTGTTCTTATCCTGTTCCCTCTTTCCTACATTCTGTTTGCCCTCAGGAAATTCAGCGAATTCCACCTAAAGCCCACCATGCTGGAGATGGATCACAGAGGCCCATCCCCTACAACGGACGAGCAGTAGGATTGCGCAGGAGCTCCATAAAGCTGTTCAAATATCTTCGTCTCTTGGCCGGTTTTCGTGGAGGGTATCGCACGCCCTGGTACATACTGGATGTGTATTGATCTGACTAACTCTTCACCTGGCACGCAGCCTGCCTGTCACACGTGTTTGGGGCACTGTTCACTTGTCTACTGTTGGGGCTCATGGAGACGCCGTGTCCGCTCCGCATGCTGAGAAGTGGGGAGCCGCACAGCATTCCGTGGCTCCGTGAACTCGGTGGAAATGTGCGTGGTTATCCGCCAGACTTGGGTGGTTTCCGTTCTGCGTACACATACCCCGGCTATCAGGACACGAGGACATTGGCCCCACCCCCGCGTGCGCGCGCAGCCCGTCCCGGCCGCCGCGGTTGAGGGGCGGGGCGGCGGGCGGTTAGAGGGCGGGGCCCGAGGGCGGAAGACGCGCAGGGGGAGGGACTGCCGTTGGGGGCGGGGCCGCGCAAGCGCGCTGGGTCGGCGGTTTCCGGCGCGCCGTCCGCCTGTGCGCGTCCGACGCCGGCCCGCCCGCCGCGCGCCCCCCGCCGTTGGCGCCGGCATGTCGGGCCCCGGGCCGCGGGAGCCGCCGCAGGCGCAGGCGGGCGGGCCGGCGGGCCCCGAGGGCGCGGATGCGGCGCTGGGTGAGGCGGGGCTGAGTTTCACGACCACCGACCTGAGCCTGGTGGAGATGACGGAGGTCGAGTACACGCAGCTGCAGCACATCCTCTACTCGCACATGGAGGCGGCGGCCGAGGGCGAGCTCGAGACGCGCCTCAACTCGGCCTTCCTGGCGGCGGGGGGCGCGGCGGCGGCGGGAGGCGCGGCGGCGGCGGCGGGCGGGGGCGCGGCGCCCGTGTACCCGCTGCTGTGCCCGCCGGCGCTGGCCGACGGCGGCTTCGCGGGCGCCAACCCGTGCCTGGGCCACATCGACTTCCAGGAGCTACGCATGATGCTCCTGAGCGAGGCGGGCGCACCCCCCGCCGCTGCCGCCGCCGAAAAGACGCCGGGCGCCGACGGCCCGGGCCCCGGCGCAGCGCGGCCCAAAGCGCCTGACGCCGCCGGCAAGGAGAACGCGGCTGCCGCGGAGGGTGCTTGCGAGTCGCGGGCCAAGTCGGCGGTGCGCGTCCGCCTAGAGGACCGCTTCAACAGCATCCCCGCCGAGCCCCCGCCCGCCCCGCGCGGCGCTGAGCCTCCGGAGCCCGGCGTGGCGCTCAACAAGTGGGTGCCTGGGCCGCGGGCGGCGGGGCGGGAGGGCTGGTCTCGCCGGGTCTGGATGTGGAGGAAGGAGTTCTGTGCAGAGGTCACCAGCCTCTCTGAGCCCGGCATCTGCCCGCCGGGTCTGGGTGTGGAGGAGGAGGGTCCTGGGTAGAGCCCACCAGTTCCCTTCTGGCTGGGTCTGGGTGAGGGAGACTGATAATGAGGTTTGACCCGTAATCCTGCAGCTTGCCATCCATCCCTCCCTTGTAGTTTTACGCAGTTATGATTTTGGAGAAGGGCTCTCAAAAGAGATTGGTGTCCAGGGCGTGATGGGGAGGAGGAGGTATAACTTAAGAGATGACAGTCTCTCTGTGAGGAAGTTGGTTGAGCTTGTCCATAACACCAGTTGACAGTTGCTTAGTAGAGAGTTCCGTGAAGAGATTTCCTCCCGACACATTTGAGCACCTCTAGAATATGCAGTGTTAACTGTTACATGTGATGGTAAATGGTGGCGAAGTTTCAGGAAGCTTTCCTGTCGAATCATCACGTGTTTCTGGGTTTTCTTTTGTCTCGGCAGTTTGGTGACTCTTATTCGACATCCATCTGAGTTAATGAACGTTCCTCTTCATCAGCAACAAAACAAATGCACAGCGTTAGTGAAAAATAAGACTGCTGCTGCTGCCACTACTCTGCAGCTCACCTACCCCCTGTTCACTGCGAATGCCTGCTCCTCTGGAGGGGGCTCCAGCCTCTCACAGACACAGGTGCAGAAAGTGGCTTTGTTAAGTAAAGTTAACTTCTTTACTTAGGGTTCTTTCGTTGACCTTTTTAACTTTTTCAAATAGATAGCATTTGTGGCTTAGTTGGTTGGAGTGTCGATCCATCCAGCCAAAGGTGGTGGGTTTGATTCCTGGTCAGGGCAGTTTCAATCCCCCTGTTGGGGCATGAGTGGGAGTGACCGATTGATATTTCTCCCTCACATGATGCTTCTCTGTCTTCCTCTCTCTAAAATTTAATACAAAAAGGAACACCATATAAAATTTAGAGCATTTATGTGGTTAGAGAATTTTGTTTTTATTTGCAAAAAGTGTTACAGATCTCATTGTCACCACTGTAATAAAATTACTGTGCTGGAAGCATAACCTGTGTCTCAATGTAGCCACATTAACAAATTGGTTAGGGAATTTTCAAAAGTACTCAGTGACCTAAGCTCTTCATGTTGCATATTAATAGCTTTGATGTCACTGCTGTTACTGCATTGCATTTGTACAGGAAAGAGAATGCGCATATTGATCAAGTTCCCGTTGCTTCATCTTTTCCAGAGTTCTAATAACTCCTGTTCTATACTTGAGGCTGCCAAACATCAGGATATTGGATTGCCAAGAGCATTTTCTTTCTGTTATCAACAAGAAATTGAATCCACGAAGCAAACTTTAAGTAGTAGAAATAAAGCTTTGCCAGAGCAGGTTTGGATTAAAGTGGGAGGTAAGCCACCAAGTGGAAGGGAACAGGTACTTCTGCCCTCTTGTTCTTGTGGTTTTTTAAGGGGGCGGTGGTTTATGAACATGACCAGTCTTGGAAGTGCCTGTATCTCAGGGCTTTCATTTTCCCCTCGTCACCTCACTTTTAGCATTTGCCCAAATTACACTTGGTGTTGGAACGTTCAGTTCAGGGCTGTCTCTTCTTTTTTTTTTTTTTTTAATTTTTTTATAGAGGAAGGGAGAGGGATAGAAAGTTAGAAACATCCATCAACTGCCTCTTGCACACCCCCTACTGGGGATGTGCCCACAGCCAAGGTACATGCCCTTGACCGGAATCAAACCTGGGACCTTTCAGTCCGCAGGCCGATGCTCTGTCCACTGAGCCAAACCGGTTTCGGCAAGGGCTGCCTGTTCTTGATGGTAAATATCCTCACACAAAAATGATAGACTCGCATGGAGTTTCAGTTATCTTCAAGTCAGCAAAGCACATTGTTTGTTTTTATTTTTTAAAAATATACTTGATTGATTTTTTACAGAGCAGAAGGGAGAGGGATAGAAAGTCAGAAACATCGATGAGAGAGAAACATCCATCAGCTGCCTCTTGCACGCCCCCTACTGGGGATGTGCCCGCAGCCAAGGTACATGCCCTTGACTGGACTCGAACCCGGGACCTTTCAGTTTGCAGTCTGACGCTCTATCCACTGAGCCAAACCGGTTTCGGCAGCTTGTTTGTTTTTATTTTCCTTGGGAGTAAAGCGCGGCCTGAAATGTGTTCGAAGCTTTAGGAGACAGTCTTCGGGTGGGCAGAGGGCTCAGTTGCCGGCGAGGGTCCATAAGGTGATGTAGAAACAAAGACACTGCTGAAGCAAACGTTAACTCTCACCCCGTTTTCCCTGGAAACAAATTGGTTTTTAGGTCACCCACCACAATAACCAGATGGCACTAAGCTTTCCGAGAGCTATGAGTACCAGATGGAGTAGAGGGCTACTGCTTTCTCCTGTGGCAATAACTAATTTTTTCCTTGTTTTTATGACACTTGCTACAAAAGTATATGTTAACATTTGTCAGGTGTGAAGGTTAAAATTGAAATAGTTCCTGTACTGATTACTCAGCTTACGGAATAAAACATTACCAATGCCTGTGAATTCCCTCTGTCCAATATTCTGAAATGTGGTGATTCTTTTGAATGTGGCTTTATGTGTCTAGTGAAAAGATGATGCATTTCTGTAGCTCTCATGTGATTACCCCTCATGTGGGAAGAATCACTTTTGTAGGGTGAGGGTGAGTTGAATCTTAAACCACTTAGCTTTTGTCCTCTTCTGAGAATTGCAGGTAGAATACCACTTGTCTTACTAGAATAATTTCAGCTTTTCCCCCACTCTGAATATCAGAAAAATCAAATAACTTCTTGGTTGTTAATAGATGACAATGCCTGTTGATTGACAAGGGGGGCTTTGGCAAGGCTATGCTGATGGACACTCGGCATGTTGTAATTTGGTTGTAGGTTTGTGCCCAGTTTGGTGTTTGGAACTGGGAGCTGGAGCTGGCTCCTCACACTGAGTTGCCTTCGTGTCCAGCTCCTCCTCCTCAGGTCCCTGTGCTCCTCTCTCATTAATGTTTATGTCTTGGATCCAAGATGCCAGCAATGTATTCAGCATTACTGGAGATAAGTTAAAAATAAATAATTAAAGTACCACTTTTTTCTTCTTTTGCAAAGAAGAAGCGCTGTGCAAACAAGCGATAAATAAGAGGAATCGGAGTAGGATACGTCAGTTGGATGCCAGTGTGGAGCGAAGAGCCCTCGGAGAGATTCAGAACGTGGGTGAAGGTGCCACCACCGCCCAGGGCGCCTGGCAATCTGCAGAGTCATCACAGTCCCACCTTGGGGAGCAGTCCCAGGGCGCCCCTGGAGGAAGGTCACAGCGCAGGGAAAGGCACAACCGCATGGAGCGGGACAGAAGGTAATGTGTGTGCGTGGGACCAAGCTTTGGAGCGTCTGTGGTCACTTAACTTAGACACATTAGTGATAACAGGTACCTTGACGTAAAAACAAGAGGAGCCGTGTCTGTGTTCAAACAGAGGAAAAGTTCGCATGAGTAAATGTGGACTTTGCTGTACTGGGTGGATTGGAGTTCTCAACACCCCCAAACCATCTTGACATGGGAAAATGTGAGAAAGTGGAGAGATGGGGGAGGGGCCTCCCAGGGGCTCTTTGCAGGGCAGTGCTTCACTCCCCAGCCCTGAGTTCTGGGACATGTGAAAGCTGTCAGCAGACTCCATGCCCAAGATTGTATTGGGACCAGTCCTGTGGACATCCCCTGCCCAGCACACAGTCAGGCTCCAGACCCCGAAGGAAAGACTGTATTTCATGCAAACCACATTGTACAAACCGCTTAAGCACAGGGACCCTCTCTGAACTCACGATGGTGGGAAATCTTAAGTTCCCAGACATCAGCCATGCCAGCCTTATAGGCATGCCTTCCTTCCTTAGGGTGGGTGTAGCCTGCCGGCAGTTCCCCTGCAGCCCTTGTCACCAGTTTGTCCTGGTTCCTTTAAGAATGTTGGGGAAGGAGGTGGTTAAAACTGTTAAGTCGTTTTGTCTTTACATATATTTGCAGTTTCTGTGTAGAATCAGAGTGGTTAGTGTTTCTCTCTCGCAGCTGGGGTTTTACATGGTATTTTCTAACACAGAGTTAGTTAACCAGGTCATTCATTGAGCATGCAGGCCAGTTTCTGTTGTAGGCTCAGTAGGTGCAGCCTGGACCAAGACGAAGCTCCATGGCTTACTTCTCTAAGGCAGAGGTGGGTCCTTCCCAGGGCCATTTGGATATTTGTAACATCATTCTTGGGCCAGACAAGATTATCAACTTAAAAATTAGCTGCTACATTTAATCAAACATTTAACTCACCCCTAATGCCTTGACAGGGCCAGACCAAGTGATTTCGAGGGAATGATATGGTCCAAGGGCCGGGTTTCCCCCCCTGCTCTAAAGGGATACAGTTAGGCCAGCAGATACCATGGACTGGGATGCACACACACTCTTGAGCTTACCAGGTGACAGAGCTCATCTTTCCTCTGGCATTTATTTAGAAGACATTCACTGAGCACCTGTTCTGGGAAAACCCTTACATGCTCACAGTGGAATTTTCCATTCTCACTCTGCCATGTCCTAGTCTATAACAGCCTTCCTTCCGCCAGCTCTTTCCATCCTGTCCTGAGTTTCCGTCTATAAGTTACTGTCTGCTGTGCAGGTTTGAGTTAAAATTAAACAAGCTGATGAGGGGTGGAGAGCACCACTAAGTGCCAGCTGTGTTCACAAGGCCATGGAGTCCTGCGTGTTCAGTGGGAGGCCAGGGTGAGAGCCATGTCCTGTGCATTGTTCAGTGTCAGCTTAGGCCGGACTCCGCACGTCACGAGCCATATGTGTGAAAGTTACAGATGGCCTAGTCGTGACTCTAGCTGTGATTTGAATGGTCTCTAAGGAACCCAGGTTTCCAGATATTAATAGGCTGATGTCTGTGGTCCTTTTTGAACCAGGTCTCTTGGCAAAGTGAGGCTGGGATCTTTGACCTGGGCACACAGTGGGCAGCTTACTAACTTGAGGGAAAAGGTGACCTGTCCAATAAAGAACACGACCCTTTGCTTCCAGTTTTAGGGGCTTGGGTCTGTTGTTGGTCTAGACCGTTGGTCGGCAAACTGCGGCTCGAGAGCCACATGCCGCTCTTTAGCCCCTTGAGGGTGGCTCTTCCACAAAATACCACGGCCTGGGCAAGTCTGTTTTGAAGAAGTGGAGTTACAAGAAGTTTAAGTTTAAAAAATTTGGTTCTCAAAAGAAATTTCAATCGCTGTACTGTTGATATTTGGCTCTGTTGACTAATGAGTTTGCCGACCACTGGTCTAGACCCTTGAATCTGGCCCCTGAGAAGTAAATAGGGAAACTCCCTGAGGAGGGAAGGAGCCTGGGCGAGGGCAGGCTTGGGCACCAAGTCCTGGTGCCTTTGCCCATGCACTCGGTGCCAGGCCCCTGACCCTTCAAGTAACACACATTTGTTCAGCTCTGTGTTTGCTTCAGATTGTCTGTGTTGCTTTGGATTTTGCTGTAGGCGCAGAATCCGCATTTGCTGTGATGAGTTGAATCTTTTGGTCCCGTTCTGCAACGCTGAGACAGATAAGGCCACAACCCTGCAGTGGACCACTGCGTTCCTAAAGTACATTCAGGAGCGCCATGGAGATTCTCTTAAGAAGGTGAGTATTGCCCGGCCGGCGTGGCTCAGTGGTTGAGCGTCAGCCTATGAACCAGGAGCTCACAGTTTGATTCCTGATCAAGGCACGTGCCCGGGTTGTGGGCTCAACTCCCTGTGTGGGATGTGAGGAGGCAGCCGATCAGTGATTCTCTCTCATCATTGATGTTTCTCTCTCCCTCTCCCTCTCCCTCTCTGAAACCAATAAAAAGATATTAAATTTAAAAAAAGGTGAGTATTGAGGCCAGGTGGAGTTTCAGGAGTTTGTCAGCTCATCAGTGTTCTTATGTGTCCTTTTCCCTGAAGATCCCAAACTGTCCTCTGTGTCTAGAATCAGAGGTTACGGAGTCATTGTGAGCAGAACTCCTCTCGTGGCGCGTGCTGTCACTGAGTGACGTGGCCTCCGCGTGGCCTGCTCACTCCACTGGCGGAGATGACTGGGGTCACGCAGGCTGAGCACTGCTGTGTGTGGTGGGTTGGACTGGGCGAGAGGGGCTGTCAGAGACTGGAGGAGGGAGTGGTTTTGCCCTCAGAAAACCCAAAGGGATAAAGCAACCAAAGGGCAGATAAATGTCAAGTAAATGGTCTGGACTTCAGTGCCTCCAAAGGTGGAAGAGAGACACTTGTGTGGGTTGGGTGACTTGAGTGACCTGGGGCTCTGGGGCCAGCATGTCCTTGACCATCTGTTGGGTTCCCAGTGAGTGAGTGAGCTTGGGTCCCATAGGACTGAGTGTGTGGTGTGGGTCTTGTCCACCCATCATGGTTCAGAGGAGAGAATGCAGGTGGCGGCAGCTGTGGCTCCTGTGCTCCTCCGGACTCCTGGGCTCCATTGTTGGCTGCAGAGCTAACGGCGAGGCTGACTGGTGATGGGGCACGAGTCTGATTGGAGAGCCAAGCTGAGGTTGGTGTGATAAACATGGAACCTTTTTAAAAAGAGCCTCATGTCCTGGCCGGGGCTTAGCCAGTTGAAGCATCATTCTGTACACCAAAAGGTGGTGGGTTCGATTCCCGGTCAAGACACATAACTAGATTTTGGGTTTGATTCCTGGTCATGGTGTGTACAAGAGGCAGCTGGTTGATGTTTCTCACAATGATGTTTCTTTCTCCCCCACCCCCTTCATCTCTCTCTTTAAAAAAAATAAATAAAATCAATGAAAACATCCTTGGGTGAGGATTTTTTTGAAAAAGAGCCTCCTGTGTCCAGATGCTGGACGCTGCAAGCGTGGCCGGGCAGTGCTGAGTTGCTCTGCTTCCTTTGTCTGCGTCCTGTGAGCTTCATATTTCATCTTCGTCCTGGTTTTCATTGTCTGTTTAATTGCATTTCCAAGCAATGCTTATGTTGGATTTCCTCTAATGGATCACTTATGGTTGGTTGTCATGCAGTTGCTCTTTAACACTTCGTTAGGGGTAGACTGTGGGGTTATTTTAATAAAGCTTTTACACTTTTTAAATGATTTAATGTTTGGCTCTGTGTAGCTATTAGAAAATTATTAATAGAACTCATTCAAGTACGATGGAAGGGCATTACAACAGCAAAAACCTTGTTAAATATACACACACTCTCAGGTTGATTTATAGATACTATATTTTGTGGACAGTATGCATCCTGGGCATTTCTGAAATTTAGTTATATTGAAGTTGTAGATTGTTTGTGCATCAGATCATAGGAACATCAAAAAATGGATTGGAGTGACGCCAGTTAGTGGGGGGGAATTAAGAAGCAACAGCCAGCCGAAACCGGTTTGGCTCAGTGGATAGAGCTTCGGACTGCGGACTGAAGGGTCCCGGGTTCGATTCCGGTCAAGGGCATGTACCTTGGTAGGGGGCGTGCAAGAGGCAGCTGATGGATGTTTCTCATCGATGTTTCTGACTTTCTGTCCCGCTCCCTTTCGCTCTGTAAAAAATCAATAAAATATATTTTTTTAAAAAAGAAGCAATAGCCAAACACATGTGGGCCTCGCTGTTTCTCAGTAACTCACCCTCCTACTTGCATGAATGTCTTTGGTTCTCAGAATATGATGCATGAGAGTCTGAAGTGATTTTCCTGAGTTATCTTAGCACACATTTTATTCCACAAACCTTTCCTGCTTCAAGCAAGCTTCTGCTCAGTCATACTTTAAATAAATGGAGACTCTGCTGGCCTGTGGGTGGTGTCCCCAGCATCTCAAGGGACACGGCCTTGTGGGCCTGCTGCAGCGCGCACCTGAGGCTAGGTGTCCACAGCCTTGAGGAGTCAGGTGGAGTGGCATGCTCTGATTGATGCTTTATTGTGTGAGGAGCCTGGACTCTGGGAACGAGATGTCCGGGCGGGAGTGAAGATGAAGACCCTGTTGAGGGCCACAGAGCACTTACTGAGACTGCTGGGCTGGGATATGGGCATGTTGGAGGAGGGATTAGGGAGCACTTGGAGTTCTGGCTTGAGCTGCTTGGTAGACAGGGTGGGCCTAACCCACAGGCTTTCCCAGACTTTTGAGTGCCCAGGACGACAAGCAAGTCTGCATGGGCTGGTTGGTCCTTGTCAACCAGTAGGTGCTTGGCTTGGTCATTTTTCTGATGAACCTGCTGCATAGCAGATGCCTATGCCCATCAGCAACCTCACTCACATTGGCTGGGCGACTTCAAAGACAACTGCAGATGTGACCCTTCTCCGCTGAATGTCTGCTCGTGTGTCATTCTCCTTCCTCACCAGGCCACCATCATGCCTCCCTACATTGCTTATCGTTCTCTGATGTTGTGTCATAGTCACATGTCCCCAAAATGCTTTCAAAACGACTCAGCTGTGTTTTTCCCTTAAACCAGTGACCAGCCATGGGGTTTGCATTTCATTATATTCAGTGGCCACTGACTGGGGGTCCCTCCATTAGTTACTGTGGCATCCAGGTGTCTGAAGGATTCTGCACTTAGATGGCTCACTCTATCTATCTATCTATCTACCTACCTACCTACCTACCTACCTATCTATCTATATCTAGCTATTTATTTATGGCAGTTTAAAATTTGATGCAATTTCAAACTTGAAAGACAAGAATAGGACTGAGAGCCCCTCGTATACCCCCTTGGCTTCACCCAGAGCTGCCAGCTGTTGGTATGTTGCTCATTTGCCCTGTTCTGTGCAGAATCTATTTTTCTGAACCTTTGATAGTGAGTTGTAGACACAAGGCCGCTTTGCACCTGGCCTGTATGTGTTTCAGCAAGAACACATGGTCAGAGGCAGGACTTTATACCAACACTGTTACCGGTAGTTCAGGGGCAACATTTACACTGCACCTGTTGTCCTGGGGGTGTTCCCACTCAGAATCCAGTCCAAGGTCACAGGGCTCCCCAAGCTGTCATTCATCCCTGCCTCTCTCCTGTGCACTTTCTGGTTCCACCTGAAGTTGGGGGACGGGACATCTTGGCCAGATGGTCACTTTCCTTTAGTACCTGCTTGGTGATTAGGTGCAAAGGCGCTGTTACTTGTCCATAGTTACTCACTTTTGAGAACTGAGCCCATATCCCCTGCCAGCAACTATACACTGCTCAAAGAAATTGCCTGTCCCATCTTTCTCCAACTGCCTTGGACTGCCTAGTGCCTATTTAGCCAATGATGGGTCAAAGGTGATTGTGCTGACCTGACCTTGACCTCCGCCACCAGTCCCCCAGGTCTCCACCCTCCCTGGTGTTCCTGCTTCTCTTGGGACACCTTCTCCCCTTCCTCCTATAATGTTACTCCCTGCTCCCATTCAAACGGTCTGGGACTGGAGCGGCTAGGGATCTCACCGTTGGTGCACGGGGGTCACTGGTCTCTCTGTTCAGTGAGTGCACATGACCCCTCCCTCATCCCATCCAACAGGACCCCCGCTCCCAGGGAAGGAGAGTGGCCACCTGGCTCGGTGGGCTGGCACTGTTTGAGAGACCCTCCTGGTGAGTACTTTGCAGCTTTGTGCTGATGAGTTCGTTCCTACCTCGTTCTTTCGTCACTCCTTTTTTGTCCCTCATCCCAATGTTCTGGCTCTGCTATGGGTCTTCCCAGAGCACCGGCTCCTGGTCTGTTCTGGCCTCTTGGATTGGGAACAGGGGAGTCCGTAGGAATGTGTTTTCTAACATAATTTGCTTTTATGATAATTATTTTTAAACCTTTCCTCTCTTTCCTTCTTTTTAAGTTTAGATTTTCTGGTGCTTAAGTTGTAGGTTTGCTTCATTTATTTTCAGCCTTTCTTACCTCTCAGTCAGTGAATATAAAGCAGACTGGTCTCTGTGCTCCTTGGAAAACATACCCAGCATAGGGTAATGCTCCATTGTCTCAAAGTATCTGATGTCAAGATTATGAATTGAGATTTTGTCCCTTCTGGTCCCCAGAGACTTGTGTAACAGACATCTCCCTCTGAGATTGGATTTGTCATCCCATTGAATTCTGTGTCACACAGTTCAGAGCTCTGTTAGGCCCTCATGTTCCTTGTCCCACTTTGTGTGTGGCTGTTGTATCAATTCCAAGACCTTCGTGTGTCTTTAACCCTTTGTCTCTGTACTGACATGAGTTCTTACTCATCGTAACTTCCTGGTGTCATTTCCTGACATGTAATTAGAACCACCTCCTTCCTCTTAAAAAGTACAGTTTTTGTTATTGGCATTCTCATATTTACAAATTTAACATGAATATCAAGTTCGGCCAGACATCATGTCAAGGTGTTCTGATAAATCATAAAAATCCCTTAGAACTCAGCCTTTTCACTTGTTTGGTTGAAAACAGTTGTAATTGAGAGAGCAGAATGACAATGACTAGCTGACCTTCAGCTCAGCTGAGGAGGGTTAAGAAGGCCCCTGTCTCTGTTTCACAGTCACTCCAACTCCCAGGGAGGGACTTGGTGTCCAGATGGAGCATGGCTCAACCCACTTCTGGCAAAATACTGAAAATAAAGATGTGCCTGCGTTTAGCCTGATGTGTGAAGATGGCTTAGAAAATCCCTCCAAGTACTTTTTTCCATCTGAGAAATGACTGTTTTGTTTCTGACTTCTATTTAGTTTTTTTTTTTAAAGTAGTTTTTATTGATTTCAAAGAGAGAGGAAAGGAGAGGGAGGAAGAGAAACATTGATGTGAGAAACATTGATCAGTTGCCTCCTCCATGTACCCTGACTGGGAAATGAACCTGCAACCTAGGCATGTGCCCTGACCAGGAATTGAACTGACAACTTTACAGTGCACAGGATGTCACCCAGCCAAGTGAACCACACCAGTCAGGGCTTTATTTGGTTACTAGAGGCCTGTTGCACGAAGATTCATGCAGTAGCCTTCCTTCCCCTGACTGCCAGCACTGGTTTTTTCTCTGGGACCCAGGCCTTTGCTCTGGCCAGAGCGCCACTCCTGTAGCTCCTCCCCCCCCCCCCCCCCGCACTCCCCCTCTTAGCAGGTGTCCTGTCCCACCTGGCCGCTCCGCACCTGCATGTGTGCTGCCCAGAAGCCTGGAGTGGCTGGGTGGCAGGGCCACCGCCATCTTTGTTGGTTAATTTGCATACTCACTCCTGGTTGGCTGATGGACATTGCAAAGTGATGGTCAATTTGCATTATTTCTCTTTTATTAGTGTAGATTTTATTTTTAATTTTTAAAAAAATATATTTTATTGAGTTTTTACAGAGAGGAAGGGAGAGGGATAGAAAGTCAGAAACATCAGTGAGAGACATCCATCAGCTGCCTCCTGCACACTCCCTACTGGGGATGTGTCTGCAACCAAGGTACATGCCCTTGACCGGAATCGAACCTGGGACCTTCAGTCCGCAGGCTGACGCTCTATCCACTGAGCCAAACCGGTTTCGGCTTATTAGTGTAGATTTTAAAAGGTAAATTCTAGCCCTGGCTGGGTAGCTCTGTTGGTTGGAGCATCATCCCAATGCACCCAAAGGTTGTGGCTTAATCTCTGGTTGGAGCACATATAGGAATCAGCCAATGAATACATGGATGAGTAGAACATCAAATTGATGTTTCTTCTCTCACCCACTCACTACCTCCCTTCCTATCTCTGAAATGAATTTTTTCAAAAAAAGGTAAATTTGACCCTTTCAAATATAGGCAGATATTTTATACTTGGGCTTTGGGTATCAGAATCCAGGAAATTATCAACATGTGGTTTGTCTTACGTTGCACTAAAACCTTACAAAGTTTAGAGTATATTTATATACAGATATGGCTTCTGAGTGAAGCTGCACTTGGTGGGTCCTTGGTCACAACACTACTGAGACTGCAATCCAGTGGAGCGCCCATCACTCCAGACAACTGGGATCAGCCAGGGCCCACAGAGTGCTGCCACTTACCTTCCTAGCATGAACGGACTATGCCCTCTTACAGCCAGCAACCAAAAGACAAACTTGATTCAAAGGACCTGACAAGACACTTCTACAAAGAGGCCATGCAGACGGCTAGTGAGCACATGGAAACATGCCCAGTGTCACTGCTCACTAGAGAGATGCAAACACAGTAAGATGTCACCTCATACCCATCTGCGTTGGCTATAGAAAAAACCCACAAAACAAAAAAATAAGCAGGTGTTGGCGAAGATGTGGAGAAATTGGAGCCCTTGGGATTGCTGGTGGGATTGTAAATTGGTGCAGATGGCAACATAGATAAACATCAGTACTTGCCACTTCTCACAGCCACATCAAATTTACAACTAATACAGAAATGCAGAACAACCATCATTCAGAACCTGAAATCTGGCTCAGTGGAAGGCCTACAACTAGAGAAGTAAAGGAGAAAGCACAATGAGACTGGTAGGAGGGGCAGAGGTGCAGAATGGACTGGTCCAACACCCATGAGGGACGTGTTTTTGATTGGGAAGGGTGTCTCCAAGGCCTCTCATGAGAAGCAGGAGGTCCCAGCCCCACACCAGACCCCCAGCGCAAGATTCCAGAATTGGGAAAAGAAGTCCCCGTAACTTCAGGCTGTGAAAAATCAGGAAGGAATTGTGGCTGAGCGACACAGAAGCTGCTGAAACCCAGGTGTTCCTTTTAAAGAGCCTGCACACAAACTTCCATGGTTTTGCTTCCTCTGAGCTCCAAGGGTGGGGGACCCAGACACATACAGGGAGAAACTAGACTGTCTGGCATCGGGTGGGAGCTCAGGGGCAGCTTTATCCCAGATAGTGCTTGTAGGGGTCATTGTTCCTGTGCTGGGACTTCCCTGTTGCAGAGCTGACTGGCAGCCATATCCAAGTTTCCATCAGCCTTAGCCTACACTGTTCGCTCCACCTGGTGATTCCCTGAGACCCTGCTCCATCCAATTTGCAGCCTCACCCAAGCTGTTTGCAGCAGCTTTTTCATATGAATGGTGTGTCCTGGCTCACGCTTTTGATTTTCTTAAAATCTCTCAAACAAGTAGCAGCTGGCTTCAAATCTATACTAATAAAAGGGTAATATGCTAATTAGACCGGGAGACATTCCAGACAAAGCCATAGTGGCGGAGCCAAGGCAGAGGCGGTTAGGGGCAATCAGGCCAGGAGGGGAGGGCAGTTGGTGGTGAGAAGATTGGCAAGGGGGGCAGTTGGGAGCAAGCAGGCCAGCAGGAGGGTTCAGGGGGACAAGGAAGCCAGCTGGGGAGGCAGTTGGGGGCGAGCAGGCTGGCAGGGGGTCGCATTTAGGGGTGAAAAGATTGGCAGGGGGGCAGTTGGGGATGAGTAGGTTGGCAGGGGGTGCAGTTGGGGGTGAGCAGGCCAGCAGGGGGGCAATTGGGGCAAGCAGGTGGCAGGCAGAGTGGTTAGGGGCGATCAGGCAGGCAGGCAGGTGAGCACTTAGGAGCTAGTAGTCCTGGATTGGGCCTAAACCGGCAGTCAGGTGTCCCCCGAGGAGTCCCAGATTAGAGAGGGTGCAGACTGGGCTGAGGGATACCCCCCAAGCATTAATTTCATGCACCAGGCCACCAGTCTATCAATAAAAGGCCTAAACAGTACCAGCCTGCCTTGCTTCACAGCTAGGTCTTGTCTGAGCTCCTCCTAGCCCCATGGTCGGCAAACTCATTAGTCAACAGAGCCAAATATCAACAGTACAACGATGGAAATTTCTTTTGAGAACCAAATTTTAAAAACTTCTAATGCCACTTCTTCAAAATAGACTCACCCAGGCCGTGGTATTTTGTGTAAGAGCCACACCCAAGGGGCCAAAGAGCTACATGTGGCTCATGAGCTGCAGTTTGCTGAACACGGTCCTAGCCCAATACAAGTAGCAGCCACTTGCAGATCTCTCTCTAGCTTCTTCAGGATGATTGCAGGCAGTGGCCAACTTTGCATCCCTAGGAGGCCCTAGAGCCAGTGCACCTAGTGGACAGCTTCAGACCACACCATATTACAACTCTACACATTCAAAAGTAACACTGTCAAGGGTCAGACTCTGTGAGCACCAAAGCCCCACTGAAGCAAGTTCTGTTACAGTGGGGTGTCTCCTGCACAGCAGCTCTTCGATTGTAGACACAGCTGGTCATCAGCCAATTGGCCTGGAGGTCAACTCCTCCCAGTGATGCTAACAGAAGTCAAGGCTCAACTGCAACAAGACTGTGCACACAGCCCACACGGGCGCACCTAGAATGCCCAACTCAAGTAACTAGGGAGGCTGAGCCCCTGGGCCCTAGAGGACACCTAGTCCACAAAGCCATTCTAATTCCAGGAGACATCACAGCTCTACCTAATACATAGAAACAGGGAAACAGCCAAAATGTGGAGACAGACATCACAAATGAAAGAAATGGAAGCAAGGAAACTACTAGTTAGAGTTCGTAACAATGGTTATAAGGTTGCTCAAGAATCTTAATGAGAGCTTCAGGGGACTTAGTGAGATTTTTCAAGGATCTTAGTGAAAGGACCAGTCAGAAATTAAGCATACACTAACTGAAATAAAGTAATTTACAGGGAATCAACAATAGAGTAGAAGATTCTGAGAAAACCATTTGAAATATGAGGAAGCAAAAAACAAAAGATCAAAAAGAATCTGAAAATATGAAGATAGTATAAGGAGCCTCTGGGACAACTTCAAGTATACCAACACTTGCATTATGGAGGTGCCAGAAGGAGAAAAGAAGAGAGCAACATACTGAAAACCTATTTGAGGAAATAATGACAGAGAACTTCCCCTACCTGATGAAAGAAATAGAATTAGAAGTGCAGAGAGTCCCAAACAAAGGGCCCCACACCAAGACACATCATAATTAAAATGCCAAGGGTTAAAGACAAAGACTCTTAAAAGCAGCAAGAGAAAAACAGTTACCTACAAGGGAGTACTGATATGACTGTCAAGTTGATTTTTCAACAAACTATGCAGGCCAGAACAGAGTGGCAAGAAATACTCAAAGTGATGAATAGCAAGGACCTACGACCAAGATTACCCAACAAAGCTATTGTTTAGAATTGAAAGGCAAATGAAGAGCTTCACAGACAAAAAAAAGCTAAAGGAGTTCACCACCACCAAACCAGTATTACATGAAATGTTGAAGGGTATTCTTTAAGAAAGAAAGAAAAAGATAAAAAAAATATGAACAATAAAATGGCAATAAATACATATCTACCAACAATTGAATCTAAAAAAATAAGGAATCTAATGAACAAAATAGAATCAGTGGCATGGGAACATGGAACAGACTGACAAATTTCAGAGGGAAGGGGTGAATGGAGTATGGAAAGAGATTAGCTGGAGATCTTGTATGTGTATATGCATTACCTATGGACACACAATAGGGTGGGGAAGGAGAGGACATCTGTAATACTCTAAACAATAAAGATGGGGAAAAAATAAATTTGGTGCAGCCATATTATAGACTATCTGGTGGGTCCTCAAAAGGTTTAACGTAGAACTACCATAAGATTCAGCAATTTTACTTCCAGGTATTTACCCCAAAGAATTGAAAACAGGAACCCAAATGGACACTTGTATGAAAATGTTCACAACAGCATCATTCACAACGGGCAAAATGTGGAAACAACCTGTGTCCATTGACAGATGGATGAACAAAATGTGCTTTATCCACACAAAGGACTGTTACTCAGTCATAAAAATAAAGGAAGTCCTGATACTTGCAACATGGAGGGACCTGGAGGACATATACGTGACGTAAGCCAGTCACAGGAGGACAAGTCCTGTGGCTCCACTTACATGAGGGCCTAGAGGAGTCAGATTCACAGATACAGATAGATGCTGGGTGCTGGGGCAGGGAGGTTAGTGTTTAATGGGGGCAGAGTGTCAGTTTGGCATAATGAAAAACTTGGAATAAATGGAGGGGATGCTTACACAACAGTGCAAATGTACTTAATGGCAGTGAATTGTACACTTACAAATGAATAAAATGGTAAACTTGCTGCTGTATATATTTTACCACAATAAAAAATATATAAACCCATATCTGATTATTTAAGAATGCTATATGCTTTAAAAAAAAGACATAGGGGAATTTATATGATTATACAACAGTGTGAATATATTTCATTGCATCTGAATCACACACTTACAAATGGTTAAAGCTGTGAAGTTCATGTTGTATATATTTTATTTACCACAGTAAAATAACAAATGCAAATGTGGTTGCTTTTAAACTATGATACGGTCTGACCAGGTATTGTGAGAAGCTGTTGGAAAATTAAATAAAAGTAAATGTCAGTGGAACTTATGAGAAAAGCGTTTAAATCCCTACTTTTATCATACAGACCCCTAGCAAGATGTGATACAAGTTTGTGAACCAGTAACCCAGGTACATGCCCTTGACCAGAACGGAACCCAGGGCTCTTTGGTGCACAGGCTGACGTTCTAACCACTGACCCACATTGGCCAGTGCTAACTGTATATTTTGAAATAGGTTAGCTCTTACTTTCAACCTTTTGTGTTTCTAAAGAAATTAATTTTCATGTCTGTGGATTGGTACACTAATGATCTTTTCTCAACTGTAGGAATTTGAGAGTGTGTTCTGTGGTAAAACTGGCAGGAGGCTAAAGTTGACCAGACCAGACTCCCTGGCGACGTGTCCTGGGCAGGAGAGTCTGCAGAGCAGCCCTGCCATGGAGATCAAGTGAGCGGACTGGACACTGGTTCCTGGAAGCAGGTGGCCTCCGCCCGGCCATGGCGTGTCCAAGCCCTGGAGCTCTGTGCCATCCGTCAACTCTCAAGGGACGTGACTCAAGTTGGGACTCCAGTGGGGACTTTGAAAGCACATTTTGTAAAAATATTTATCTAGAACAAAATATAAAACAAGATATTCGTCCACTATTGTCCTCTTAGACCATTGGGATGCAGACACAGTGACAATTAGTAATTTTTTAATTATCTGTCTGATTCCATCATGTTTTCTTAACATGATAACTTAAAAAATTAACACCCTTTGTAATTTCTTTAGTCTTACAAGGTACACTGCTTTTTACCTCCTTTATATTTAAAAATGCCCCTTAGCAATTGGAAAAGTCAAAATGTTCTTCACTAGAAGTAGTTTGGAAATTCATTTCATTTGTTTATCGCCTCCCCTTGCAACGGCTTCCAGTCACGTGAACTGCATTGCAGAATTTTGCTAGGAATTCCCAGAGATCCTTAACGCTCCTTTGGCCCATAGAGGAGATGTCTGCTTTGGTGACCTCGCTTTCACACTGAGAGTCATTACTTTTCCTGTAATAAACTATTGTTTGGAACTGAGTGTTTCAAACGAGTGGCTTTATTTATTACAAGTTTAGTGCAATACAAAGTCACCATCAATAAATACTGTTGGTCAGAGACAGTTAAAGGTTTTACACAAAAGAAGCAGGTGGGTCAGTCTAGACCTTGGTGTGGAGGGTACTGTATGTAAAATCCTTTATTTTTTGTTACACTGGTCAGTCATGAATTTGAATTTATCATTTTATTGGGATTATATCTTAGTGTACACAAATGCCATGTAAACAAGTTGCTGAATTTTCTCATGGGCTTATACACACTGTGGTACCAGGTCAGGGCTTGTGTCCAAGGTCCGACATTGAGCCGCACGGGTCGCTGTGCACACAGGAGACGACTTCGCCAGCAGCTGGAGGATGCTCGCAGGGGCCAGGCGGCCAGGCGCTGCCACCGAGGGGGCAGGCAGGCAGCAAGGCCTCACTAGATGTCCCGCACGGTGTGTTGCTCTCTCCTTAGTGATGGACACTGCTGATCCCCGGTGTCCCTCCAGAGCCCTCTGCTTCAATTGGCATCACTTTCACTTTATAGGTTGTGTTTTAGGAGCTTCTAGGACCTGACTTTTCGCTGCCACCCATCACGGCTCCTTGGCAAGCCGAGGTGTCACAGATGCCGGGGGTCCCCTGAGCACCAACAGCACCAGGAAGGCCAGGGTCTCCGGGCAGCCCAGGCTCACCGTGGGCGCCGTCTTGGCCGTCTTGGCCCACACCAGGCATACCTTGAGGCCCTTGAGACAGAAGGAAGATGCGTGTAGACGTGAGACTGAGCCCCAATGGGACTCCCCGTCCGCCTGCAGGCCTCCCTACACTCTGCTACTGGCTCATCTCCAAAGCCGGAGGCCCAGGAAGGAGAGCCCAGGCCTGGAAAACAGCAGGCAGAGCCCCTGGGTGGGAGGAGCGGCGAGCCAGGGGCAGGGGCTGGGTTTTATCCAGTGTGGCAGCTCAGGCTCTACACTCAGGGATGCACGGGTGTGGTGGCAGGAGTGAGCGGTGGGGATGCATGGGGAAGGATGGATGGGGAGCCAATAAAGACTCCCAATTAGGGGTCACCTGATTGGGGGTGGTGGTGGAGGTGGATTAGCAGAGGAGAAGCCAGGAACCTGGGGTGTGGCCAGGAAAGGAGATTGGGGGGGAGGCGGTTTTGGGGGAGGCCCTGCCTCCCTGTGGCGTGGACTCCCAGCATGTGAGTGCAGATGAAAATGACCCCAAACAGTCCCCCAGAAGGGGTGTGGTGGGGCTGGCCTTCGCTGGGGTTCTTATATTTGACACTAAAATGTAAACGTTCAGGGGGAAATTTTTAATTCAGGGTACTTTTGGGTCCATTAAGAGAAAACTCTGTTAGAATTTAAGTGAAATGGATACTAGATGGCTTTAGGGAAACACTTTAACAGAGTCTGCTTAACTAAAGGAGAGCAGGAGGCCCTGTCTATGGGCAAACCGTTCACGTATTGAAGTAGTTATCAGACGGTCGCGGACCTCGACTCAAACGCTTCGCCTGAGAAAGCAACTCCTTTATCAGACCTGAAACACCCACCCAGTGCTGCCCACACGGAGAGAGTTGAGGAGAGGCACCGAGAAACCAAAGTGGTAAAGACACTGGTCCTGTACCTTGGAGCCCCTGGTCTCCATCAGGCCCATCCAGACCCGCGCCGGCTGTGCCTTTGTCTCCGCGGTCCCCCTGGCTTCCTAACAGGAATTTGACAGAAGCAGGTTGAGACTGGGGAAGGCTTCAGGGTAGCGGTGACCGCCACACAGCGCACGAAAGGCTCAGACATGGGGAGCCTGGCTATGTGACTGCCCGCATCCCAGTGGCCATCTCTTTCGGTGTTCCTTTTGTTGGAAAGTACTTAAGCCTGTCACACAGTTGAGCATTCCATTTGTATCTCTATTTTCAACAGGGCCCACAAGTTGTGCACAGATGTTTTAAAAAGTCCCTCTAACTGTGGGATCCTGGCCACTCCCCGCCCCACCGCCGCCCACCAGCTCTGGTCTTTGCAACACGGAGGTCTCTGGACAGGAGTCCTGTTTGTCAGCCTGTGCTCTGTCTGTGTGAAGCTACATTCCTGCTAAGCGGGACCTGCACTGGAGCAATAATGCTTGCAGACAGCATGGGAGAGGAGTCTTCATCTGATGCAAGGACACTAACTCCGGCTCCCTCCGTGGGTGTGTCAGGAAGCCTTTCAATCCCATCACCTCTGCATTAGTGAGTACTATGGGCCAGGTGAGCAATATGGGCCAGCTGAGGAGTATGAGTCAGGTGAGGAGTATGAGTCAGGTGAGGAGTATGAGTCAGGTGAGGAGTATGAGTCAGCTGAGGAGTATGGGCCAGGTGAGCAGTATGAGTCAGGTGAGCAGTATGAGTCACGTGAGCAGTATGAGTCAGGTGAGCAGTATGAGTCAGCTGAGGAGTATGGGCCATGTGAGGAGTATGGGCCGGGTGAGCAGTATGGGTCGGGTGAGGAGTATGAGTCAGGTGAGGAGTATGGGTCAGGTGAGCAGTATGAGTCAGGTGAGGAGTATGGACCAGGTGAGGAGTATGAGTCAGGTGAGCAGTATGAGTCAGGTGAGGAGTATGAGTCAGGTGAGCAGTATGAGTCAGGTGAGGAGTATGAGTCAGGTGAGGAGTATGAGTCAGGTGAGGAGTATGAGTCAGGTGAGCAGTATGAGTCAGGTGAGCAGTATGAGTCAGGTGAGGAGTATGGGTCAGGTGAGGAGTATGGGTCAGGTGAGGAGTATGGGTCAGGTGAGGAGTATGGGTCAGGTGAGGAGTATGGGCCAGGTGAGGAGTATGAGTCAGGTGAGGGGTGTGGGCCAGGTGAGGAGTATGGGACAGGTGAGCAGTATGGGTCAGGTGAGGAGTATGGGTCAGGTGAGGAGTATGGGTCAGGTGAGGAGTATGGGTCAGGTGAGGAGTATGGGTCAGGTGAGGAGTATGGGTCAGGTGAGCAGTATGAGTCAGGTGAGGAGTATGGGTCAGGTGAGGAGTATGGGTCAGGTGAGGAGTATGAGTCAGGTGAGGAGTATGGGTCAGGTGAGGAGTATGGGCCAGGTGAGCAGTATGGGTCACGTGAGCAGTATGAGTCAGGTGAGGAGTATGGGTCAGGTGAGCAGTATGGGTCACGTGAGCAGTATGGGTCAGGTGAGCAGTATGAGTCAGGTGAACAGTATGAGTCAGGTGAGTATGGGTCAGGTGAGGAGTATGGGTCAGGTGAGGAGTATGAGTCAGGTGAGGAGTATGGGTCAGGTGAGGAGTATGGGTCAGGTGAGGAGTATGGGCCAGGTGAGGAGTATGAGTCAGGTGAGGAGTATGGGTCAGGTGAGGAGTATGGGTCAGGTGAGGAGTATGGGCCAGGTGAGCAGTATGAGTCACGTGAGCAGTATGGGTCAGGTGAGGCATATGGGTCAGGTGAGCAGTATGAGTCACGTGAGCAGTATGAGTCAGGTGAGCAGTATGAGTCAGGTGAGGAGTATGGGTAAGGTGAGCAGTATGGGTCAGGTGAGCAGTATGGGTCAGGTGAGGAGTATGAGTCAGGTGAGGAGTATGGGTAAGGTGAGCAGTATGGGTCAGGTGAGCAGTATGAGTCAGGTGAGGAGTATGGGTAAGGTGAGCAGTATGAGTCAGGTGAGCAGTATGGGTCAGGTGAGGAGTATGAGTCAGGTGAGGAGTATGAGTCAGGTGAGGAGTATGGGTAAGGTGAGCAGTATGGGTCAGGTGAGGAATATGAGTCAGGTGAGGAGTATGAGTCAGGTGAGCAGTATGAGGTGAGGAGTATGGGTCAAGTGAGGAGTATGAGTCAGGTGAGGAGTATGAGTCAGGTGAGCAGTATGGGTCAGGTGAGCAGTATGGGTCAGGTGGGGAGTATGAGTCAGGTGAGGAGTATGGGTCAGGTGAGCAGTATGAGTCAGGTGAGGAGTATGAGTCAGGTGAGGAGTATGAGTCAGGTGAGGAGTATGAGTCAGGTGAGGAGTATGGGTCAGGTGAGGAATATGAGTCAGGTGAGGAGTATGAGTCAGGTGAGCAGTATGAGGTGAGGAGTATGGGTCAGGTGAGGAGTATGGGCCAGGTGAGCAGTATGAGTCACGTGAGCAGTATGAGTCAGGTGAGGAGTATGGGTCAGGTGAGCAGTATGGGTCACGTGAGCAGTATGGGTCAGGTGAGCAGTATGAGTCAGGTGAACAGTATGAGTCAGGTGAGGAGTATGGGTCAGGTGAGGAGTATGGGTCAGGTGAGGACTATGGGTCAGGTGAGGAGTATGGGTCAGGTGAGGAGTATGGGCCAGGTGAGGAGTATGGGTCAGGTGAGGAGTATGGGTCAGGTGAGGAGTATGGGTCAGGTGAGGAGTATGGGCCAGGTGAGCAGTATGGGTCACGTGAGCAGTATGGGTCAGGTGAGGCGTATGGGTCAGGTAAGCAGTATGAGTCACGTGAGCAGTATGAGTCAGGTGAGCAGTATGAGTCAGGTGAGGAGTATGGGTAAGGTGAGCAGTATGGGTCAGGTGAGCAGTATGGGTCAGGTGAGGAGTATGAGTCAGGTGAGGAGTATGGGTAAGGTGAGCAGTATGGGTCAGGTGAGCAGTATGAGTCAGGTGAGGAGTATGGGTAAGGTGAGCAGTATGGGTCAGGTGAGCAGTATGGGTCAGGTGAGGAGTATGAGTCAGGTGAGCAGTATGAGGTGAGGAGTATGGGTCAAGTGAGGAGTATGAGTCAGGTGAGGAGTATGAGTCAGGTGAGCAGTATGAGTCAGGTGAGGAGTATGGGTAAGGTGAGCAGTATGGGTCAGGTGAGCAGTATGGGTCAGGTGGGGAGTATGAGTCAGGTGAGGAGTATGAGTCAGGTGAGGAGTATGAGTCAGGTGAGGAGTATGAGTCAGGTGAGCAGTATGAGGTGAGGAGTATGGGTCAGGTGAGCAGTATGGGTCAGGTGAGGAGTATGAGTCAGGTAAGGTGTATGGGTCAGGTGAGCAGTATGTGTCAGGTGAGCAGTATGAATCAGGTGAGGAGTATGGGCCAGGTGAGGAGTATGGGTTAGGTGAGGAGTATGGGTCAGGTGAGGAGTATGGGTCAGGTGAGCAGTATGAGTCAGGTGAGGAGTATGGGCCAGGTGAGCAGTATGAGTCAGGTGAGGAGTATGAGTCAGGTGAGGAGTATGGGCCAGGTGAGCAGTATGAGTCAGGTGAGGAGTATGGGCCAGGTGAGGAGTATGGGTTAGGTGAGGAGTATGAGTCAGGTGAGGAGTATGGGCCAGGTGAGGAGTATGGTTTAGGTGAGGAGTATGAGTCAGGTGAGCAATATGGGCCAGGTGAGCAGTATGAGTCAGGTGAGGAGTATGAGTCAGGTGAGGAGTATGGGCCAGGTGAGCAGTATGAGTCAGGTGAGGGGTGTGGGCCAGGTGAGCAGTATGAGTCAGGTGAGGGGTGTGGGCCAGGTGAGGAGTATGGGCCAGGTGAGGAGTATGGGCCAGGTGAGCAGTATGAGTCAGGTGAGGAGTATGGGCCAGGTGAGGAGTATGGTTTAGGTGAGGAGTATGAGTCAGGTGAGCAATATGGGCCAGGTGAGCAGTATGAGTCAGGTGAGGAGTATGAGTCAGGTGAGGAGTATGGGCCAGGTGAGCAGTATGAGTCAGGTGAGGGGTGTGGGCCAGGTGAGCAGTATGAGTCAGGTGAGGGGTGTGGGCCAGGTGAGGAGTATGGGCCAGGTGAGGAGTATGGGCCAGGTGAGGAGTATGGGCCAGGTGAGTAGTATGAGTCAGGTGAGGGGTGTGGGCCAGGTGAGGAGTATGAGTCAGGTGAGGAGTATGAGGTGAGGAGTATGTGTCAGGTGAGGAGTATGGGTCAGGTGAGCAGTATGAGTCAGGTGAGGGGTGTGGGCCAGGTGAGGAGTATGAGTCAGGTGAGGAGTATGAGGTGAGGAGTATGTGTCAGGTGAGGGGTGTGGGCCAGGTGAGCAGTATGAGTCAGGTGAGGAGTATGGGCCAGGTGAGCAGTATGAGTCAGGTGAGGGGTGTGGGCCAGGTGAGGAGTATGAGTCAGGTGAGGAGTATGAGGTGAGGAGTATGTGTCAGGTGAGGAGTATGGGCCAGGTGAGCAGTATGAGTCAGGTGAGGAGTATGGGCCAGGTGAGCAGTATGAGTCAGGTGAGGGGTGTGGGCCAGGTGAGGAGTATGAGTCAGGTGAGGAGTATGAGGTGAGGAGTATGGGTCAGGTGAGGAGTATGGGCCAGGTGAGCAGTATGAGTCAGGTGAGGAGTATGAGTCAGGTGAGGAGTATGAGTCAGGTGAGGAGTATGGCCAGGTGAGCAGTATGAGTCAGGTGAGCAGTATGAGTCAGGTGAGGAGTATGGGCCAGGTGAGCAGTATGAGTCAGGTGAGGAGTATGGCCAGGTGAGCAGTATGAGTCAGGTGAGGAGTATGGCCAGGTGAGCAGTATGAGTCAGGTGAGGAGTATGGGCCAGGTGAGCAGTATGAGTCAGGTAAGGAGTATGGGCCAGGTGAGGAGTATGAGTCAGGTGAGGAGTATGGACCAGGTGAAGAGTATGGGCCAGGTGAGGTGTTTGAGTCAGGTGAGGAGTATGAGTCAGGTGAGGAGTGTGAGGCCATCCTCACACACAGGCCAACAGGATTGCTGGCAGGAATGGCTTCCCCACGGGGCATGCTAGGTCCTGTGTGCCCCTGACCTGTGTATCTGGGGGTGTGGAGCTCAGGACTGACTTGTTTTGCCTGAGGCTCTGCACTGCACATCCCCAGATTAATGTCACAGCCACTCGGGCACCACCCTGTGCCGCTGGCCTGCGGAGGTGATTGCTACCCTGCCGGGACAAAGGCCCACCCCCAGGTGGGAAGCGGCTGTGTGATGGCTGTCACGGCGGCATTGCCGCACTGGCTTGCCGAGAGAACCAGGAAAAGTGAGTAACTCGTTTTGAATCTTATTTTCAGAAGTAATGAGGCTTTCGGATCCCTGTGTGAAGAAAGCCTGTCTGCTCTTAGTACCCAGACAGACATGCAGGCACCAAAACCGTCTCCAACACCATGGAGGGGTGAAGAGTAACTCAGGGCCAAGGTCGCCTCTGGGACGAGAAGGTGAACTTGACATTCCTCTAGTGTTGGAACTGCTTAGTCTCTAATCTAGCTTTCAGAACACAATTATTTGGTCAATAAATTGGAAGGAATTGGAATTGTGAACCTGACTGGCTGCAGGCCGCCTGTGCTGGCAAACTTTGCATTTTAACATGAGCTCAGTGTTAAAGGCCGTTTGGGAAAAGGTCCGTGGCCAGTATCTGCCACGCTGGTGTCTGCAGGTCCCAGGCCACATTTCTGTCTGGGCACAGAGCGCCCTGTGGCATCTGCGTGGCAGGGCCACTCCATGGGTCCTGGGGGGCCAGGCCAGGATCTACCTCTTGTCTAAATTACGTTCCCTAGTTCTTCATAGTCCATAGAAGGTTTTTGAATTTTAAAATTCTGCCTTTTGCAACAGCAATGGTTGTATTTTCATGAAGGTGCATTCTATTAAGTATAAACAGGCTCTGATTATCCATCTCCCACCTTTAGTAACTCTACTCCCTAAAACATTGGTCTGACTGGAGAAAACATGATATTTAAAAATGTGCCTGCAGATGAATAAGGCGTTTACTGTGCTGAACCCGGGGCAGGCTCCAGCAAAAGCTTAGCCTTTCAGAGTGTTGTGCGACATGTGGACAGAGGAGGGCAGCGTGGGGGGACCCTGAAGCCAATCAAGGCCAGAACGTCCACGGCTCGTGCCTGGGTGACTTTGGGTCCCTGGGTTCCCTCGGGTTCTCTTCCCTGCCTCCCCCTCTGTGGAGGGGCAGGTCTGGCTTCCATGTGGGGTTGTTTTGGGGCCGCCTGGACTCACCTCTGGGTCCGGGGTCTCCCAGCTCTCCCGTGGGACCACGATATCCAGGGGGCCCCCGAGCTCCGGGGTGACCAATGGAGCCCGGAGGCCCCGGAGGACCTGGGGGGCCGGCCGGGCCGGGTCGACCAATGGGTCCTGGTGTTAACGGCTTCCGCAGGTGAGCAGCTAACTGTGCGATTTGCTCTTTGGGGACAGAGATGTAGCGGTTAGTCAGGAGAGTCATGGTACTTCCTGCAAAGTGAGGGCTGCTCTGCCTCTCAGAGGCGCTTTCCTTAGGGCCTGGGACAGGCTCAGCACGGGGCTCAGGACGCATGCGTCAGCCTCCTCTGCGTGCCGAGAGCCAGCGCAGGCTGGAGAGGAGACCTGGCTTTCTCAGAGCTCCTTAAGACCCACGAATCAAGTGGCCAGATGTCCACTGGCCTGTGAAGGCCAGAGGGCACAACTGTGTGCCCTGTAACTACCTTCTTCAGTGACACTGGGGACATGCCAGGTGTGGTGTGACCTGCCACGGGCCCCCCAGGACCCGGGTCAGCATGGGGCGGGGCCGGTGGGAGCTGCAGGCGTGCACTCACCGCTGACCATGCCCCCGCAGAGCTCGCGGATGCGCTGCTCACTGGCTTCTTTCCCCTGAAACTCACCCCAAAGACTGTCAGTGTATGGGGTGGTGCCGGCACCTCTGAGGCCCCCCAACTGTCACTCTGAGAGGAAAGCCACGTACCGGGACTCCGGGCTTCCCAGTGATGCCAGGCACGCCTTGCACCCCCTGGAGGCCCACGGGCCCGGGCGGACCCAGGACGCCCTCTACACCGCTGGTGCCGTTGGGACCCTGGATGCCCTTCAGGCCCGGTTCTCCTCGACTGCCGGGCTGGGGAGACAACAGACCCCGATGGCTGGGGCAGCCACCTGCAGCTGCCACCCAGCTTCCAAGGAGCGAGGCCGGGCCACTGGCCACCGGGCCAGCACAGCCCGTGGCCTTTGTACTGGGCTGTTCGCAGCCGCTCACCTCTCCTTTGGGTCCGACGGGGCCACTGGCTCCCTGCAAGAGAGAGGCGGTGTCTTAATGACTCACATGAGAAACGTGGGTCAGTTACTCCCGCAACCGAGGCGTGTGCCCTTGACCAGGAATTTAACCGGACCCCCCAGTGTGCGGGCCAGTGCTCTGACCACGGAGCACCCAGCCAGGGCTCTGCTGATGGTCTTTAACTTGGTTTCCCTAGAGGCGTGCTGGTCACAGCACAGGACTTCCTCATGTACACGCCTATTTGTTCCCTCTCTGCTGTTGTTGTCACACGCGCCCCAATCCCCTCTCCGGCTGCGCCCCTGGAAGCCGCCCGCCTGGGTGTAAAGGGAACGTAGACCCCACCAGACACCTGAGTGGCCGTCTGGGTGACAGCCCGTTGAGGCCAAGAGGGAGACCAGCAGCAAGGCTTTTAGCTCACACAACCTGAGCGCAGCGGGAGCGTTCCCCGGGTCGAAGACGCTGCCCGCCAGTCAGATGAGCGGGCGGGGGTTTCCAGGGCCCGTGTGGCAAGGCTGTCCAGGAAGTCACACAGCGAACGGCACACACGGCAACTACCTGGCTGCAGACGTAAAAAGTCTGCCCTGGGCGTGAGGCTCGGCCCGAGACAAGGATGCTGCCTGAGCCCCGGGCGCCTCGCAGAGGAGAGGCTCACACACGGGACTAGGAACCCTGCCACGTGGGAGCCAGCAAGACCCTTTCCACTCCGAGACTGCTCCCTCGGCGTCCAGGGCAGACGTGCATCTGCTGGTGAACTGAAGAGTTCACTAGAGACCTGACTTGCTCTGGCTCAGCAGAAGCCCCGCTTTCTTCCATTAAAACTCAACTGGGGTAATTCACTCCAATGGCCGCAGGTGGCGCCCTTTGTAGGCGGTGTCACTGCAGGACAGGCTGTGGCCACCTCTCCCCCGGACAGCACAGGGGACGGCAGTGGCCTGCCTCGCTGACCCAGCTGGCGTTATTCACCTTGCTGGGACCACGGCTGGTCCCTGAGCTGGCCAGCCTGTCTCTAGTTTAACAGTGTCATCCACGTGATCACACTCACCAGTTCACCCTTGTCCCCGGGAAGACCATCCGAGCCAGCGATGCCCTGGAAGAGTTTATGCCCAAGTTAAAGAGTGTTTATGCCCAAGGGGGCTCCCAAAGCTGGGGGGGGGGGGGAGAAGCAGGCCGACACCCGCTGTTGGCGCGAGAGGCTTTTCTTCCAGGAGAGACCCCTTGGGCTCAGACGGCTCTAGCCCCAGCCGGCGGAAGAGGGGCCAGGTGCTGCTGCAGGTCGAAAGCAGAGGCAGGGGTACAGGCCCATTCATCCCCTAGGTTCCAGGGACAAAATGCTCCCTGCAAAAGCAGGGGAAACCTAGACCTGCCCCTGCCACTTCCCAGGTCGGCAGGGAACACCGCTCCGGGGAGAGTCCCCGAGGCAGCTACTGTGGGCCCAGGAGCCAGCCGAGGACGAGGACATGGGGTGGCTGCCCCACTCCTTCCCAGGTCTGGCTCTGGGGCTGGGTGCCCAGAGCTGTCTCACTGCTGGGAGGGAGCAAAGAGCAAGTGAGAGCCTTGGACAGACATGGAGGAAGGAGATGAGAAGGGAGCCACTGCTCGGCTTTCAGAGTGGGGCAGCGCAGCTCACCTGGTCTCCCTTGGGGCCTGTGACTCCTCCTGGGCCCTGCAGAGAGAAGGCTTTGTGTTAGAGGAATTAGGGACCCGAAGGTGTGTGCTCCCTCCCTGGACGCTCAGTCCCAAAGCTAGGCTCATGTGTGACCCATCTGCGTGTGTCCCCTGGAGTCTCACAGGGGCTGCAGGCCTCTCTAATTTGGTCTTGTTTCTGGGCTGATTTCACATTGGGAAGCTG
This sequence comes from Antrozous pallidus, assembly GCA_027563665.1. Classification (NCBI taxonomy): domain Eukaryota; kingdom Metazoa; phylum Chordata; class Mammalia; order Chiroptera; family Vespertilionidae; genus Antrozous; species Antrozous pallidus. The sequence continues at coordinate 1,182,462 of CM050518.1, forward strand.
AGTCAGAGGCGAGAGCCCCCAGCTGTGAGGCTGGGCCCTGGCTGGGAACGGTGAGGTGGCCCTACAACATCCACATGCAAACGGCCCATTTGCTCAGACGGTAGTGTGAGAACCAAAGGGATCAGTCTGAGACTGCCCGTAGGCGGCGACTGGACCACAGGGCGGCCTCTGCGTAGTTCGGAGTTCAGGAGGGGCTCAGCCTCCCCCCTGAGTCCTCATGCTGGGGAGCATCCTGCCCCCGCAGCTTCCCCTTGGAGGCTAATGAAGCCCCCGCCCCCTCCCCAAGAGGCGTTGTCTCTACCACAGGCCAATGGTGTCATTTGGCTCCAGGCCTCCCAGGTGGCAGAGATGTCTGGAGGCAGGTGTGTCCTTCGCAGGGCCTTAGGTACCCGCCTGAGGAGCCCCAGGTGGAGCAGGGGCAGATGGCTGAGGAAGACGCTCAGGGCTCCCACAGACCTGGTATAGCATGGCCGGCTAAGCCACAGCCTCCTCCCAGAGGTCCTCACCAGCTGGTCTGGGACCCTCTGTGCCCCACTGCCCTGGACAGGAGGGACCCCCACGTGAACCTACTGGTGATCACAAGACCACGAGGGGAGTCTGGAGAGGTGACCACAGGGACAGTCCAGTGGTTTAGAGTGAGGTTGTCATGGTTATTTCAGAGCAATGTGACCCTGTGCCCAGGAGCACTCAGGCACCCTGGGAGGACAGCCACTCACCCGGTCGCCCACACTGCCGCGGAGGCCCTGGGGGCCTGGCAGGCCAGGGTCCCCCACGCTACCTTTCTGGCCCTATAAACAAAGACAGCTGGTCAGCACCCCCTGGGAGCCCAGCGGGGCCCTCCCTGCCCAGCTGGCCCACCTGGGCTCACTGGGCACACACCCTGGCCCCAAACCTCACCCACCTGGAAGCCTCGGATGCCAGGGGCCCCAGGAGGGCCTTGTGGGCCCAGCGCACCCTGAAATCAGAAGGAAGGTGAGCCCAGCTCTGCCTCCCCAGGGGGTGGGCAGACACAGGCACTGGGCCCCAGCCATCAGGTCCAGGTGTAAGGGGCAGAGGTGGGGGTGTCCTGCGGGTAGTTGGGGGAGTCCCAGAAGTTAAGTCAGGTAGACCGTGGGACCTCACGCAGCAACCAGACTTGGTGCCGGGACCCGAGAAGCGCAGCCTCCAGGGCTGTGGCTGGTGTAGTCGTTGCCTCCCTCCATGGCGGGGACACGGGCCTGGGGAGCTCCCTCAGCACCTTCCAGGGCGCGAGGCAGGGTCATGGCTTTGTCCCCTCAACACTGATGTCTCAGGAGCAGGCATTCGGCCTGGCCCTCACCACCTCCTAAGTTTCCTGTGCTCAGCCCATTGGCATCCCAAATGGTACCCCAGCCCGCACGGACAGGTCACACTGGCCAATCCCCGCCCAAGCTCATCCCCCACTCACCGCTGAGCCCCTGTGGCCAGCCTCCCCGCGCTCCCCAGGCACGCCGGCATCTCCCTGGCCCAGGGAAAGAGAAGGGGGAGGGGTCAGCAGGTCTGTGCCCTCCAGCATGGGGTGAGGGCGGGGGCTGAAAGACTCACCGGGATGCCGGGCTCTCCTAAGGGGCCAGCCTCGCCCAGCTCTCCAGCTCTGCCCTGCACAGAGGGGGACCTCCTTCTAGGACCTTGGGCTGGGTTCCCCCCCTCTCCCCCCTGGAGAAAGAAACCACCTACCAGTTCTCCCTTCTCACCCTTGGACCCTGCTCGTCCGGGGAGACCCTGCAGGACAGAGGCCAGGGGTCAGAGCTGCCGAGTCCAGAGGGGAGCCCATGACCAAAAGCAGAGAACTCCAACGGCTGAGGAGCTTCTTTTCGCAGAGACCCCTGCACAGGCCCCAGCCAGAGACCCCAGGAGACGCTCTGTGCTGGGAGCATTCGCTCAGCCCCGGCCCCATGGGAGACACGCACTCACCGGCAGCCCACTGGGACCCTTCTCTCCTGGGGCACCATTGCGACCAGCCTCTCCCTGTGGGAGATTTGGGGGTGATGGGGTGCTGAGGCCAGGAGGCTGAACTCCCCACAGACCACCTCCACCCTTCCAGGCCACTGGCCAAGTACCCACCTTCTCACCATCCTGTCCTGGCACGCCATCCCTGCCGTCCTTGCCTGGCATGCCCTGGGGATAGGCAATGGCATGAGGTCTGACTGGCAGTGTCCCCCAATCCACATCCCTTCTCTGTCCCATCACCCTCCAGGCCACCTCCCCACACTGACTCTGTGCCTCCTGAGCCAGAGCACCCTGAGCTGGTCTCATGGCTCAGTGGCCACAGTTGAGTAACCTGTGCTGCCCTGAGACCACCCAGGCGGAGGGGTGTGGGCAGGGAAGGAGCACAGGTAGGGAGGGGGCATGGGCAGGGAGGGGGTGTGGGCTGGGAAGCGTGGTGAGGATGCACCCTGATGCTCACTGAGTGCCTGTGGAACCATGTGCTACCCTCCACCTCTGTCCAGACTCCTCACAGTCCTCTTTTACAAATGGGGAAACTGAGGTTGGGGCCAGGCCTGTCTGATCCCACACTCTGACTCATCTGGGGAAGGTAGGAACTGCAGTGTGCCTCTTACCCGCCGCCTGCAGTGGCCTCCCTGCTCAGGGTCCTGCTCAGGGGCACGAGCACCTGAGCTCCACGAGGGTGGGGAGGAGCCCAAAGGGTGGACTGAGTGTGGGCATGTAGCAGGGGCAAGGGGACATGGGCCAGAGGGTGGGCGTCCTGCATGTGTGTTTGCTGGTCCTATCCACCTACATCTCATGTACCCCCAGATTACAGAGAAGTTCAGCCAACTGCCCGCCCCCCCCCTGCAGCCTCTGCGGGTCAGGGTGGACACAGGATGGTCGGGCCCATGGGAGTAAAAATTGGGCGACTGTTCACCCATGATTATGTGTTTCCAGAGGATGACAGCAGAGCGCTGTGCAGGCCGCCTGCCCCTGAGGCGGGGACCTGGTGCAGACGATGGGCAGCACTGAGCTGGCTGAGAGCACTGCAATGGAGCAGACAGCCCCTCCGTGCAGGGGAGGCCTCGGGGACTCACCGGCTCTCCCACAGGCCCCGCCACTCCAGGGACTCCTTTGGGACCAGGTCGGCCCTAAAAGACATGCAAGCCATTACAATTGGAACTGTGAGGGACGTTGCTCCCACATTACCACAACCGTTCCCTGGTGACCTGGGGCGGTGGCCTGGATCCAGGTGTTGTGCTTGAGTCAGAGAACAGCTGAGTTGGCCAATCCCCATGCAGGGCCCTGGCTTTGGGCCCTGCGGACACTGCAGTTTTGGGTGGCCAGCTCAGTCCAGGAAAGAACTGGTCAGTGTCTGCAGGCAAGTGCCAGTTTGGGGACCGTCACCCGATCGCTGGTCGCCTCTCGGTTTACTATTTGTTGGAGCGGCACCGGCGTCGGCGCCAGTGTAACGACCTCACAGCTGTCAGCCGTGGCACAAGGCCGAGCGCTGTTGCCCGCCTCTCGGTGGATGTGTGTCCGTGGCCAGGATTTGCACTCAGGAGTTGAGTCCTATGGCCCACGCCCGCTGCTTTGGGGCTGGGGACTTGTCAGATGACCATAGCTTCAAGAGCTGCTGGGCAAATGGGGTGGAGGGCTCCTACCTGCCCCAGGGCTCACCCCGCCCACCCACAGGAAAGGGCTGTCACCTGTGTCCGTGGCATGTGACATCCGTGTGTCCTCCCCCCCGCCCCCCAGACCAGGTTCTTTTGAGGAAGGATCCAAGCTTCTCTCACTTACGAGGTCACCCTTGGGCCCGCGGAATCCCTCTGGGCCCCTCTCGCCTCTGTCACCCTGAAATGACAAGGGGGAGACAAAGACAAAATTCACAACTCAAGCAAGTGGGAGAGCTAGACTGAGGTGTGACTGGCAGGACCAGCCTGCAAGTAGTCAGAGGTGGCAGGGCCGAGGCTGCTGAGGGTCACAGAGGCCACACCTCACTCCATTCCAGAAAGAGAAAGTGCAAATCTTCCATGAAGGACAGACCCACTTCTTTGGTAAACTCTCTCCCCAGGTGTTCCCGCAGGTGCCTGCCCAGGTGCACACACTGGTACGGCCAGGTCTGTCCCCGAGCAGAAGGGCTCAGCCTGGAAAGTGCAGTGGAGGCCAGTGGAGCTGGGGAGGCGTCTGAGTGAGGAGGAGGGAAGGGAAGAGGGAGCCTCGCCTGCATAGGCCCTGCTCCCCCAGGACTCACACATACCGCTTTCCCGGGGGCTCCTGGGATCCCGGGGGGTCCTCGAAACCCGATGGGACCCTGTAGAGAAGAGGCAGCATCTGGGCCTCACTTCTGAACCTGGCCAGCATCCCACAGAGGGCCCTGCTCCATGTGGAAGGCCCTGCCTTGCGCACCCCCACACACCCCTCCTTAGTTAGCCTCCTAGTGGTCTCTAAGCCCCTTTCCATGTTTGCCAAGGCCTCCCTCTTGCCCCTCCTGCTGGACCTGGGCAAAGAGCCCTCCGCAGCCCAGCTTTGGAGATGACCTCTCTCCAAAGGCTCAGAAGGAGCCTTGCCAAGTCACACAGCCATCTGTGGCCACTAGGGAGGTCTGGAGGTGGCCTCCCAACCGCCTGTGCTGACAGCCTGGCCCAAAACCCACCAAGTGTGGGTGGGTGCTGACAGGTGGGTGCTGACAGACTTACCCGGTCTCCAGGGGGCCCGAGTGGCCCTGGCAGTCCTCGGAGCCCCCGAGGGCCCTGTGGGGAGAGAGCTGGAGATGCAGGGCCGAGGCCAAAGCCCCCGAGGACCGCCCCTGCCCTGGGAGCCACTGAGTGGTCCTGGTGGCTTCCCTAGAAGCCCTCAGGCCCTGAGAGGTGGGCCCCAAACCTTTAGGATTAGCACCTTGAGAGGAAGGGACCATCTCCCACAGCCTCGAGCTGTCCAAGGGGCTCCCATCTCACATCATCATCCTGTCCACTCACCTGCAACCCCACTGTGCCAGGAATGCCGGGGGACCCAGGGGGGCCGGGGTCACCCTGAGGAGGAGGCAGAGAAAGTGATAGTGGTTGGGTCAGGCCCAAGCTTTCACAGCCCCTCTGCCCCCAGAGACAGGCTCCCAGCCACTCCGACAGCACCTCCTGGCCGGGTGGCCCCTCTGCTGCCCATGTGCAGTCTGGCTACTCCCACCGTGCAGGAGGCCTGGCCTCAGCCCCAGCCTGTGTGAGGAAAGACACCCTCCACGGGCAGGGGCTGTAGGGACGGTGGCAGGGCTGCTGGGGGCCACTCTGAGCCTAAGCCAGGCCTCTCTGGCCAGCAGTGAGCCTGCCCAGCCTGCCAGGGACGTGTGCCTGTAGAAGCTTCTAGGTCAGGCACACCCTCGATGCCCGCAGCCACTCACCCACCACCACCACTCAAACGCCCTCCCCTCCGGCTGCCACCACCAGGGTACCTGCTCGCCGTCTTTGCCGACTTCTCCTTGTTCCCCTTTGTAGCCAGTGGGTCCCTAAAAGCCAGTGGTGGGTGATGAGTCACAGCCTGACCCTCCCCCCGCCCCGCAGACCTCCCTTCCCCTCCCTCCCCGTGGCCCTGAGCCGAGGCCCCATGGGAGACAGCCCAGGCTGGGACAGGGCTGGTCACAGGGTGCAGTTGGACTGGGAATGCGCTCTCAGCGAGCATGCCAGCTGATTGGAGGGTAGACAAGGCCCCCAGGCAGGGTGGGAAGCCAGCCCCCCTTTCTAGACTCCCATCTCAGCCCACACAGGTGCTGGGTTGCCTCCTTCCAGGTGTGGAGGGGGCTCATGTCTGAGTCACCCTGTGGCCACACCACTCACCTTGAACCCTGGCATTCCTGGGGGACCGGGAGGCCCCGGTGGGCAGATGGCCGGGCACTGTCAGAAGACAGAGTTGTCAGACCCCTCCCAGACAGGGACCCCATGGGAATTCTGAGCAAGACCCCAACACTGAGCTCAGCACCAGAGGCCCTGAGATGGGCCATTCCTAATATGAAGGGGTCCCCGGGCCCACACGGGGCCTCATTCAGGGCTGCCCCAGGCTCTGCAGGAGCCAGACCTCAGCCTCCTTGCAGCCTGGCTCCAATTTCTCAGCAAAAGTGTAGGCGCCACAGGTTCAAGGCAGCTATTCAATGAGAGTCTGTGGCCTCACAAAGGCGCCTTCATGCGAGCCCCACTCCCTACAGCGAGCGAGAGGCAGGCGGTCCCTGCACACGCGCTTCAGGAAGGATGTGTCCCTCAGGCAGAGACTGGATGCTCCGCGCTGGGGAGGTTGTGGGGTGGGGGCCCAGGGATTCTAGATCATTCCACGGCTGGTTTGGCACGGAGCAGAGGCATCGACCACAGTGTCTGGGCAGACCCATCAGCGGCTCAGCAGTTGTTCTCCTTCTGGAAGACGCGCCTCCTTCTGGCATGCGGGTGGGATGAGCAGAGATGGCAGACAGTCCCAGAGGGCGAGCCAGCTGCCGGCTCTCCCTTCCAGAGAAGCCGACTGCCGCAGCACGGGCAGAGAAACAGATCTGGCCCGCCACCGCTTCCCCTCTGACACTCGTGGCGAAGCTCTAAGGCCAAGAACAGGGAGCGGCCCGGAACCTTGTGTGACGGGCGTTGTCTGGGGCCTGCTGCCCGGCCAGGCCGCTGGGCCCGGAGCGCGGCTGGGCTGAGGGGCTGGACTGTGTAACTGGGTTTTGCCTAATTTGGATTCTCGCTGCTGCGTGTGGCTCCTGCAGGGCTGCACTGGGACAGGGGTGAGGTGGGCGGGGGTGGGTGGGCTGTGCCCAGACCCCATCTCTGCCTTCCTTCTGGGAGGGAACTGGCTGATTCCCCAGATGGATCTCTGAGGCAGGGGATCAGGCCAGGGCCCCTTCCCCCAAGACAGGCACCCAGCCCCGACACAAACAATGCCCACCTGAAGGTCAGTAGCGCCCTCGGGGAGGACCCCTGGGTGACCCTGGAACAGAGATGGCTGACTGTGACACTGCCCACCATCTTCCCCGCCTTCCCCTCCCCCACCACTCAGGGACCATTAGGGAGGCCTTGGGCTCCCATCCCTCCTGTGGTCAGAGCTGAGTGCTACTAGCCCGTCTGCAGGACATGTGACCAGGACAGAGCCCTGACCATCCGCACCCTCTGCCGGACCCGGACCCGTTGGGGAGGGTGTGGGCACAGGTCTTAGGTGAGAGCCAGGGGCGGGGTGCTTGGGGACAGAGGACCAAGCCCACCATGCAGTCACCCAGAACCCCTGCCCGGTACTCACAGGGGGTCCAGGAGGTCCTGGAGGGCCAGGCAGGCCTGGGAGTCCAGAGGGTCCCTGGGGGATGTTATGACTTAGGTGCACAGGCCCAGCCCTGACCTGAGGTGAGGGGACCAGCTGCTTCCAGGGAGAAGCCTCTTTGATTGTGTCCTTGGGGGCCTGCTCCCAGCTCTGCCTACCTCCCCACAGCTTATCCTAGGGTCTGTGGTCCTGAGGTTGGGCCTGTCCCAGTTCCTGGATGTCAGCCACAGCTTCCACCATGAAAGGGAAGGGGGGCCAAGGGTGGGGGCAGAAAAGGAAGGGTGGGAAGCCCGTGGTGGTTGAATTTGGGGGTCTTGACGAGCAGAGCACCTGCTCCCAGCAGTGGGGAAGATCTGGGGCAGCCACTCACCGGGGGGCCCCGGAGGCCGAGTCCACCTGGGAGCCCGCTGATTCCTGCCTCTCCCTGGAGGTAAAGAAGGGAGGGGTGGAGGTCTGCACCAAGGGCTTCGGGGAGCTGAGGAGTCAGAGCCCACTTCCAGACTCCATGCAGGGTCCGTCTGCCCTCTCTGAAGGGACAGACTCCAGGGGTGCCATGTCTCTGTCCACCCCCCAGACGCCCCCAGCCCTGGTTGGACGCCTGATAGCCGGTTGGCTCTGGGTGTGGTGGGCGTGCTTGGCTCGGGGCCACGAGGGTTGTAGGTACTCACAGGGGGTCCGGGGAGGCCTTTGCCCTGCAAAGCCAAGCATGGGGTCAGAGCTTGCTGGGGACAGGTGGGTGTGCCCACCCCACTCTCCCCGAGCCAACCGGCTGGGTGTGTGGAAGAGCAGCTCAGGGGGTCTTGGTGCAAACAGCCTCCCCGACCCCTGGGAGAAAAGACCCAGCCCAGAGGGTCAGCAGAGGACAGGGCCGGACCTCACCCTGGTCAGACCCTGCCGCTCCTCAGACTCCCACCAGGAGGAGAGATGGTACTCACCCCAAGCCCGGGCGGCCCCGGGGGTCCCAGACTTCCCTGAGAAGGAAATGGTGTCAGGGATGGGATGGGTCCAGTCACCCTTCCTCTGTCTGTAAACCTGTTCCCCTCCCTCCCAGATCCATCCTACAGCTCCTCTAAGGAGAGACCACATTCACAGAAGATAAGACCCTGGGAGGGCTCCCTCTGCTGCCCGTCGCCGGGACTGGTCCCAGCCACTGTGCTTGAATTCAGAGGCCACTGAACCCTCCTCCGTGGCCTGCGGAGGAGCCCGAAGCTCGGGCAGCCCAGGTGCCAGCCTTCCTGTCACCCAGCGTCCTGAAGACACCGTCCTTGTACCGAGGCTGCTCTCCTCCCGGGTCCTGTCCACCCAAGGCTCCCTGCAGAGATCCTGGGGTTCACCTACCCCCATCCACCGGCCACCAAAGGACCCATTTGCCACAGCTGCCACTCTCACCCTTGTCCCACTCCTACAGCTGAGTTCCCGTGCACCTCTCCCTCGGCCTCCCTGCCCTCTGCACCCCGGGACTGGTCACTGCTCAGAATGGGAAGGGGACAGCATGTGGGGCTGGAGAAAGCCTTCCTGAAGAGGCTGCTTGTCAGGAAGTGGGCTTCAGGAAACGATGGTCAGACTTAGGGCACAGCCTGGCCTCTTGGGTGGGCACAGAGACAGGGGTGGTGAGCAGCCGGGGAGCAGAAGGGTGCATGGGGTCCATCACCCTCAACCATATCAGCCTCCCCAACAGTCTGAATGATGGAACAACTCTGCCCAGAGGTGGGTGTGGAATAGGGGGCCGAGCACTTGCCACTCTGTGTCCCCCTGCTGTCCTGCAGCCCTGCGGGCCCCCCAGCTCCAAGCTTGCCCCTGGGCTAGACTATAGCTGCCTCCCATGCTGCTGGCACTCACCCGTTCTCCAGGGGCGCCCTTGGATCCTGGTGGTCCTTCCCTACCAGTCAGACCCTGGGAGGGAGGCAGGGCTTGAGGGGTCACATAGAGAGGAGGTGTCCCTCCCCTGTGCAGGGGGAAAACAAGCCATGGGCACTTCCCTAACTAAACTGATTCCGGAGCAGCCGAGAAGACCCTCGGGCCTGGCACCTTCCTGTGCTGGCCATCTACTGTCCACCTGGGGGCCCAGAGCCTCTGGGGGGCAGGAGGGCAGCCAGCGGTAACCCAGCACCCGGAGCCGTTGCTGGCGTTGGCGAGCCCAGCAATCCCTTCCAGACCTCAGCCCCTCGGTCTTGGGGCCAGGCCTGGAGCCCCTGATGACCACCAGGCGAGGCTCAGAGGGGCCTGGATAATGAGTGTTTGTCCCAGATAAGCAGGAGCGGGTGAACTTTCCCCCTGCTGTGGGCGGGCTGTGTCCTCTGCTGGCCACGGCCAGACTAAGCTCTGGGATAAAGGCCAGAGCAGGCCCAGCTAGAGCAGCAATTAACCTTGACCCCTGGACGCTGGAGAGGAGCCCTTTCCAAGCCCAGAGGGGAGTGGGGCTCAGGGGAGGGGAGAGAAGAGAGGCACACTCACATCCACGCCAGGCAGCCCTGGCAGCCCGGCTTCTCCTGGTTTCCCTGGCTTCCCCTCGGCCCCTTTTGGCCCCTGTCGGGGAAGGGCAGAGGCATGAGAAAGGGTCCAATGGGGGGAGCCTTGGCCTCACCAAGAAATCAAGTGTTTTCCAGTTCAGGCACCACCCACCATGCAAGAGGGGCCTGTCCCTGTCCCTGTGCTTACAGACCCTACCCAGCTGGGGTCACCTGCCAGTCCTTCACTGGCCCCAGGAGGGCATCCCTCTCTAGCGGACCCCCACTTGCTCACATTTTTCAGGACATCCACATGGACACGTCAGCCAGAGTGGCCAAGGGCTGACGTGGGACCCTCAATTCCTGGGCCCAAACAGCTCTGTGAGGGCTCACTTGGGGACCTCTGGCTAACTTCCCTGCGGGGGCTGCATTCCTCGCCTGCCCAGGCACTGGCCCAAAGAAAGCTTTAAAGCCAGCGCCTCCCAGAGCCTTGCAGACTCCTATACACCCTTCCTCCCACCCCTTCCTGGCTCAGCCCTGCTCCGTAACTCAGAGCCCAGTGTGGTGGGAAGGGGTATCAATGACCCCTCTGTTTTAGGCCCACCCTCCCCTCCAGACTGGAATGGGCCATCCCTCCCCCACCACAGCCAGGACACTCACCAGGGCCCCAGGCAGACCTGGAGGACCAGCTTCTCCCTGCAGAGGGGGAGATACCTTATGTGACCAAGGGTCCCCTGAAGACCCCGCTCCAGGGGAGCAGTGCTGGGCCCCCGAGGTCCTGCCCCAGAAGATAAGTCGGGAGCCCCTCACCCCATCATCCACACCTAGAGCACCTCTCCTCGGGGGCCAGGTGCTGAGGCAGGCATTGGGGAGAGGGGCTAGCTGGACCAGCTGGGCTCAGCCCCAACATGGCCTACATTGCTTTGGGGATCACTTTGAGGGCTCAGGGTCATGACCCCCAGGACCAAGGGGAAGGCTCCAAGAAGCCCTAGCTCATCCACTGCTGGAAGAGCTTCAGGAAGCACTGTGGACGCTGAGAGGCCTGCTGCCCGCATCTGTCCAGAGGGGCAGCCCCAGGCCCGTGCGGTCCCAGAAGGCAGCCCAGGCCTCCCTGCCATGACCTCCAGGACTAAACGTCTCTAATCGAGGCTCCAGGCAGGTTTGAGTGGATGAATCCTCAGGAGGAATGATTGGCTTGGCCTGGGAGCTCTGGGGTGCCAAGTGCCCAGCCAGGCGGGAGAGGTGTGGGGTCCAGGTGAGGGGGAGGCTCAGTGTCACCCATGGGCAGGCAGGGCCTTGGGGACTCAGAGGGGATAATATGGGTGAGGAAATGCCTTGGAGGGGCCCCCTACCTTTCATGGAGGTGGCTGGATGGAAGGGCTTTCACCCCAGACAGCCCCTGGGAGACAGGCTGCAGGATTTCAGCTGCCTCCCCATATTGCTGGCCTGGGGCACCTACAGGGATGCAGTGCAGGCCAAGCCCCTCCAAGGCTGGCTTCAGACCCCAGCAGTCCCAACAAGACCCACGAAGAGGGTCAGGCCCTGCACTTCCACACCCAGCCCTCAGAATATAGGAGCACAGACCCTGGGGGGAGCCAGAGACACACACTTCAGTGCCCACATTTCCAGCCCAGAGACCACCATGCAGCCTCCCCCCCCTCCATGCAGTCCCTGTGGGGTGTGTCCCAAGTAGAACAAGGATCATCTGTTTCACATCCCACAAGGGTGCTGGCTCAGCACCCAACATCACCCAATCAGCAAAGTGCGACCATCTGGCCCAGGGCCTTGTAAAGATTTGAGCCAGAGCTTAGAACCCCACAGAACCCTCCTGGGCCCTCCCCATGCCCCAAACTCACATCAACGCCATCTTTGCCAGGTTTTCCAGGTGGCCCTTGGGGACCAGGAGGACCCCGAGGTCCCACTTTCTGAAATGGAGAAATGTCACTAGGCACCTGGGACTTTTCATCCCTTCTTGTCGAGGCGGGTCCCCTGGTTGGCTCTTGGGTCAGTCTGATGAAGTGTCCCTTCTTCCCAAGGTTGAGCAGCACTGAGGCCTGGCACAGGGGCCCATGACCCCGGCTGGCTTTAGCGATGCCCCCCCCACCACCACCACCACTGTCTACTACCTCATCTGTGCAGCCAGGAAAGGCTGCGCCCGCCCGCAGGAAGCCGGGAACAAAGGCCACACTGTGATCTCTGGCTGCGGCAGCACCTGGCCTGGGAGGACCAGGCAGCCTCCTGGGCTCACGCAGAGGAGGTCTGGTGCCTGTGGGCTCAGCCTGGGCACGGCAGGTCTGTGCCATTCTGTCCCAGGCTCACTCGCTGGCTGGCCCAGGCAGCTGGGGTGGAGGGAAGGCCTCCAGGTTGCACTGTTCGATGTCTGACATCAGAGCCCTGGACCCCTACCCAGTCCTCTGGGGCAAGCCCAGCTCTCCTGCGCCCCGTGCTCACCTGCGCCTCGGTCCCGGCCAGGAGCTGCCCGAGCAGGAGCAGGGCCAGCGTAAGGGCTCCAGCCATGGCTGCATGCACTGAATGGCGCTGGAGGCGCGGCCAGGGGCTCTGGGGCTCGGGTTTGGAGGGCGGGGCAGGCGGTGGGCAGGTCGCCAGTTCCCGCCCCTCTGGCTGCACACAAACCCCCCATTCAACAGGGCCACCAAGGTGGGCAGGGGCTTCCTCGCAGCCACTGCCACCACCACCAGAGCCTCCCGATCGGGCTGTGGGAGAAAGGCTGGGGCCAGTGGGGGAAAGGGGGATGGGGGAGCGGCCAGTGGCATTTTTTGGTCAGCCTCTGAGTTAAAATTACTCGGGACTGGTGAGTTAGACACATACACCTTTTAGCAACAGAGAAAGACGCTCTTTTCTTCCCTGGGCCTCCCCAGGGTGTGGAGAGCCCCACACTGAATGAAGGGCTCCTGTGGGGAAGGTGCACTTTTAGTCTGAGAAATGGAGTCCGGAAGCTGCCTGCCCTTCCCCAGGCCCTGAGTGGGCCCCAGGCTGCCCAAGGCCCAGAAAGACCCCAGAGAAGGTGAGTGCCCTGTGCTAGGGTTCAGACCAGCCCCCCACAGTCCTGATTCTTTTCTTTTCTTTTGTTATTTTGTTTCACAGCCCTGATTCTTGACGCGGGCCCGCCATGGGCAGAAGTCTAGGGCCACGCCCGCCAGGTGGGGACACCTCCTGCTCCAGGGCCTTACCCCAAACCTTATACTGAGTGGTCCATCCACATGAGCCACGGCTGGCAAAGGCCTGGCTATCCCTGGGACCCCTCATCTCAAGGGAAAGCAAAGTGGTGGCTCTGGCAGAATGGGAGGAGGACCACCATGATCTGAGGCCTGAGCAAACGGTGATGAATAGGGACTCTAAGGCTGAGGCAGGTGCTCCGTTTCCCACAAACCCCGGTGTAAGGTTCTACGCCGCCGTGAGAGAAACTGCAGGCAGGAGTCCGAATAAGTGAACGAATTAATCAGGCTTTATTGGGGGTCTCCGGGCGGGTTCACAGGCTCGGGGGGAATGGAGCCGGAGAAGCCACGCCATGAGACTGGGGCCAGGGGCTAGGGGAAAGAGGGGACCCAGCCGGACCTCCTCCCGGACTGCCTGGGAGAGCAGTCTGGGAGAAAAGGGGTCCCACGTGGCGCACTGAGGCACATTTTAAAGGCAGGGGTTGGGCCCAGGGCGAAATGGGAAGGGGCGGGACACAGAGCACTCTGGTATGTGATTGATTGGTGGCTCAATGTCTCTGTCAATTACATCATAACTCCGCCCACCAGTTGGGCGCGGGGGGGGGGGGGGGGGGGGGGGGGGGGAGGGGGAGATACCTATCACCCGGCAGCTCAGGGATCCCTGGATTTGGGCAAACTGATTACTCACTCTGGACGGAGAAGGGGCAGCACCTGGGGCCAGGCCTCCATGGCCACCCTAGGCGCCTCTTCAACATCCAGGTCCTACAGGCCCACCCCAAGATAGCTGAGCATTCAGAGGTCCTGGCACAGTGTCAGCTTCATTTCCACATGTGGGGACGCAGGACTTCTTAAAATATGTATTTTTAAAATATGAGATTTTATTGATTTCAGAGAGGAAGAGAGGGAGAGAGAGAAAGAAACATCAATGAGAGAGAGAATCATTGATCGGCTGCATCCTGCATGCCCCACACTAGAGATCAATCTGCCCTGATCGGCATGACCTCCTGGTCCACAGGTCGATGCTCAGCCAGTGAGCCTAGCCAACCAGGTGGGAACGCAGAACTTTTGAGACTATGTGAATTCAAATGAGAGGCGATGGATGAACCAGGAAAGGGAGCCTCAGGGAAGCACCTGGCTACCAAGAACCCCTTCAGGCTGGGGCACACTCTCAACCTGGGAGGGAGACCTGAGTTATATCAGGAATAATCCAGAGAGGCTGAGCTCCTGCCCTCCAGCCAAACCAGAACCATCCTGGACTTCACAGATAGCAGCGGGCTAGGGAAGCCCTCCATCGCCACCCCAAGCCCAGGGCCTGGGGAGCAAGATTGGTTCCCCCCAGCTCCAGCCTCAGTCCCTTCCAGCTGCCCCTCACCCCTCAAGAAAGCCCATCTGGCCTCAGCACCTTTGGGAGCCACCTGGTATCTGGCATCCTGCTCCACTGCCCGTAACAAGCCTAGCCCCAGCTCCTAGCAGACCCTTCCATCGGACTGATGGGAAACCCCCCCTCCTTTCCCAGAGCTGCCCCTGCCGCCAAGCCCAAATAGCTGCAGTGGCCTGGGACTGGAGGATAGGGGCCAGAGCTTGGGGGTCAGTGTACTGGAACTGCCTAGCTGTCCCTAGTTCCTCACTGTTGGGCACAGACCCCACCCCCAGGGTGACTTAGTGGAGTTTCCTTCTGGCATCAAGCTTCTCTATCTGAACTTGAACCCCACAGACTCTTACCCAGGACCCCGACCACTGGAGTCCCTGACTCAGTGTTTGAAGTCCCACACCCACATCAATGTTCTGTCCCTCTGTGGTGCAGAGGATAAGGACATGCCTCTGCCCCATGTGGATGCTGGAGAGTCCAGGCAGGTTTCTCCCTCCAAAATGACTTCCAATTTGTCTGTCACATCCGAGGCTCCTCCCCCCTGCCCTTCCCAGGACTAGAGCAAATTGTCAATACTTTTCATGGAAAGGAGGTGAATCACACTCCGCAGCTCCCATCCCCCTTCCTCAGGAGAGCAGTGAGCTCATCGCTTCATTTGTGCAAAGGCAAGTGTGGCCTCTGCTACCCCCGAGCCAGTGTCAGGAAGGGGGGCTCCTGGCCCAGGGGGATGAAGCCAGGCTGGGAGCTCCCTGTGTCCTGGGGGAGGTTCTGCTATAGCAGGGGGTGCACTGTGCCCAGGCCAGGTTGGAGGAGCCAAGGGGCTCCTGGGATGCTGTGCCTTGGAGTAGAAGGGCAGCAGGGGTCACGGCTGGCACGGCCGGAACAAAGCCACAGAGAACAGGCTGCACTAGTTTGCTTCCAAAGTTAAGTCAGTTACTGCACTCAGAATAGGGGCAGGCGAAGGTGTGGCTAGACCTGGGCATTCTGAACCCTGCCCCCTGCTGGTGGAGCTGCCTGTGCCCAGCCTTTCTTTTGAAACCGTAACAAATGCAGCCAAGGAACCACTAGCCAGTCGCATGCACTGTGACCAGGGTGCAGTGGGCAGGGTAGGTGTGCCTGAGGGCTGCTTCACTAGGCCAGAGTCCAGAGAGCAGCAGCGCTGATGGAACCAGCCCCCAATCCACCTTGCCACCCACAGGACCACTATCCACACCAAAACACTCAAAACCAAATTAATTTATTCAGAAAAGGCCTCGGCACTAGACTAAGAAAGTGAGCCCCACTCCCACCCCAGACCCTTCAGGGCCCATTTACAAAGAAGGGTCAGCGGCAGAGGAAGGAAGAGGCAGCTGGTGAGGTCGAGGTAAGGGCTCTGGAGTCCTTGGCCTTCCCTGGGGCCTGTGCTCCCACTGCTGCAGTGACCGGCGAGGCCAGCACTGTTGGGCCTGGGACAGCTGGTAATGGGACCACTGCGCACAGCCCCCAGCCCCGGCCCCAGCCGAGGCGTGAGGTTTCTGCTGGTCCCACAGCCTAAGGCGTTGCTGGCTTGGCAGCCAGCCCCAACTCCGCCCTCTCGTCCAATGCAGGTTCGGTGGGGGCCGGGCTCCGGGGGGCCCCCTGCTCCAGCACCCCCTGGCCTTCTGCCTCCTCCTCCACCTCATTCTCACCTACCCCAGCCTCAGGACGCCATGAGGGGGCAGGGGGCCAGGTGGGGGCCGGAGTCTGATCCACCTTCCTTCGTTTCCTCACCTCATCGGCACCCTTGGCCTGTGGGGGCGGGGGAGAGGGCTGCTCGGTCTCTCCGGGTCCCTGGCTGCCCACTTCCTGGGTCCCTGCCCTGAGGCTGCCCTGGCTGAGGGCGCAGCCCTCCAGGTTCAGGGCGATCTTCTCCACCTCCGAGGCGCTCTGGGGGCCCAGCTCCCCTGGGGCCTGCTCCCGCCGGTTCAGCTCCAATTTCCTCTTCTTGTTTTCCTTGGGGCTCGCGGACTCCGGCCCTTCCTCCCCCTGGCTCCCGGCCTCCTCTCCCAGGTCCCTCTTCGGGGATCCCTCCTCCTGGGGCTCAGTGCACGGCTGCTGGGGCCCAGCGGCTACGCTATCCCGGCCCTCGCCCCGCCCCTGTCCGCAGGGCCGCCCCTGTCCGCCCGCCGCCTTGAGGGGGTTCACGGGGCTCGACTCCCCCTCAGCATGCTCGGGGCCCGCAGACAAGGGCAGGTGAGGTGGGGAGCGCAGCCCGAGCCTCCGGAGCTTGTCGTGGGGCGCCCACACGAACTGGCGGCGCGGCCGGAAGTGCTCCCAGGCGAAGCGCAGCAGCGCGCGGCGCTGGCGCGGGCAGCGCACGGTGAACACGAAGTAGTCCAGGGCGCTCTGCCGCACGGCCGGCAGCTCGCGGCGCACCAGCGTCTCCTCCAGGAAGAAGCGCACCAGCGGCGCCTGGTAGCGCTCTAGGCCCAGCTCTCCCAGCGACTTGAGGATGCGCGTGATGCGGAGGTTGTTGTGGCTGTGCCTGGGGGGCAGAGGGCGCTGGTGGGCGGGCCGCGATGCCCGCCCTCCCACCGGGCTGCACCTCATCTCCAGGAGCCTGAGGTAGGCTGGGTTTATGAGGCCTCATCCGCTTGAAGGGTGACTGTCCCCTTGGTCCCATGTAACACCTCCTCCCCCCGCAAGGCTAGAGGAGGGGGGTTCCTGTAGGTTGTGCCAATGGGCAGATTCATCCCTGCACTTCCTCCAGACCCCTCCTCACCTTGCTTCTCAATAGGCACAAGGGGATGCTGTGAAGCTGACCCAGCTAGGTGGGTAGTAGGGCACAGTGACCAGTGGGACTCCCTTTAGGCACTCACACCCTATCAGGCAGCTCCCCCCCTCCCCAAGCAAGAAGCAGGGTGCTCAGCCTCAGTCGTTGATCCCTGTTCCCACAAGGGCTCCCAGGGCACTTGCCAGAACCCTAGCACAGTACCCTGCTCAGCCTGAGACCTGGCTGTGCCAGCTACCCCCCTAGGGTCCTCACCAGTTGAGATTCTGGAATCGCTTCTGGTAGCTCTGCGCTCGGCGCACCTTGCCTGTGTCCCGGTCCTCGAGCTCGATTCCGTAGAACCCCAACATGAGCTCATAGGCCTGGACAAACCGCTTCCCAGCTTCCTCGGAGCTTTTAAAGGCCTGGAAAGCAGCCCAGGAGAGCCGGGGAGAGCTCAGGAGCGCCCCTCCTCCCCCCGACATTAGCGGGCGATGCCTCCCTCAAGTCTGATTCATCTAAAGGGTGGAAAAGCCCTACAGCTCCTTAATGTGACCGTCTCCACTTTGAGCTCTACCAGGTCACTAGGCCTAAGTGTCTGCTTTAGTCCAGAAGGAATTTCTCAAGCTGCTGGGAAGCACTCTGGATTTGCCAGGGTGAAAAGCACTCTGGATTTGCCAGGGTGGCATCAGGCACCCCCACTGCCTAGGAGCACGCTGCTCTTCCTGACATACTCAGTGGCTCCCCCCATCAATCCTTGTGGGTGTCCTGCTCAAGTCCCAACAAGAGGTGATAAAGGCTAGTCCCTGCCCCAGACGTCCCAAGGTAGAGCGATTTCTCTGGAAGTCTGTGAGGAGTGCTGGGGGCAGAGGTGAGGAACACTTTAGAGGAAAGATGATTAGGGGGACTTCTAGCTCCTGACCTACAAGGGGCTCCCCAGAGGTCCACAGAGGCCCGGCTTACCTTGATCTCCCACTGCGTGAGGGGCTTGGCATACCAGTTCACCCCTGGCTCCCGCAGAGGAAACAGCCTGTGGGAAAAGATGCAGGCAATGCTCTGAGCAGCCTGGTGGCTCACCTCCCGTTGGGCTCACCACCCAACCCTAGTAGGGGCTAGCTAGACCCACACATGTCACAGGCTCTCACAATAAAGTCAAGGGGTGAGGGCAAGAGAGCTCCAGGGTGGGCATCACAGACCAGGGCACAGGACAGGCACATGTGGCCTACAGCAGCAAGGGTGACCAGCTAGCCACTTTGCCCATGCCAGTCAGCTGTCCCTCTTGTTCTTCATCCTTCCTTTCTCATCATGGATGCTGAGAGTCCCTGTGCCCAGGAGAGCCCCCCAGGAGCTGTCCTCAGACACAGTTTGCACCAGTGTAGACACTGCCACGCAGGACAGGCTACACTAGCTGCCTTGGGGCCGTGTGTGGCAGGCTGCATATTCGCGGCCACTCCTGCGGCCTCCACTCCCAGCCACAGGCTGCTCGCAGCTTAACCCCGCCTGCAGTGCCCACAGGAAGCACCACACTAGGCTTCGGAGAGGACGCAGTGTGCCTGGGCACTGCAGGAGGCGGCTTGCCTAAGCCAGGCCCTCCAGCTCCTCCCCAGGGGTCCAGCCCCATCTCAGCCCCTCCCCAGATGCCAAACCCAACTGTGCTCTGAGCTCCACACCCACCCTCTGCTCACCACTGGATGTAGGAATGGTTGTCCTCCATGCGGTCGTAGTTAGCACTCCACTGCTGAAGAATATCCTCAATGTAACAGCCTAGGAGCCCCACGGGGATGAGTCAGTGAGTCAGCGTGGAGCTACTCAAGCTCGGTCCCGCTATCCACCTATTTTTTAAATCCTCACCCAAGCATTTTTTCCCCATTGATTTTCATTTATTATTATTATTTTTTAAAATATATTTTATTGATTTTTTACAGAGAGAAAGGGAGAGGGATAGAAAGTCAGAAACATTGATGAGAGAGAGACATCGATCAGCTGCCTCCTGCACACTCCTTACCGGGGATGTGCCCGCAGCCAAGGTACATGCCCTTGACCGGAATCGAACCTGGGACCTTTTAGTCTGCAGGCCGATGCTCTATCCACTGAGCCAAACCAGGTTCGGCTCCCCATTGATTTTTAAACAGAGTGGAAGGGATGGAGAGAGATAGAAACATTGATGTGAGAGAGACAAATCAACTGGTTGTTTCCTGCACGCACCCTGACTGGCATGAAGACTGAGCCTGCAATGGAGGTGGGTGCCCCTGACCAGACTCAAACCTGTGACCCTTTTATCCGCAGGCCGATGCTCTACCAGTTAAGCCAAACTGGCCAAAGCGCCCACCTTTCTTGAGGACCCTGAGACTCTGCAGCTTTGAGTTGTACATCTCATGTGATTTTAATCTCCCAATTTAGGCCCTCAGCCTCTTTGCAACCTAAGAGCAGATGCCAGAAAGAGGACTATCCTGAGGGAGGGACAGGTGCTCCTGACCTGCACCTGTCTTTGCCAGAGGGTCCTCACTGCCCCTCACACCAGGGCTTGTCATCAGGCTCTGTCCCCACACAGAACCCGTAACTGGTCTTCCATTGGCCATTGTTTCTGCAAAGGGGCAGACAGTATTTGAGGCTGTGCAGCCACATGGCTTCTGTGGCAATTATGCTGCATCCTAGATAAACAGCTACAGACCACGAGTTCCAATAACATTTCACTCATGGCCCGGCCGGTGTGGCTCAGTGGTTGTGCATCGACCTATGAACCAGAAGGTCACAGTTCCATTCCCAGTCGGGGCGTATGCCAGGGTTGTGGGTTTAATCCCCAGTGTGGGGCATGCTGGAGGCAACTGATCAATGGCCAATGATTCTCTCCCCCTCTTCCTTCTTCTCTGAAATCAATAGGGAATATATATATATACTAGAGGCCTGGTAGATGAAAATTCATGCACTGGAGGGGGTGGTCCCTCAGCCCGGCCTGCCCCCTCTCCCTGTCCAGCACAAACCTCGACTGACCCTTGTTACCTGAGCCTCGGGCAGCCCTGGGCGGCTGGGGGGCGCTGAAGGGACTGGGGGACTCCAGAAGCAGGTGCATGGAGTGGCCGGACCCACTTCCAGGCGAGCCCAGACTTGTCACGTGCCTGCCGACCCCACAGGGCTGAGGCACTTGTGGCTGTGGGCACTGCCATCTTTGAGGGCATGGCAGCCAATTAACATATTCCCTTATTATTGGCTGTGGGTGCCACCATCTTGGCAGTGGCATGAGGGTCAACTAGCATATTCCCCCTTTAATATATATATATGAACTTTACTCATGTACACTGAAATTTGGATTTCATATAATTTTCAAGTCACAAAATATTATTCTACCTTAAATTTCTTCCAACCATTTAAAAATGTGAAACCACACTCACTCACTAGTTGGCATATGTGGCTTTCCCACTTGGCAGAAGAGCCAAGTGATTGTGACAGAGACCTTGGGGCCTGCAGAGCCGCCGGTATTTACTGCTTGGTTGGTCACAGCAAGTTTCCTGTGGGACCCAAGCTGCAGGTTGGGGCCCTGGTGTCCCCTCAGTGGCCTCCAGGGGGTGCTGTGGAGCTACCTGGAAGCTATAGGCTCCAGTGCCCCAGTCCCAGTCCAGGTCCAGCAGTCCCAGGTCCCAGAAGACCCATAGGCAGAGAGGGGGAGAGGGGACCCCGCAGCAGGAGACAGCTGCAGGCGGCCAGGCACGCACCATTGGGCAGGAATGGGATCTCATTTCTGTAGAATCTCAGGTTTGGCATATCACCGTTGCTGTCCCCTTCCATCAAATCCTAAAGAGCCAAAGAAAGTGCTGGTGACATCATCAGAAACAGGCTGGGCACCCTGGGCCCTCAGACTAAAGCTTTCCTGGGGAGGGACATCTGCTGTGCACTGAAAAACACCAGACATCCTGAAGGCTGGTGAGGACCCCATGTGCCAACCTGGGCTCCTCATCCCTAGGGTCAGCACCCACCTCTGACCTCCTTCTTCACCTCCTCCCCAATGTGGCCAGTGCTGGGAGGTCCCCTTCATCTGTACCCAGAGGCAGCCCAAGGGTCTCCTGAGGCTCATGGGTGCAGAGGGCAGGGGCTGAGGACACAGGAGACCACTGCAGGGGCAGGTGGTGTGGGGCAGGTGGCTGGGCCAAGAGCTGGCACCAGGATGCCTAGAAAGGCAAGGGTGCTGGGGCTCCAGAGGTGGGGATCGAGGCATCTGGATGGAATGGAAGGTGGGGTTTTGCTGCAGGGGGGCTGCAAGGATTCGAGGATACATACCGGGTAGTGGTGCCGGTACCTGCGTGTGTCCTGCATGGCTCTCCAGTTCAGGGATCCCGTCATCCTAGACTGGGAAGAGAAGAGAGAGGATGAGACCCCATGGGTGACGTCCCCCTTCCTAGAGGCCTGCCAGCAAGCGGAACCCTCCTCCCCGAGTCCCATCCTAGTGAAGGCAGCCAGGGCCTGGGCCAGATGTCAACAAAACCAGAGGAGCCCAGAGTGGTTGGAGGCCTGCCCCTGCTCAGCCCTCAGGACCCCAAGCTCATGGGAACATTCTTGGGGGAGGGCAGCCCTCCAAGCTCCAGCTTCACTTCCTCCTCTGTGTTTGTTGGCCACCCCCCTCAGCTGCAGTTACATTTCCCCAAGACACCTGCCTCCCACAGCATTTCCTCCTTGCACTGGGCTGGAAACTGTCACCAGGCTTGTGCCCAAGGACAGTGCCTTGCCACTTACAGCCCTAGGAGAGGCCCAAACACTCATCACAGCGTCTGATGAAGGAACGAACAACCAAAGCCCAGGATGCCAGTCCCATCCCACCCAATCCCACTGCTCAGGGGCCAGGCCTGGGTCTCCCGGCCACCAGCCCTTCTCTGCACCAAGTCAGAGGCTCCTCGCTTCCCTCACAACCCCAGCAGCCCCGTCTCTACAGGCCAAGCCCCCTGGGGTCCTGGGAAGGACGGGAGGTAACTGGTTAGCAGGAAGCTAAGGAAATGCAGGCCCACCCACCTATTACAGGGTAGGGGGCACAGGCAGGGCTGAGCATAGCTGTCTGACTGGGGGAGGATGAGGGGGCAGGGCAGAGGTAGCTCATCCTGGGGAGACAGCTGGGTCCCAGGACCTGGGAAGAGCCAAGAAATGCTGGAGGGGTCAGGAGGCCAGGTGCACCACTGCATCTCCAGCCCCTCCCAAATCCTCCCAAATCCAACACCCCTCAATGGTCTGAACTCCAGCCAGGGCCAGGGCTGCCCCTCTGCCAGCTGGTTAGGTTCTCTCCTACAGGCCAAGGGGCAGAAAACAAAACCGGAACTCAGCCGGTGCATGTTCCACTTCTCCACTAGTTTCTGTTTCTCCTGCCCCTGGGCCAGTGGGACACCACACGGGGCAGCACTGCAGGGTGGAGTCCTCTGGGAAGGGGCTAGAGGGTCATGGGCGTCTCACAGGGTGGGCAACGTGCCAGAGCAGGCTTCCAGCAGCATGGCCTGTGGCACTGTGGGACAGCGTCCTCTACCTAACCCTCACCACACCTGCTGGGGGACAGAACCGATTCCTGCCCTGTGACTCCAGGCCCATGACCCTGACCACTGCCCAGCCTGCCTCCTCAGGGAACTTGTCCCTGCCCAAAACACTGGATGCACGTAGGCCGCTGTCTTTCAGGCAGTCCCAGGAGCCTCTCGGGATCCCTCAAATTGATCACTTTAAGACATTCAGATAAACCCAAAAACCAGTGTTCTCTGTCCAGAGAGAATCCATCTCGGAGACCATCTGGACGGCTTCCAGATTCTCTAGACATGCAGTTAAGGCGCTTTAATCCAAAAGCAACTGGGACACAGGGTGAGGGTTACCATTCTGGGTACCATCCTTCCCTAACTCCTGGGGCCCAGCTGGAGCAATGGCCCCCACACCCCAGTGAGTACTAGCAAACAGCCCCTGCTAACAAGTAACCAGTGGCAAGACAACTACTGGGTGCAACAAAATAACAGTGCTAACAAGTAACCAAGGGTAACCAGAAGTAACCACTGGGCACAGTCAGGGGGCCTGGCTCCCAAGCCACAGAAATGCAGCCTCCAAGGCACCTCCAGGAGGGGGAAGGCCAGCCCCAGCCCAAGAGGAACAGGGGAGAGGGAGGGTGGGGAACAGGCCAAGGTGCTCCCTGAGGGGCACCAGGAGGCTGAAGAGGCAGGCAGGGCAGGGGAGGTGGCCAGCACAGAGCACTGGGATCTAAAAGACGGAGTCATGGGCCTGGAGGTGGATGTGACAGAGAAAGGAGGTAAGGATGTGCCAGGGCATCTTTTTGAGGAAATGTCACCACCACACAGATTCAGTCCTGGCCACCTGTCTTAGGGTGGCCCTGGATCTCTCTGCAAAACCTCCTGTCTGGGTCAGACGGGGGTGGGGACGGCCAGCAGGGGCAGATCCCAGGGTGTCCATCAGATTATGAGGGGGGCAGAAGACCAGGAGGGGGAAAGGGGCATAGCTGGAGGGGCAGGCAGTTGGGCCCCAAGTCGGTCTCCAGGAGATGCCCCGCCCCCGCTTCCGGCGGGGGTAGGGGGGAGTGGACAGTTTTTCCCAGATCAGGGCCTGACCCCCATTCTGGGGTGTGGGGGACGGTGTTTCCTGGGTGCGGGTCTCCCAGGGCGTGGGGGTGCGGGGCTGCACCTGCGGCGCGCTGAGCCGCACCTCCTCCTCCTCTTCGTCCTCCGCATCTCCCAGGGTGCTGGCCTCGCCATCGTCGTCGTCCCCGGCGCTCGGGCCCCCGCTGTCCTCCTCCTCCTCCTCCTCTGCTCCCTCCTCCTCCTCCTCGTACTCCCAGGTGGAGTCGTGGCCCGGATCGTCCATGCTCGGGTGGCGGCGGGAACGCGCTCCGCCGGAAGCGAAAGTGAAACCCGGAGGAAGCGCGGGGGCGGGGCGGGGCGGGGCGCCCAGGTCACGGGGCTGCGGACTCCGCCCGCCCAGGGGCCCGGCCTGGAAGTGTCTTGGGGTTGCCTGCCCGAGACGCCCCAAGCCAAAAATTCCCCTTTCCTTGTCCAGAACGCCTCCCCTAGGGGGTGTCCCCATCCCAAGATGCCAGCCTGGGACTTCAAACAGGGAGGCTGTCCCCTGAAGAATAGCCCCTGGAGGTTGTGCACAGAGGGTGCCTGTCCCTGTAGAACAGGCACCTCCCACCTGAGGATTTCCCCCAATGTGCTCCCCTCCGAGAACGCCACCCCCCATGTCTCCTGGACAGCGCCCCCCCCCATGTCCCCTCCCCTCCCCCGAGAATGCCCTTGGAGGATGCCCCCTGGAGGGGATTGCCTGGAATTGTCCCCCAGTGAATCTATCCCACCTGGGTGCCCTGCGGTGTTAGCTGGTCTGGGGTCCATCAGAGGCTCCTTTGGGGAGCCATCTGTGTACCTCCAAGCTCCTCAGAATGTGGGACAGAAGCGCGGTGTCCCTTCCACAGGGGTTCACAGTGGCAGTTTGCTTCCCGGAAGCCAGCAGGAGAGTGTCTGCAGGCCCTCCGTCACTGCGCCCCGACCACTGGAGGCAGAAATGCCAGGTCACCCAGGAGCCGGGAGGTGAAAATTACCTGCAGCTGCAAATGTCCCAGGGACTGTGGGTCCCTGTGCAACCTTGGCTCTGACGTTTGCTGGGTGACAAGAGCTCCAGCCAAGTGGGTGACTCGCCCTCAAGATGAAACTTGGGAGTGGTCACTCCAGGTAAAAACGTCGATTAGAATGACCCCACCACATCATCATGGCAAAAGCAGCCAATACCCGGTCTGGCTCGTAGGCTCGCCCATGAGGAGAGCGGCCTGGGTGCCGGGGCCACAGGAGAGGGCACGCCCAGCCCCGCCAGCCTGCGGAGAGGTGTCAGGCTGCCTGTGCCTGGGGATGGTGACTGCGCAGTTGGTGGCAGCCAAGAGTGGGACAGAGACTTCTAGTCGCCCAGGAGCTCAGCGGGAGGCGGCCTTGGTGCCGGTGCCGTGGCTCCCTGACAGGTCAGCCTCCATTAAGCCTCCGGCACAGCCCACTTGGTCGGAGCCGAGTCTGCTCCCCTTTCTAAAGCGACAGAGGTGACTCCCCCAAGGGATCGGAGCTCTGGGCATTTCTGCCACCAACGGCCAGGGTAGATTTCCTGGGGAGTGGGCCAGCCCACAGGCCTGGGTGAGGGGCCTGACTTGTGAGCCCGTTAGCAGTTGGCCTTGGAGTCCCTGGCTATGACACCTGGTAGAGGGGCTCCTCTGATGGAGGCTTTGAGATGCTGGGCTGTGGGTCATTCCGGGTTTGCTGCTCTGGGAGCTTTGGGGTTGGCAGGTCCCTTCTCTTAGCCCTTTGGGAGGCAGCCCGGCCTCACCACCCCAGACTACCATTCAGTTTGCCCACCGCTGCCTCCTACCACGGCCAGGACTGTAGACCTCTTTCTTGACTCAAGACACTGCCCAACTGCTGCTTTATGAATAATGACCACACCTAACCACCCCACAGATTCTGCTGTAAGAACAGCGGGGGCTTTCGGGATGCCACGGGGGCTCAGCACTCCAGTGGCTTGTTGCCCAAGTGCACGAGGTGGCCGGGAGCATCACGCCAGTGTCACATCCATGGGCCTCACACGCCGCCACATGTGCTTGGTCAGGCTCCTTGTGGGAGTCTGACTGAGGTGGGATCAGGTTAGACCTGCCCTAACACTTTCCTCAGGCAAAAACAGTTGCGCCCATGTTATTGGGCCAAAGTCCTCCCCATACTCAATAAGCCTTGCAGGTGGGCCCACTGCCACTAAGTGTTCAATACTTCTTGGGAGCCCAGTCCTTCTGGACCCCCCTTGGGGGGCTTGGCCAGAGCAGGGAGCCGTGAGACTACTCCACCCTGTTCCCAGGGTCCTTGGCACAAAGGCTGCTCACTGAGGTGCCCGTCTGGGCAGCACCAAGTACCAAGTTGCAGGAGGACTCTGCTTCTTTTTGTTCTGTAGGCCTTTGTCTCTAAGGCCCACCCCCACCTCCTTCAGTGTTGTCTGGTTCAGATAATTTCCATGCTGCCTGTTAGATGTACCTAAGACCCATGGCACAGATTGGACCCCTAGGCTGGGAGACATCACGTGCTACACATGCCTGTGAGCCTGACCTGCACAAATCCCAGGCAGCCAGCGAACTGGACTCACATGCAAGGAAGCTGAGCTGGTGAGGGCTGAGCAGCCCTGGGCAGGGGCAGTGTCTGCTCAGGACAGGAGGAGCCACCTTCCCACCCTTCTTAAAGTGCAGTAAAATGTTAATTGAAACAAGGCAGGTTTATTGACTAGGCTTTCCCCGCAAATTCTGAGGCCCCTGAAGACGCTGTTCCAGGTGGGAGTTTCCCAGGAAATCTAGTGAAGGGAGCCCCTCCCGTGCTGAGTGCCACCCAGGTTTCTCTCATGCCTCACAACTCTGGATCTGGCAGAGTGCGTACTGAGTGAGGGTGGTGGACACTTGGCAGTGAGAGGGAGGCCAAGGGGCATATATCCTGCATGTGTTCTAGAACTCTCCAGAAGACAGACTGCTGCTCTCTTCCCATGAAGAGTTGTTGCCTGCTCTGCTGCAAGGACAGTAGGGAGGGTGGTGTGTGCTGTGCAGACCTCTGGGATTGCATCACTGGGCAAGGGCAGTGGCAGGAGGGTGTGGGGAAGGCAGCCTTGACCAGCCTGGGTTCTGTCCAGATCCCTGCTCCATGCAGCAGGTGCTGACCACACCCTGGGGCCCCAAGCCTCGGCGTGCGAGCTTCTGCTGCAGGTCCAGTGCAGGGTGGGTGCTGAGGGCAGCTGCTCGGGGTCAGCAGACCCTGGTACAAGACACTCTGTGCCAAGCACCGTCGGCCTGCTGGGAGGCAGGGTGCCAGCAATGCCTTCAAGGCCCTGAAGGAATGGATGGGTCTGGCACAGGCCAGTCTCTAACCCGATGCTGGGTGGCCTCTCAGCACAGGGTCTTGGACGGGCTGCAGCAAGTTCTGACTTCCTGCTCCCAGATGCTGGGCGGGCGGGAATTCAGTGACCTGTTGTCGGTGTGCCGACTGGCTCTCCATCCCTTGGTGGACTTCTGCTGTGCATCAGGCGACATCCAGTGCGAAGGAGGCGCAGCTGTGCCTCATTTCTCTCCCATTGAGGGCCTGTCAGTGTCACCCACACTCCACACCTGTCACCTGTTAGGAGTTGCACCTACATTGTATCAAGTGAATCAAGTACATTTAAGTGTATGTTTAGTTATCAAATCTTGGAAAAATAAAGACTTCCTACTATAGCCAAAGCAACTGATTTTGGTATGAAAATCACACAAGCCCAGGCTGCTTTCTGTGCTTTAATGCTCCACAGGCCCCTGGCCCGGCCATCGGCTCCTTTCGGGCCTCCCCTCCACTCACTCATTTGGTCTGTTTGCAAGTTACTCGGTAATACAAAAATAACCACAAATTCTCTGTGTCTGGCATATAAAAACTGAGCAAAAATTATCCCATCTCTCATTACCTTAAAACAAAACATCTTGGAAAAAATACAACATAGTTTTTTAACGTCTGCAATATTTTTTCATATAAAACACTAGTAAAATAGGCTTCTTAGAAATTAAATAGTGAAATATCAACCACATTATACACATGGTTACAGTACAAGTAAATGAGGCCAAGCACCCAACTGTGCCTCAGGCGCTGAGGGAGGGGCTGCTGCATGCGGCTCGTGTGGCCTTTCTCCTGAGGATGCAGTCACTTGAGCAAGCGCAGCGGACAGATGGACAGACGGCCCAGTGGGAAGACTGGTGCTCCTGGGTGGGCGGGGACAATGGCATTGCTGCTCATTCTTCCAGGTCTCTCTGGCATGCAGCTGTAGCTCGGGCCGCTGACTGACACAAAGCACACTCCACCTAAGCCGTGATCCTGTTGCTAGGGGTGTGGGTGCCAGATCCCCGGGGCCAGGGCAGGCAGCAGGGGCCGAGCACCTGACCCCTGCCAGCCCTTCTCTGAGGAGCATCTAAGTTCGGCGCCGCTTGGCAGCACTGGGGCTGGAGGGGTTGCTGTTGGCGGTCAGGACCTTGTCGGTGACTCGGCTGCGCTTGCGCTTGTCCACCCCTTCCTTGGCCCCCAAGTCTGAGGAGTTCTTGTCTCTGTCTTTGCTGCACTTTTCGGTTGCTTTCCCCAAGCTTCCTGAAGATGAAAAAACTGGGAAACAAAATCATTTGGCTGAAAATAGAATATCCAGAATTTTATTTCTTCTTGTTTAGCTAGAAAATTCTTTATCTACACATATGACACTCTGAACCCACAAGCTTCTCCTAAGCTGGGGGCGCCTGCATGGCCCACAGAGCACCTGATCCTGAGGATGTGCCCACCATGGGGGCCTCGGGCACCACGCGCTCAGACTGCAGGACCCGCCTTGGCTGCCACTCACGCCTGTGCTGCAAGGTGGAGCCAGCTTTGCTACTCAGAGTTTGTCCTGTACTGGGGCCTCTGGCACTGCACACTGGGTCCACCTGACTGGACCCACTGGTGCCCGGGGCCACCCTGTGGTTCATTCATGGTGTCGGCCACACGCACGATGTCCACGCCCGGCGAGGCTCCTGCCCGAGCAGATGGAAGCTGCCTCAACTGCTGGACCAGATCGAGGAGCTGTGGCTGCAATGGGCTAGAAACACAGGCTGCGGAACCGGTGCTGTGTCCTGCGGGAAGGCCTTGCCAGGGGTGGGTGCTGTGTCCCCTGGGACCCTGGTGGAGGGACGGGAGAAGCTACACACTTACCATCATCAGCCCCATTGTGGGGGTCCATGTCTTCCTTCATTTCCTCCTTCATTTCCTCTTCAATGGTCACTTTTCCTGTGGGGAGGCAGCTGCCGTCACTGAACGCCCACACTGTTGGGTGACTACGCCTGGCCCAACCTGGGGTGGCTCAGGCTGCGGCTGCTCCCGACCATCGGGTGGGCCAGGCATCACAGCCAGAGACCCTCACTCTTCCCAGAGGCTCACGCCCTTCACCCTGACACCACCACCTCCCGCCTCTCCCTTTCCCAAACCTAACCTTGTCCAAGTCTCACCTTCTCGGACTTCTTGAATGATCTCTTCCGGGAGGACAAAGTTCCTCTCTGCATTCGGGAATGGGAGAATCTCAGACTCGTGCTGATGGCAAACAGGAAGGTTAGTTTTTTTTTTTTTAATATATTTTATTGATTTTTTACAGAACAGAAGAGAGAGGGATAGAAAGTCAGAAACATCGATGAGAGAGACATCGATCAGCTGCCTCTTGCACGCCCCCTACTGGGGATGTGCCCGCAGCCAAGGCACATGCCCTAGCCGGAATCGAACCCGGGACCCTTCAGTCCGCAGTCCAACGCTCTATCCACTGAGCCAAACCGGTCTCGGCAGGAAGGTTAGTTTTTTAAGAAACAAAAAAGGTGATGAGATTTTAGCAAGTGACTGAAAATGTGTAAGAGCCACCTCAGGAGCACCCAGTGAGTGCACAGTGTTGCCCTGAGGCTGTGGAAGTGGGCAGCCGGCAGACCAGGGAGGGCACAGCTCCAGCGCCAGCCAGAGTACGAGTCTTGGTGAGAAGAATGCTGGCCAGTGTCACCTGAGAGGCGCTGGGCTGCCTCCTTGCTGGCACATGCCTCAGGGCAGAGCAGCAGCAGCTGCCACACGCT
Source organism: Antrozous pallidus (assembly GCA_027563665.1). Lineage (NCBI taxonomy): Eukaryota > Metazoa > Chordata > Mammalia > Chiroptera > Vespertilionidae > Antrozous > Antrozous pallidus. Next base: position 1,212,022 of record CM050518.1, read on the forward strand.
CAGAGGGCAGTGGCAGCCCAGCAGCCCGGAGACAAGCCTGTGGGCTGGGAGAGCCACCCTACAAAAAGCAGGTAAGGAGAGCAGAGACCCAAGGCCCCGACAGCTTGTCAGGTTCCACTGTCCTGCATGTCACGGGTGCCAGAAGGGACAGAGATCTGATACATGGAACACCGGACCGAGGGAAGGTGAGTTGGTGGGAGGGGTTTGGGAAACGGGCTTCCACCCGCCACCCACATAGGTGCCACGTTAAGCCAGGCGGCCCACTGTCATCGCGCTGATCAGCATTTCTGGCTGCAGTGACCCACTGGCTTCTGGTTCCTCTGTGGACAGGGTCCAGGGACTTGTGCTAACAAAGGCCAGAGTGACGCTGGGGTCTAAGCAGTACCATCCCTGAGGTCTTGCCCATACCTGAGTGACAGGTCATGACAGGAAGAAGGAGAGGGCTGCTGTCCTGAGCGGAGAGCCCTGGGTATACACTGCAGCCTCCTGGGGCCTGTCATGTGGGCTTCCCGAGCTAGTGTCTGTGCCTCAGAGCTGCCTGCCTGTCTCCCCGAGGATACCAGGGTCTCCCCATGACAGGACTCAGCTGGTCTCATCTCCATGTCCCACTTCCAGCCCCCAGGAGCTTGAAGTCAGGGTGTGGGAAGTCCCTGCAGTCCAGGTGACCCCGCACATGACAGACATGGGAGCTTTGCTGAGTGCAGGCCTGCCTTGGCCCCGCACCCAAGGCCACTCAGAAGAACCCCTCTAGTGTAGCAGCTGACCTTCAAAGAGGCTGTGCATAAACAGCAGCCAGCTCCAGGGCACAGCTGTGACCCATGACAAGCAGAGGCAAAGGACTTGCTGGAGGTCGACAAGATGCAAGGGTCAGCACAGAATCTGGACAGAAGGCCAGTGGGCTGGCAAGCCTTCCCTGACCCAGCTTTGGCTCCTGCCTTGACTCCAGGTGCCTCAACCCCAGGTGGTTGCCCTCCTCTGATCTCCTGCTGTTCCTCTGTGGGGAACACCTGTCTCTTTGGCCCTCCTGGTTACCTAGGTAACCTGGCCAGCTGGGAGTCCCATGAGGCCTGAAGCCTTGTCTGTTTGTTCTCACAGAAAGCACCACATTCACCTTTACCTGACCGGAATGTGGGCACTTCCTGCCTCCTGGAACCTCCCATATGAGAGATGCCTGCATGAGAGCTCTCTCCCTTAGGCCTGGGCTCCTGCGTTACCTCCCTGGAGAGCCTCTCACTGATACCCAATCTACAGGAGGTTCTGCACAGGCAACGGGCTGTCATCGCTAGGTCTGTGCTTTCTTTAACCCAACTCGGAGCTAACTGGTTGAATGAATGATCCCCACGAGGACGCAGGCTCTCTGAGGACAGACCGAGGAGGTCTGGAGGGGACACCATTGCCAGCTCCGTCTGGGGAGGAAGGGGCTCGCCTTGGGGGACTGGGGAAGGCGGGGCCCAGCTCACCAGCGCCTGCATGTCATACATGGTGCTCAGGTGGTCCCAGATGACCTTGGACGGCACCTGCCTGCCGATATTCTGGCTGAACTTGTCCCTGATACAGATCATGTGGAAGTGCCGGTTCACACCTGCGGGAGAAGGCTCAGGTTGGAGGGAGAGGGTCGGAGGGGCAGGCGTGGGTAGGGAAGGGATAAAGAAGAGGCAGAGGCGGGGCGCGGGAACCCGGGCAGGGTCGGTGGGAGGGGGCTCCGCCCGGCGCGCGCCCCTGGCCGTTGCCGGCTCGCCCCGCCCCCACGCAGGTCCGCGGCGCCCGCTCACCGACGGGCTTGTGGCCCAGCATGGCGTGGAAGAGGCACACCTCCACCTCCGGGCTCCACACCACCGTCTCATCGGCGGGGCTAGTGGCCGCCTCCCCCGGCCCCTTGTCGCCTGCCGCGCCCCCGCCGCCCACCTCGGCCTCCCCCATGGTCTGGCTCAGCGACGAGCCCCCAGCGGGAGCGGCGGGAGCGGCGGCAGCGGCGGGGCCAGGGCTCCGCGCAAGCGCACTCGCCGGCGTGCGTGCTCTGTGGGCTCAGCACGCAGGCGCAGGTTCAGCAGCGGATGGATCCAGGCGCGCGCTCGCGGCGCCCCCCTGGCGGTGCGGTCGAGCAACTCAGCGCGGACCTCCGGGAAATGGAAATTTGGGGAAGGGCATGGTGGCGCTCTAAATTAGGTTGAGGTGATCGCTGCACAACTCTGGGTAAACCCCGTCGAATGCAAATGGCGGAATTGCAAATTACACCAATAAAGCGATTAAGAAATAAGAACAGGCCACAGTCAATTCCGCCAGTGTGGGCTTTAAAGGCCTTCTGTTGCCTCTGGTCTGAGCACTGCACAAAGCGGCTTCTAAGCAACGGGTAAGGATCTTGACCCAGACGCCCAAACAGGTGGGCGCCTGGGCGGTTAACCTGGGCGGCGGCAGGGGTCAGGCCTGGGTGGGGCCCCGGAGAGGCCTTGGAGAGACTCTGGCGCAAGTTAACTGCGGTCCGCACCGGGGCGTGGCCGAGGCAGGGCCAGGCCGGGGCCAGATGGAGGGTTAACCGCTAGTCGGCGCTCAAACTGCGGCCGGGGCCGGGGCCGGGGCGGAGTCTTGCCCTGGGGCGTGGTCAAGGTGAGGCTGCCGGCTGGAAGGCAGCAGCCCATGACGAATCAAAGCAGCAGCCAATCAAGGCATCCCAGGCCTCCGCCCGCCCATTCCTGCAGGCCACACCCCCCGTGGTGCCCTAGCCCCGCGCCCCCCGGCAGTGCGCTCTTCGGCTCCTGACAGTTGTAGACTCGAGGGTGGGGCTTGTGGGTACCTTTTCTCTGCCGCCTACAAGCTGTGTGAGTCGCGCCAGGCCCAGAGCCTCTTCAGGCCTCAGTTTCCTCCTGCATGCGATTGGACCAACAAGGGCGTATTCCCAGGGGTATTGTGAGGGTTCTGTCCTGCCAGCCGTCTGTCTGCTCAGTGTCTCAGATACAGTTCGGGCTTCATAGTAAACATCTGGAGCCACGCCGCTGAGCGCTGCCCCTTGGCCGGCGTGGACCCAAAGCGGGGTCAGCTGGCTGGGGCCTGAACCTCGGCTTCCCATCTGTGAAGGGGGCTGCCGGTGATGTAGCCCCCACAATTCCAGCAGGAGAGGTGGCCCAGAGAGGATTCTGCAGTGGCCCAGGGCCTCCAGCTGTCCTGGGAGCCCTGAGGTAGCTGGGAGTTCTGGTCCCACCTGGCCGGTGCTCCTCTGCCTTGGCCCAGAGTGGGACTTGACTCAGTGGTGGCCGCAAGGCAGAAGCAGGGTTGCTTAACACAGGCTCCTCAACGCAGAAAGTGCTCAATGGAGGGTGGCCCTCCATTATAATCTCTTTACTGTGCCCTGGACACCTTGGGGTCCCTGCTCCTTGGCCACGTCCACTCTCTGCTCACTCCCACCCCATCTTTGCCTTTTAATATATATATATATAATTGATTTTTTTTATAGAGAAGAAGAAAGAGGGATAGAGAGTTAGAAACATCAATGAGAGAGAAACATCAACCAACTGCCTCCTGCACACACCCTACTGGTGCGCAACCAAGATACATGCTCTTGACCGGAATCAAACCCGGGACCCTTCAGTCCGCAGGCTGATGCTCTATCCACTGAGCCAAACCAGTTAGGGCTCATCTTTGCCTTTTTCCATTGGAGAGCCTCTTCTCCCAGGTGCCTGGGGAACTAGAAACATCTCCAGCAGGAGTGGCAAGCTACCTGCTCCACCACCAGCTGGGGCTTGCAGCCCACACATCTCACCTCTAGGGGGCGTCTCCCTCTCACTGTTTGGACCCAAACCAGGGCTCCTCAGAAGCATGCAGGCAGGAACCAAATGAAGGCTGTTCCTTTGCAACCTGGCCCACCCAGAGGTTGGCATCTTGAAAAAGAAGTCCAATTCTTCAGAAGGGCATCTGAAGCAGGATGACCTGGGGACTTGTGTCTTGCTGTCGTCGACTCCATTGATCCTCACAGTACCCTGTCCTGGTCCTATTATTGTCCCCACCACAGCCCTGCAGGGCTGAGCTGGGCCAGGGAGGAAGGGAGCCACAAGATGCCAGGCTCAGCTGTTGATCATGCCTGACTGGTGTGGGGAGTTGGCTTCTTTTTGGGGTTGCCAGATTCAACATTAGTAAAATTCCAATTTCAGATAAGCAAGGAATAATTTTACAGTATAAGTATGTCTCAAATATTGCATAGTTATGCTTATATAAAAATTATTCACTATTTAAAATTCAGGTTTAACTGGACATCTTATACTTTATCTGACGCTCCCACTCCTAAATTTGCCCGAGTTACTGTCTGGCTGGCAGCTCGATGTGCTGAGAGGCAGTGCCCGTCTGGTCGCAGTGCCACACCTCTTGCTGACGCGTGAGAGTGAGGCGCAGGAGGCTCTGTCACTGCTGGGCACTTAGGATCTGTGGAAGGAGTGAGAGACTCCGCTGTGATGGCCAGGGGAGACCTCAGCCCAGGTTCTCTTGGGCTGATTTTGTGGGTGTAGAGGATCCCCCAGGGAAGGGTGTACAAGAATCAACTTCATTACTTCCTGCCTCACTGGACAGAGTCTGTGCCTTTCTGCCAGGAAAAGCCTGGCGGTGAGGGGCCCCATCCCCCTGGGCACATGTGGGCAGTGGGATGGACCAAGAAGAGAAGGATGGAAGTTCTGGTAGTCCGGTATCTCCGAGTGTGAGCGGCGGTCCTCACTGGCAGCCGGGTTAGCGGGGATGAGTGCCTGTGTGTGCGTATGCATGCACGTTTCAGCGCACATGTCCCCACTCTGCTCAGTCAGCCTGAGGAGGGGCGCTGTCTTGAGGTGAGGGCCATCATGGGAGTGCCACCAGCTGCCTCCAGTGCTGCTTTCAAGTTGCCTCTCAGTGGGCAGGGGAGACAGGCAGAGCTGCTTTTTGTCATCTCTCCACTTCCCAGTTCTTTGTTGTGGGTTATGTGGCCTTCCACAGCCCTTTGTCATTAGAGCCAGGCCCTGCTGGAAGGATCTTTGGCTGGCAAATGGTGATTGTGAGAGCTGATGGCCTCAGCTGGGACTGTAGGGACCAAGCAGAGAGGAGGGTTTCCTGGTTATTCTGTGCCAGTGGCCATTATTATTCTGTTTGTGTTGGGGAAAGTGAGGCACAGGAATACTGGGTAACTGGTCCACTATGTTATCTGGGGTGCCGGGCTTTGCACTCTGCCCATGTGACCCCCCACTCTCTCATCTTCCCTGAGAGTGGGGTCCCATGGGCGCCACTCACTTTGCCCTGCTGGGACTGACAGACCCAGCTCCTCCGCTCTCCCCTCCGGTGGGTCAGTTTGTAGGAAGCACCTTTCCAGGAGGGTGTCATGCTGGGGGGGGGTAGAGATGGGGGAGGTGCCGGCCTCCTGATCAGGGACCCTGTGAAGGCAGTGTCCTCAGTGAGAGCAGCTCCCAGGGGGCCGCTCGGCAGTGTGGTCATAGTGATGGGGACTTAGCTTTGCGGTTCAGTGTGGCCCAGCACCAGGGAGAGGGGAGGAAAGCTGGTCCCCAAGGGCTGTGCTTTTTGATGTCGGCTTGAAGACTCCTACCCCCCAAGAGCCAACTCCAGCGATCCTCTACCCCACAGACATCCTCTCTCACTGCCCCTCCCCGCTCTGTTCTCTTTTCCAATGGTGAGGGCTTTTTGCACCGTCTGATGGTGGTGCCATCTATCATTCCCCTCTGACCACTCTGACCTCAGAATGCTGCCGGACAGCAACATGACAGCCACCAAATGCTGTGGAGGCCGCGGCTGGGTGCCTATTATTTCAGCTCTCAGGTCGGTTTGTTTTTCTTTTTTAAAAAAATTTTAACTATATTTTTTAATTGATTTTTTTACAGAGAGGAAGGGAGAAGGATAGGAAGTCAGAAACATCAATGAGAGAGAAACATCGACCAGCTGCCTCCTGTACACCCTGTACCAGGGACGTGCCTGCAGCCAAGGTACATGCCCCTGACTGGAATCCAACCCGGGACCTTCCAGTCTGCAGGCTGATGCTCTATCCACTGAGCCAAGCCGGTTTCAGCAGGTCAGTTTCTTTTAAAAATATATATATATTTTACTGATTTTTTACAGAGAGGAAGGAAGGAGGATAGAAAGTTAGAAATATTGATGAGAGAGAAATATTGATTAGCTGCCTCCTCCACACCCCCCACTGGGGATATGCCCTCAGCCAAGGCACATGCTCTTGACCGGAATCAAACCTGGGACCCTTCAGTCTGCAGGCCTACGCTCTATCAACTGAGCCAAACCTCAGTTTCGGCCTCAGGTCAATTTCAAGGGACAAAGGCTGAATTATTTGAAAAGATGGTATCGTTCCCTATTGATGCAGCTCCCATAGGACAGCTCTGCTTTCTCGTGCACTTACAAAAACAGGAAATGCTTCTTTGGGTCAATGTGGAAAATAGGGAATGTACTCTTTTTTTAAAAAAAATATATTTTATTGATTTTTTACAGAACAGAAGGGAGAGGGATAGAAAGTCAGAAACATCGATGAGAGAGAGACATCGATCAGCCGCCTCTTGCACGCCCCTACTGGGGATGTGCCCGCAACCAAGGTACATGCCCTTGCCGGAATCGAACCTGGGACCATTCAGTCCACAGTCTGACGCTCTATCCACTGAGCCAAACCGGTCTCAGCGGGAATGTACTCTTTTTAAAGGGCAGTGATTCTCTTTAGAGGCAGGAAAAGTCATTCTGAAATCAAATTCCTCTCCCCTGCCCTTGCTCTTGCCCTTGCCCTGAGCCAGGCCCTGCAGCATCTATAGCATACTGCTACTCTCCTCTATCGGTCCTTTCATCCATTCATCTGACCACTCTCCTTCCATCCATCCACCCATCCATCTTATCAACCATCCATCCACCCACCATCCATCCATTCATCCATCTACCATCCATCCACTCATCCATCTACCATCCATCCACTCATCCATCCACTCATCTATCTACCTACTCACCCATTCATACACCCACTCATCCATCCACCCACCCATCTACCATCTAATCATAGTTCCATCCATTCATCCATCAACCCACCCATCTACCATCCATCCATTCACTTATCTATCTATCCATCTACTATCCATCCATCCACCATCCACTCACCCATCCATTCACCCACCCATCTATCATCCATCCATCTACCCATCCATCCATCCATTCATCTATCTATCCACTCATCTACCCATCCACCAACTGTCCATCATTCGTCCAGGACAGCGGAAAGGTCTGCGGGATGGCCACCAGAGCAGGTGCACATCAGTGAGCAGCAGCCAAAGCTGCTAGTGGTGGGAGGAATGGGTCCCAGCCTGGGCCACACTGGCTGGAGTGTGTGTCCCTATGGTCTGCCTCTTCTGTCCACTTACCACTGACCATGCTGTCCCAGGCTAGTCCTCAAGAGCAGCACTTGGAACACTGTAGAGAGCAGGGCATGCTGGTTCAGGAGCTCAGATCTGTCCACTCCCTGAAGACAGGGAGCCAGGCCCCCACCCCACCTCACCATGGCCTCCAATTCAGATGCAGGATGCAGCCTGCTCAGGACAAGGCAGGTGAAGGCTGCAGAACGCCCAGCATCAGATGGCACCACAGGTAGGCCCTGGGCATTTCTGGCACTGGCTGAGCCAGCTCCCGGGCTGTGGATGGTGACCTCTGCGCTGTGCGATGGACTGAGCTCAGGGCTCAAGGGCTGGATTATCCTCCTCTACGTGTGTGCACAGACACACACGCAAAGCTTTCTTTAAACATATGTTTATTGTTTCAGAGAGGAAGGGAGAGGGAGAGAGGGATAGAAACATCAATGATGAGGGCAAATCATTGATCGGCTGCCTCCTGCACTCCCCTTACAGGAGATCCAGCCTGGAACCCGAGCATGTGCCCTGATGGGGGATTGAACCATGACCTCTTGGTTCATAGGTTGACAATCACTGTGCCATGCTGGGCAGATGTGTAAAGTTTTCTTTCTTTTCTTTTTTTAAAAATATTGTTATTGATTTTAGAGAGGAAGGGAAGAAAAATAGAAACATCAATGATGAGAAAGAATCATTGATTGGCTGCCTCCTGCATGCCCCCTTGATCAGAATGGAGCCTGGGACCCGCAGGCCAATGCTCTATCCACTGAGCCAAACCAGCTAGGCAGTGCAAAGCTTTCTTATAGCAAAAGCTATTAATAGCGATTTCCCACTGCTGCTGTTGAAACAAATGACCACATTATAGCAGTTTCAAACCACAGGCTTTTCCTGCCTTATTGTGTAGGTTGGAGGGCCAGCCTCATGTGGCTAGGTCCTCTGCTCAGGGTCACACTCTGGAGTTAAGGAGTCGTCAGGGAGTGCCTGTCGGGAGGCGCTGGGAACAAGCTGAGCTGGCTCGTCCCTGCTGTGTTCGGGGCCCAGTCCCCGGAGGCTGTGGGGCTGAGGCCCGTCCTTGCCGCCTGTGGCCTGGATTGTCCCAGCTTCTCAGGCTCATGCCCCTTTCTCCACCTTCAAAGCCAGCAGTGGCTGGGGGGGTTCTCCGAGCACCTTCGGTCTCTCGACTTGCCCTCTGGCTCCAGAGAGGCCAGAGAAATTTCTCTGCTTTTAACTGTTCCTGTGACTTCTAGGCCCACCTAGTAATATAGGACACCCTTCTTACCCTAATGCTTGTGGCCTTATTCACACCTACAACATCCCTCTGCCCTGTCACGTAACTTGACACATGTCCCAGGCTCTGGGGGTTGGGGGTGGGCATCTGCCTCCACAGACACTGAGCCACCTTCCCGAGGCCAGCAGCTCTGCGGGTCTGAAGCAGAAGAGCCCGGCACTCTGGACACGAAGGTGGGCCCGGGCCAGCACAGGGCTGCCGCCCCGCCCCCCCAGGACAGGACGCCCTCCTGGCTGCCTCTGGGCGGGACCCGAACGGCGGGGAGGAACAGTGACGGTTCCTGGCATCAGCTTTGCCCTTCTTTTGTATTGTGCTAGTTAATTGAAAATAACGTATTTTTATTTTTTGTTTTATTTATTTATTTATTCATTTATTTTTATAGTAAGAATGTACTTTATTTTTTTTTGCAGTATAACTTAGATTTAATAGTAGAACATATGTTTTCCTTTTCCCCCCCATTGACCTCCCCTCAGCTTCCCCTACCCCCCAGCACATGTCCCCACCTGCCCTGGTCCCTGCCCCAGTATCTTTCATTCATTGGTTATGCTCATATGCATGCATACAAGTCCTTCGGTTGATCTCCCACAGCACCCGCCCCCCACCCTCCCCTGCCTTCCCCCTGTAGCTTGACAGTCTGTTCAATGCCTCCCTGCCTCTATATCAATCATTCTCCCCTGTTTCTTTTCTTCAAAAAGATCTTGCATCTGCATACTGGAAATAAATGTATAAGAACAAAAAATGTTTGAGTCCCAGTTTCAATATCACATAGTTCCTTATGTGTACATGTCAGCAATGGTATCTGGGTGGTGGCAATGCAGGTTCTACCCTCTCTGGTTTGGTCCTGGGCTGCCTGCAGCCATGCACAGCTGCCAACTGCTAGCATGGCAAGGTGTCGTCAGTGTCCCCCATCTCTGGACCATCCTCGTGGCTGGAACAGGCCCGTCAGTTCCTCACTGTCGCAGGAACCCACATGGTCTTGGAGTTGTTCTCTGAAAACACACAAACACATTCTCGACCGAAAGTTAACAAAGGGATCCTCTCTGCAAATTAGACTTGGGATTCTTTTTATTTTGCCCAAATGATTTTCGTTTGGCTTATTTTGACACCATGTGTGTTTTTCATGGGTGTCCTGCTGTTGGCTTTACAAATGGAAGTTACTTTTCTGGAGTAAGAATTTTCTAGATGTATTTTACTTACAGGATATTTTTCCTTACATGATATTACCTCACTACCCCCCTTTTATTAATGGGGGGGCCTTGGAAATTTTATATTGCAGTCTTGGTAATTTTAAATGAAAATAACATATTTTTAAAACACAAAAAATGGAAAGTCAAGATTGAAAATCAAGTCTGGGTCAGGGTCCACATGCAAACTATGGTGACTGGGAAGCTCAGCTGTTTGGGTCCCGGTAAGTAACGCTGGAAAGTCACTGAACAACACCCAGGGCCACTGCCTTTGAGGAACCCGGAGCTCAGCCCCTCAGCGATGGACTGGACGCTGCCTTTCAGGATGGACGGGAGGTGAGGGCAGGCACACCCGCCAGCTCGCACCTCCCTCTGCCTGGAGGTGGCAGGGCGCCTGGGAAGCCCTGTCCAGTGTATGTGGGGTGGGGTGAGGGGTGAAGGGGTAGGGGGGTGAGGGTGGTGGGGGAAAAGGGCGGGGGAGGGTGCTGGTTTGGGGAGCAGCAGGGACAGGTCCCCTCAGGTGACTCTTCTGAGGTGACCCAGAGAGGAAGTTACTGCCCGGCCACGAGAGAATCTGCCCCTCGGCTCTTTGGTGCTCTGAGTGGGTGAGGCCAGGGTCCTCTGGCCACAGGAAAGGGGTCAGGACCCGGGGAGGGGACCTTTGCCATCTATTTCCCACCTTCGCCCCCCTAGGCTGGATTCCCACACTGGCAAGGGGCCAGGGCACAGACCGTGCGGGGACACCGCCCCCTCGGCCCCTCCCCATTTGTAAACTGAGGACCATGTGGGGCATCTCCAGGGCTGCTGGGAGACCCTGAACTCCTGGGTACAAGCAGTTCCCAGGCTCATTCCTGGCTCCTGAGAACCAATCAGCAGCCGCTGCTAGCTCGAGGGGAGGGGCTGGGCGGAGCCGCCAAGGCCTCACACCGGAATCCCCTCTCCTCCCCCCATCACCTGCCGCTGCTTCCTGGTCTGCAGCGGTTGCACAGGGTGTCTGAGTGGTGCCTCCAGCTTGGAACGGCTGAGTGCCCGAGGGGACGGTGTGAGGACCATGTGGTATGAGGGACGTGGGATGCCCAGCCTGCTCCACCTCTGGCCTCAGACAGAGGCCCACCAGGATGTGGTCAGGGCTCTGTGGTTAAGGCTCAGGGCCCTGCTGACACCACTGCCGGGTGGCCTCTCAGGCCGAGGGAGCATCACTGTTGAATGAGATGGATGACGGGGCTGCTCAGAGGAGCCCGAGTGCCGGGCGGGAGAAGCAATTAGGTGATTAAGAGCAATCTGGGCCCAAGAGAGGCGACTGACGTGGACAAACAGCCAGCAGTCTGGCCACCGAGCTGGCCCCATTCAGGATGCCAGGGTCTGGGCCACTCCAGGACGGGGGGACTCAGAGGCCTGTTGTGCCCGCCCTTGCCCACGTGTCCCTGTGAGCCGTGTCGTCCTGCCAGGTCCTGGGTCCAGCTGGCCCACCTGTCAGCATTGCTCTCGCCACTAAGGTGTCCCCTGAGGGAAGCATGGCTCTCCCTGCCGCCCCCGGTTCTCAGCCCAAAGGCCTCAGCGCCCTGTCTTTCTCCTGATTCCCTTGGTGCCCTCACCTCATGAGTGTCCGGGGCCCCGCCCGCTCACTACACCCGCACAGCAGGGCTGTGCTCCCCAGGAGCTCAGGGAAGTCTGACTGTGGGAATCTCCACCCGCTGGGGGCTCCCAGGGGCACAAGGCCAAGGCTGCCCCCTCGCTCCCTCCTCCAAGTGGTCTCCCTGGATTGCAGCCCCCAGCTGGTCTCTGCTGCTTCCCTGACTAGGAAGCTCCACCCCTGATAGGAGCCCCATGTTATGGGAGCATCTGAATGTTAGAAATCTATTTTAATTTTGTGCCTACAAATGGCTTGTGAGTGTACACACAGGGGAAGGAGGGACACCACATGCATGGATGTAGCATGTGAGTGCGTGCGTGCGTGTGCAGGCGCCAGTCAGGACCTGCTGTGTCTGTGAGCAGCAGGTGGCAGTGACAGCGCGGGCAGAACATGGGCCCACTGCTGGTTCACGTGTCTCCGGGTGGGACCAGTGGAAATGGCACTCTGTACCACACACTCTTCCATGTTACTTAAAATTTCCACATAAAGATGAATTGCTTTTTTAATAAAAGGAAAGGCTTTTGCATCTTGAAAGGTCATGTGCACACAGCAAGTGGCAGGGCACTGGGTTGGGGGCCAGACCCAGGGTTCCCCTGCAGCCTGGTCCAGCCTCAGCCCAGCTCCCACTCTGCTTCCTGGTCCCTCCCCCCCGCCCAAGTCTGAGCCCAAGCTCCTGACGAGGAAAGAGCAGGTGAGGTGTGGACCTTGGGCACTTAGTAGGTGGCACCAGCGAGAAGCTCAGTGTTAAGCTGAGCAACCCTTGTCACCGGCCTCGCTGGAGGCCCCAGGCAGGCCCTGGCACGGACCTTCCCACGCAGCCTGCGCGCAGGAGCGGCCAGCAGTTCGGTGGTGCTCCCTGGCTGCCAGTCATGTCGGCTGACGTGGCCGGGGTGTCACTGCTTTGGGGGAGAGTGCCAAGCCATGCCGGTAGCCTCAGCTCTGAAGATGTGAGGACCATTCCCGGGACTCCACAGGAGGTCTGGGCTGCCCCCTCAGCTGTAAAGCGGAGCAGCGAGCCAGGGGTCCAGGCCCATGTCCTGAGCACAGGTTTGGTCCGCCTCCCTGCCCCAGCAAGAACTGGCGAGGGGGTGGCCAGCTGTCGGCCTGCTCGTTAGGGTTTTGAGTGTCCATGATTACAAGGCTCTGTAAGCAAAGATTAGCAAACTGTGGTAGGAGTGTGAGAGTTTGCTGAACTGCCCTTAAACACAGTTACTGCGGGGTTTGAATGTTCTCATTTCTCCCCACACACTGGCCCCATGAAGACAGTGTCTCCTGGGCTGGAGAGCGAGAACCCTGCCTGGGAATTGGGTGAGACTCTCTGGCTGGCATTGGGACTTCGTTCAGCCCATTCCAGACATGGCCACTGAAGGCCAGCCTCTGTTGTGGGGAGGGAGGCCTGGCCATGAGGACTAAGCTGGGTGTGCTTCGTGCCTGGGAACTGGCTCTGGTTCCGGGCTGGGCTAAGAGCTCCCACATGTCTCCCTTCATCCCAGAGGGACAGGGGTGGGACTGGAGAGGCCTGGGCAGTCAGAAGGGTGGTGCCGATTGCCCCCTGAGCTGGGCTGCAGGCTGAGCACTGGCCACCTCTCGGAGCTGAGAATGAGGACCACTGGGGTGGGAGGCTGGAGCAGGCTGGGTGTGTGCATGCACACGTGTGTGCCATGTGCAGGTATGTGCACAGGCATGTGCATGTGTGCCAGCAGGCCCTCCCCACATGGAGCACAGCGCCTGCCCCGGCTCCTGGCTCTGCCGCTCCCCACTCCCCACTCCCCATCTGGCCCTGGCTTTCCCTGCCTCTGTCCCCTCTGCGAAGCAGCCTCATTTCTTTCATAAATTCAGCCTGGACATGGTTTCCATGGTGTTGATAAAAATTGGAATTCAAATCATAATTGTGGGAATTGGGAGGAGGATGAGTGGGAGGGAGTTGGGGTTGGAGGGAGGGCAGGGGGCGGGGGGGGGGGGTTCCCAGTCCAGGCTCCTGCATAAGCCGGTGGCTTTTTTTCTTTTATTCCTTCGAGTGTATCTTCACATGTATAGGGCTCTCCCTCTCCTCCTGTCCCTTAGCGATCGATGAGCCAGAGGCGCCTCCCTCTGCGGGCGGCGGGTCCTCTCTGTCCACGTGCTGGGGCAGAGGCTCCAGCAGAGAAAATCTGTGGGGCTTTGGAGGGCCTGGGTACGTGCCCTCGTGAAACGGGCGCTGAGCTGTGACTAGGGTTCAGGACTGCCTGTGCGTGTTCCCCAAATTCTCTCTCGATTACTAGCCTGAAACTCCACTAGAACTGCATTCCTTTGGACGTTTTTAGTTCGTAGACCAATGCTTTATCTACTGAGCCAAACCAGTCAGCTTCCTTTGGATGTTTTTATAACATGTCAGCGTCTCTAAGGAACCCACAGTGAGTGATGGGAGTCTGAGCCTCCTGGGTGGCGTAAGGGGGGGGTGCCTCAAAAGCACAGAGGATGGGGCACTTGGAGCCTCATGCCTCATCTCAGACGATCAGAGCACCTGCAGGTGAGTACGTGGAAGACGGATAGACGGGAGAGTGGGAAGGGCTGGGCAGTCGTGTCGGTGGTCAGTGGGCCTGGAACGCTGCAGCACAAGTTGCCTCTCGTGCAGGTTCCCAGGCCACCAGAGTGTCCGCTCACACAAGCAGGGGCTGGGGGAGGCTGGGATGCCAGTCTGGGTCAGTACTGCTGTGCTGTCCACGCTGCCAGGGCCCCGAGGGGAGTAGACAGAGGGCTCTCTGTAGGCTGAGAAGACACTCTCCTTTTCGACCACCATGGCTGGTGCCTTGGGGACCCTGCTGTGGGGAGATTCAGGCAGAGCGGAGGTAGCAGGAAAGGGGGGAATGTGGGGGTGCCCCAATTCAGAAGGCACCTTCTGTAGGTCGGTGTCCAGGCTGACTGCTGGCAGGAGGTAGCAGACAGTGGTGGCTTTCTGAGGGGATAGGATTAGTGCCCCTGCCCTGTTCCCAAGCCCCCCAACTGCTGACTCCTAGCTTTGCTCTCTCAGTTCCCTTGGTTGGGGTGAGGAGACCAGAGTCAGAGGTCAGAGAACCCCACACCCCTTCCCTGGTTCTCTGTGCCCAGAGCACAGACCAGGAAATTGAGGCTCAGGGAAACCTGACATCAGGCTGTGAGGGACCCCATGGCCCACAGGAGGCTGCTCTTGCACAAGCCCCTCTTCCTCCATGGCTCCCTGAAACTCTGGAGAGTGGATGGGACCTGAACTGGGGGATCCTGGCCCCCAACTCCCCAGCCTCTCAGAGACACGACCAAAGACCACATGTGTTGGTTAAAGGGCCCCAGTGGGGGGCTGTCTGCTAGCAAATATCTATTGAATGAGTGCATGAATGAATGAGTGCATGAATGAATGGGTGGGTTGATCAGTGAACGAATGAATGGATGAGTGAGTGAATGGATGAGTGAGTGGATTAGTGAGTGAATAGATGAGTGAGTGGATGAGTGAGTGAGTAGATGAGTGAGTGAATGGATGAGTGAGTGAGTGGATTAGTGAGTGAATAGATGAGTGAGTGGATGAGTGAGTGGGTGAGTGAGTGAGTGAATAGATGAGTGAGTGGATGAGTGAGTGAGTGGATGAGTGAGTGAGTGGATGGATGAGTGAGTGAATGAGTGAGTGAGTGGATGAGTGAGTGGATGAGTGAGTGAGTGGATGAGTGAGTGAGTGAATGGATGAGTGAGTGGATGAGTGAGTGAGTAGATGAGTGAGTGAGTGAGTGGATGAGTGAGTGAGTGAGTGAGTGGATGGATGGGTGAGTGAGTGGATGAGTGAGTGAGTGAATGAGTGAGTGAGTGGATGGATGAGTGAGTGGATGAGTGAGTGAGTGGATGAGTGAGTGAGTGGATGAGTGAGTGGATGAGTGAGTGAGTGGATGAGTGAGTGAGTGAGTGGATGGATGAGTGGGTGGATGAGTGAGTGAGTGGATGAGTGAGTGGATGAGTGAGTGAGTGGATGAGTGAGTGAGTGAATGGATGAGTGAGTGGATGAGTGAGTGAGTAGATGAGTGAGTGAGTGAGTGGATGAGTGAGTGAGTGAGTGAGTGGATGGATGGATGAGTGAGTGGATGAGTGAGTGAGTGAATGAGTGAGTGAGTGGATGGATGAGTGAGTGGATGAGTGAGTGAGTGGATGAGTGAGTGAGTGGATGAGTGAGTGGATGAGTGAGTGGATGAGTGAGTGAGTGGATGAGTGAGTGAGTGAGTGGATGGATGAGTGGGTGGATGAGTGAGTGAGTGGATGAGTGAGTGGATGAGTGAGTGAGTGGATGAGTGAGTGAGTGGGTGAGTGAGTGAGTGGATGAGTGAGTGGATGAGTGACTGAGTGGATGAGTGAGTGGATGAGTGAGTGAGTGGATGAGTGAGTGGATGAGTGAGTGAGTGGATGAGTGAGTGGATGAGTGAGTGGATGAGTGAGTGGATGAGTGAGTGGATGAGTGAGTGAGTGGATGAGTGAGTGGATGAGTGAGTGGATGAGTGAGTGAGTGGATGAGTGAGTGGATGAGTGAGTGAGTGGATGAGTGAGTGGATGAGTGAGTGAGTGAATGGATGAGTGAGTGGATGAGTGAGTGAGTGGATGAGTGAGTGGATGAGTGAGTGAATGAGTGAGTGGATGAGTGAGTGAGTGGATGAGTGAGTGGATGAGTGAGTGAGTGGATGAGTGAGTGGATGAGTGAGTGGATGAGTGAGTGAGTGGATGAGTGAGTGGATGAGTGAGTGGATGAGTGACTGAGTGGATGAGTGAGTGGATGAGTGAGTGAGTGGATGAGTGAGTGGATGAGTGAGTGAATGAGTGAGTGAGTGGATGAGTGAGTGGATGAGTGAGTGAGTGGATGAGTGAGTGGATGAGTGAGTGGATGAGTGAGTGAGTGGATGAGTGAGTGGATGAGTGAGTGAGTGGATGAGTGAGTGGATGAGTGAGTGAATGAGTGAGTGAGTGGATGAGTGAGTGGATGAGTGAGTGAGTGGATGAGTGAGTGAGTGGATGAGTGAGTGGATGAGTGAGTGGGTGAGTGAGTGAGTGGATGAGTGAGTGAGTGGATGAGTGAGTGAGTGGATGAGTGAGTGGATGAGTGAGTGAGTGAATAGATGAGTGAGTGGATGAGTGAGTGAGTGGATGAGTGAGTGGGTGAGTGAGTGAGTGGATGAGTGAGTGAGTGGATGAGTGAGTGAGTGGGTGAGTGAGTGAGTGGATGAGTGAGTGGATGAGTGAGTGAGTGAATGAGTGAGTGAGTGGATGAGTGAGTGGGTGAGTGAGTGAGTGGATGAGTGAGTGAGTGGATGAGTGAGTGAGTGGATGAGTGAGTGGATGAGTGAGTGAGTGAATAGATGAGTGAGTGGATGAGTGAGTGAGTGGATGAGTGAGTGGGTGAGTGAGTGAATAGATGAGTGAGTGGATGAGTGAGTGAGTGGATGAGTGAGTGAGTGGGTGAGTGAGTGAGTGGATGAGTGAGTGGATGAGTGAGTGAGTGAATGAGTGAGTGGATGAGTGAGTGAGTGGATGAGTGAGTGAGTGGGTGAGTGAGTGAGTGGATGAGTGAGTGAGTGGATGAGTGAGTGAGTGGGTGAGTGAGTGAGTGGATGAGTGAGTGAGTGGATGAGTGAGTGAGTGGGTGAGTGAGTGAGTGGATGAGTGAGTGAGTGGGTGAGTGAGTGGATGAGTGAGTGAGTGGGTGAGTGAGTGAGTGGGTGAGTGAGTGAGTGGATGAGTGAGTGAGTGGATGAGTGAGTGAGTGGGTGAGTGAGTGAGTGGATGAGTGAGTGAGTGGGTGAGTGAGTGAGTGAATAGATGAGTGAGTGGATGAGTGAGTGAGTGGATGGATGAGTGAGTGGATGAGTGAGTGAGTGGGTGAGTGAGTGAGTGGATGAGTGAGTGAGTGGATGAGTGAGTGGATGAGTGAGTGAGTGAATAGATGAGTGAGTGGATGAGTGAGTGAGTGGATGAGTGAGTGAGTGGATGAGTGAGTGAGTGGATGGATGAGTGAGTGGATGAGTGAGTGAGTGAGTGGATGAGTGAGTGGATGAGTGAGTGGATGAGTGAGTGAGTGGATGGATGAGTGAGTGGATGAGTGAGTGGATGAGTGAGTGAGTGGATGGATGAGTGAGTGGATGAGTGAGTGGATGAGTGAGTGAGTGAATGGATGAGTGAGTGGATGAGTGAGTGAGTGGATGAGTGAGTGGATGAGTGAGTGAATAGATGAGTGAGTGGGTGAGTGAGTGAGTGGATGAGTGAGTGGATGAGTGAGTGAGTGGATGAGTGAGTGGATGGATGAGTGAATAGATGGATGCACACAGGCCCACAGCAGTGAGCCAGTCATGGTGGCCACCATTTCCTTTATTGAGAAACTTGGGATTCTGTTGACGACTATACATTGAGGTGGGGTGTGAGTGACACAACTGCTGACCAGTCACTGGGGACACTGGACTCCAAGACCAGACCTGCCAACACATGAAGCCCTGGAGTAACAACATGACGAGGCCAGGAGCTGACGTGGCACCAGGAAGGCTAGGCAGGTGCGCAGACAGGGCCCAGGATAACAATAGGAAGGTGGCTCTGGGCTGGCAGCCATAGATGCACGCTGGCTGCGTCCAGATCTGGGTGGTGGGGTCTCCATCTCGTGTTCACTCTGCCTCCCCTCAGAGATGTCTGTCCATTCTGGGTAGGGTCCTCCAGGACAGTCACCTGCAGCCTGACGGGCCCAGGTGGGCCTTCTCCCTGCCGTGCTTGGGGCCTGAGGCACGCTCCAAGGGCGCAGCCACACCGACTGGGTGTGAAGGGGCCGGGCTGGTGCGGCCCCCACTCTCGTGGTGCTCCTGGTGGGAAACTGAGTCCGGGGACTCTGCGCTAGGACGAGCCCCGAGTCCCGAGGCCATGACGCCCACGCAAACTGCCTGCTGCCTCCCATGCCTGGGAGAGGCTCCTAGGAAAAGGCCCATGTCCTGTACCCTGGTCCTTCTGCACGGGAGGCCTGACTGCCCAGGGCAGCACCCCCTGGCCGGGAGCAGAGACCTTCTCGGGGCTAAGCTGGTGTGTCTGGCTCCTACAGATCAAGGAGGCGCCTGCTTTTCTGGTGCCGGCTGGGCCGCTGCCTGCCAGCTGGTGACAAACAAGTCTGGCCTCCGCCTGGCTGCCGGCCCGCAGCTCCTCCTCCTACCTACGGCTGCCAGGGCCCCAACTCCCGCTGCCCGGGCGCTGGGCTGCTGGAGTCACCTGGGCAGCGGGTGAGAGCCTGTCCCTGGCCTGGCCTGGGTCCCCTCCACCCCCATGAAGGGTCCCTGCAGAGCCTCACTTGCCACTTTGGTGAAGGGAGGAGGAGGAGGAGGAGTAGGAGGAGCAGTAGGAGGAGAGAGGAAGAGGAGGAGGAGGAGGAGGAGGAGGAGGGAGAGGGGGAGGAGGGAGAGGGGGAGGAGGGAGAGGAGGAGGAGGGAGAGGAGGAGGAAAAGGAGGGAAAGGAGGAGGAAGAGGAGGAGGAGGGAGAGGAGGGAGAGGAGGAGGCGCAGCCCTGCAATGCAGGCTAACTTTCGCTGTCCTTAGGGCACATCCAAGCTTCCTGGGAACTGCCCTGGGAGAGGTGGTCTGTGTCTCTGCACCGGGCTCCGTGCTCTTGAGCTGGACCAGCGGCAGAGGGACACGGGTCCTCTCTTCACTCACTTGCCCAAGTTTTGCCAGCTGGCTCCTCCCAGTGCTCATCTTGGGGTTGGTCACTGCCTCTCAGGGCCAGTCCAGCAACTCCAGGCCCAACCCAACCCAGGCTTTTCATTTCTCCTCTCTAAACAGGCCATTAGTCTGGGATAAGACTGCCTTTCGCACAGCATGAATTTCTCCTCATTAAGGCTCTTCTGGGGTCTGGGAGAGAAACAATTTCTCTGGCTTTGAAAGAGGCCAGATGGGAGGCGTGGAGAGGGAAGGGGTGGGGGAGAGAGAGAAGCAGAAGGAAATGAGTTTCTGGGTATGAGGTCCCAGGCCCAGTGCAGGCCTCCCCCTCTCTCCCCAGCTGTTGTCAGTCCAGGCAGAGGACATAGAGATGGAGGCCAGCTCCTTGAGACCCCTCCCAGTCCCCTCCCAGTCCCCTCCCAGCCTCCTTTCAGCCCCCTCTCTTCCTCTCCCTGGCATTGGCATCACTGGTCACCTGTCACCTGTCCTTCCAGCCCTAGTAGAGTGTCTCTCTGGTGACATTGCTGGAGAAGGTGTGGTTGCTGGACACACTGTTGGTCTTCCTGGAGAAGGCGAGCCTCTTGCTCCTGCGCCCCCACGGGGGACAGAGGCAGGCCAGGGTGGCCAGGAAGGCCTGGCGGAAGCTGGCGGAGACGAGGTTGTACAGAACAGGGTTGGCGGCAGAGCTGACGTAGAAGAGGGTGTTGGTCAACATGTAGAAGTAGTGGTAGAAGTCGTAAAGGAACCTGGGGTGGGAGGGCTGCTCAGACCACGTGCATGGTCCATAGCCGCCAGCAGACATGGTGGCTTGAGACGATAATTTAAAAACGACTTATAATTTTTTGATGTGAGGACATTCATAATAAATTCCAGGTTCCTGCTTCTCCTGAGAAGTAGAACTTCTGACTGCATTTCCGCCAGCACTTGTCAGCAGCAGGTGTGGCTGCTCCGCTTTGCCCCACCCCCACCTCGCCCTGCAGTGGCCCACCTTGTGCAGGGCCCCAGGCCCCAGGGTGCGGGGCTCAGGGTGCTGACTTCAGCCAAGCAGATGGGCAGGGGCCCATCAGGTCTTCTGGGTAGCTGTGGCCCTCACCATTGACTCGTTTGCCTCCACTCACAGGGACCTCACCCTCTCACAGACGCTCACTTCACCACCAGGCACCCCTGAGTTTCAGAAGCCCTTTCCTTGGGTCCCCCCTAACGTCTCATCCATCCTGGGCTCCCTTCACTTGGAAGCCCTGCTGCGCAAAAAGGAGCTCCAGGCCGGGCTGCGTCCCAGAGAGGCCGCTGAAACGTCACAGTGTGGGGTGGCCTGCTCGGTCCTGGTGTCCTCTTCCATCCCCCAGCTGCTTCCCCACCCCCACACCTGGGAGCCAGCCTTCCTGAAGCTCTGCAGACCCCTCTCACCCGTTTCAGCTCGCACTCTCCCGAGACCTGCTCTCCTTTCCTGCGGCCCTGTCCCTCAGCCAAGTCTGTTGCCAGCATCTGTCCCTCCCCCGGTCTGGTCACAGCTGCATCTGAGGGCCCTGACCATGCCCCCGCTCTGAGCTGCCCTCTCAGCGCCTCCCCCATGCCCTCCTGTTTGGGGAGCACATGCCTCACCCCAGCCTCTGGTACTCACGGGGTCCACTGCTCATCAGAAACGTAGCAGAACATGAGGCGTCGCACGTGGTAGGGCAGCCAGCAGACCACGAAGGAGACGACCACGGCGCCTGGGAGAGACAGACACCGGCCTCAGGGGTGAGGGAGGCCAGAAGGCTTCGCGCTGCGGAGACCTCCACACACCCGAGGTGACGCGTAGGTTCAATGATATCCCGTCAAAATCCCAGCAGCACTTCTCGTAGAAATAGAAAAAGTCATCGCAAAATTGCTATGGAATCTCAAAGGATCCCGAGTAGCCAAAACAACTTGAAAGAACAAAGCTGGACTCAGCTTGCTGGTTTCGAAACTTCCCGAAAAGCTACAGGAAGCAAACAAAGTGGCCCTGACAGAGACAGACAGAGCGAAGGGACAGAACAGAGAGCCCAGAAGCAAACGCTCATGCTCATGCTCAAGTGACCTGTGAGCAGGTGTCGAGACCATCCAAGGGCAAAGGGCGGTCTTTGCAACACAAGGTGTGGGAAAAGTGAATATCCATATGAAAAGGATGGAGTTAGAGCCTTCCCTCACACAAAAATACACAAAATATACAAAAGACACAAACATGAACTCCAAATGGGTCAAGGACCTAAATGTAAGGGCTGAGAGTATAAAGCTCTCAGAAGAAAACACAGACAAAAGCTGTGCCACAGTGCCTGGCAGTGACTTCCTGGATATGACACTATAGACAGGCAAGAAAGGAAAAACAGATACTTTATACGTCAAAGTAAACACTGTATCCAGGACACAGTCCAGGGAAAGGCAACATAGAATGAAAGAGCATGTTTGCAAATTATTCATCTTTGATCAGGGTTAATATAGAGAATTTCTAAAACTCAACAATGAAACAACAAAAACCCACTTCAAAGACAGCCCTGGTGGGTTGGAGTGGGTCCCATGCACGGAAGGGTGCAATTCCCCGTCAGGGCACTTACTCAGGGAGTACGTTTTATCCTCGGTCAGCACATGAGAGGCAATCAGCCCATGTTTCTCTCACTTCTCTCTCAACCCCTCTCTCTCAACCCCTCTCTCTCTCTCCTTCCCTTTCTAAAATCAATAAAAAACTATCATCAGGTGTGAAATTAAAATATATAGGATGTCCCCAAAAAAGTATACGTTCACTTTGAGAAATTATAAAGGCAGTGTTTTTAAAATACTAGAGGCTCGGTGCATGACATTTGTGCATTGGGGGTTGGGGGGACAGCCTCGGCCCAGCCTGTGCCCTGGGAGCCCTTGGGGACATCCTTAGCGCTGCTGCAGAGGTGGGCACTGTGCTCGCCAGCCCTCACGGAGGTTCTGGCTGAGTGAGCTCCCCCTGTGGGAGTGCACTGAGACACTGGAGGGGAGAGGGGCAGAGCAGCTCCTGCATTGAGCATCTGCCCCCTGGTGGTCAGCGTGCATCATGGTGACTGTTCAGTTGATTTGTGTATTACCCTTTTATTACATAGGATATTTCCCTGTCATGTATTTCAAACAGAATTTAATAATATGCAAA
This sequence comes from Antrozous pallidus, assembly GCA_027563665.1. Lineage (NCBI taxonomy): Eukaryota > Metazoa > Chordata > Mammalia > Chiroptera > Vespertilionidae > Antrozous > Antrozous pallidus. Next base: position 1,234,277 of record CM050518.1, read on the forward strand.
TAATATATGTTTATTCTGCTCTTACTCTTTACTTGGCATCTTAGCAAGCAAAGTAAAGGGCATAATAATCAAAATTTGAGAGATCATAATAAATACACATTAATTTAAAAACAAAAGAAATACAATAGATAAAATGTTGATTAGTAATGGAAGGATCTCTTTGTAAAGTATATGTATGTCTAACTACTATGCTGTATACCTGAAACTAATACAAAATAGTAATAAATGTAAACTGTAATTGAAAAAATATGCAAACAGATAAAAATATTTTATTAGGAGATAAAAATAAAATATTAGTATCTTAAAAATCAAAAAATAAAATAAAATACATTTTATGTTCAAAATTGAGGCACCAGCTTTTAAAGTGCACACAGATTTTTAAGGGCCCCCTGTGTATATATATGAATGGGCAACAAAGGACTGGCATAGACATTTTACGAAAGAGGCTAAACCAATAAGCACATGAAAATATGCTCAACATCACTATCCTCAGGGAAACGAAAATCAAAACAATGAAATGCCACCTCGTGCCTATCAGAATGGCTGCTACCAAAACACACACACAATGCCTAGACCTGTGTGGCTCAGTGGACAGAGCATCAGCCTGCGGACTGAAAGGTCCCAGGTTCGGTTCCGGTCAAGGTCATGTACCTTGGCTGCGGGCACATCCTGGCAGGGGGTGTGTAAGAGGCAACTGATGGATGTTTCTCTCTCATCGATGTTTCTGACTTACTATCCCTTTCCCGTCCTCTCTGTAAAAAATCAATAAACTATATATAAAGAAACCACAATAGAAAACAAACGAACCAGAAAAATCACAATCTTTTGCTCTCTGTGGAGAAATGAAAGACTCTGTCTACTGCTGGTGAGAATGCACAATGGCGCGGCCACTGTGGGAAACAGTGTGGCTGTTCTTACAAACATTACAAATAGAATGACCTCCAGGAATTCCACCATTGACACATGCTCCCTAGATGAACCTTGAGGACCTTACGCTCAGTCACATTCACACATATACACAGGGGCACACCTATGACTCCACTCTCAGCACAAGCCAGCTCTCTCACCAGCTCTCTCTCCAGCTCTCTCTCCAGCTCTCTCTCCAGCTCTCTCCAGCTCTCTCACCAGCTCTCTCTCCAGCTCTCTCTCCAGCTCTCTCTCCAGCTCTCTCACCAGCTCTCTCTCCAGCTCTCTCTCCAGCTCTCTCCAGCTCTCTCTCCAGCTCTCTCACCAGCTCTCTCTCCAGCTCTCTCCAGCTCTCTCACCAGCTCTCTCTCCAGCTCTCTCTCCAGCTCTCTCACCAGCTCTCTCTCCAGCTCTCTCCAGCTCTCTCTCCAGCTCTCTCACCAGCTCTCTCTCCAGCTCTCTCCAGCTCTCTCACCAGCTCTCTCTCCAGCTCTCTCTCCCAGCTCTCTCCAGCTCTCTCTCCAGCTCTCTCCAGCTCTCTCACCAGCTCTCTCTCCAGCTCTCTCTCCAGCTCTCTCCAGCTCTCTCACCAGCTCTCTCACCAGCTCTCTCTCCAGCTCTCTCCAGCTCTCTCACCAGCTCTCTCTCCAGCTCTCTCACCAGCTCTCTCTCCAGCTCTCTCACCAGCTCTCTCTCCAGCTCTCTCTCCAGCTCTCTCCAGCTCTCTCACCAGCTCTCTCACCAGCTCTCTCTCCAGCTCTCTCTCCAGCTCTCTCCAGCTCTCTCTCCAGCTCTCTCCAGCTCTCTCACCAGCTCTCTCTCCAGCTCTCTCTCCAGCTTCCTCCCAGCTCTCTCACCAGCTCTCTCTCCAGCTCTCTCTCCAGCTCTCTCTCCAGCTCTCTCTCCAGCTCTCTCTCACCAGCTCTCTCTCCAGCTCTCTCACCAGCTCTCTCTCCAGCTCTCTCTCCAGCTCTCTCTCCAGCTCTCTCTCCAGCTCTCTCTCCAGCTCTCTCTCCAGCTCTCTCACCAGCTCTCTCTCCAGCTCTCTCACCAGCTCTCTCCAGCTCTCTCTCCAGCTCTCTCTCCAGCTCTCTCACCAGCTCTCTCACCAGCTCTCTCTCCAGCTCTCTCTCCAGCTCTCTCTCCAGCTCTCTCCAGCTCTCTCTCCAGCTCTCTCACCAGCTCTCTCTCCACCTCTCTCTCCAGCTCTCTCACCAGCTCTCTCTCCAGCTCTCTCACCAGCTCTCTCACCAGCTCTCTCTCCAGCTCTCTCACCAGCTCTCTCTCAGCTCTCTCTCAGCTCTCTCAGCTCTCTCTCCAGCTCTCTCTCCCGCTCTCTCTCCCCCTCTCTCTCCCGCTCTCTCTCCAGCTCTCTCTCCAGCTCTCTCTCCAGCTCTCTCTCCAGCTCTCTCTCCAGCTCTCTCTCCAGCTCTCTCTCCAGCTCTCTCCAGCTCTCTCTCCAGCTCTCTCACCAGCTCTCTCTCCAGCTCTCTCCAGCTCTCTCACCAGCTCTCTCTCCAGCTCTCTCTCCAGCTCTCTCACCAGCTCTCTCTCCAGCTCTCTCTCCAGCTCTCTCTCCAGCTCTCTCTCCAGCTCTCTCACCAGCTCTCTCTCAGCTCTCTCTCCAGCTCTCTCCAGCTCTCTCTCCAGCTCTCTCACCAGCTCTCTCTCCAGCTCTCTCTCCAGCTCTCTCTCCAGCTCTCTCTCCAGCTCTCTCCAGCTCTCTCACCAGCTCTCTCTCCAGCTCTCTCTCCAGCTCTCTCTCCAGCTCTCTCTCCAGCTCTCTCACCAGCTCTCTCTCCAGCTCTCTCCAGCTCTCTCCAGCTCTCTCACCAGCTCTCTCTCCAGCTCTCTCTCCAGCTCTCTCCAGCTCTCTCCAGCTCTCTCTCCAGCTCTCTCTCCAGCTCTCTCACCAGCTCTCTCACCAGCTCTCTCTCCAGCTCTCTCTCCAGCTCTCTCCAGCTCTCTCACCAGCTCTCTCACCAGCTCTCTCTCCAGCTCTCTCTCCAGCTCTCTCTCCAGCTCTCTCTCCAGCTCTCTCTCCAGCTCTCTCACCAGCTCTCTCTCCAGCTCTCTCACCAGCTCTCTCTCCAGCTCTCTCACCAGCTCTCTCTCCAGCTCTCTCACCAGCTCTCTCTCCAGCTCTCTCTCCAGCTCTCTCTCCAGCTCTCTCACCAGCTCTCTCACCAGCTCTCTCTCCAGCTCTCTCACCAGCTCTCTCTCCAGCTCTCTCACCAGCTCTCTCTCCAGCTCTCTCTCCAGCTCTCTCTCCAGCTCTCTCTCCAGCTCTCTCACCAGCTCTCTCTCCAGCTCTCTCTCCAGCTCTCTCTCCAGCTCTCTCACCAGCTCTCTCTCCAGCTCTCTCTCCAGCTCTCTCTCCAGCTCTCTCACCAGCTCTCTCTCCAGCTCTCTCACCAGCTCTCTCTCCAGCTCTCTCTCCAGCTCTCTCTCCAGCTCTCTCTCCAGCTCTCTCTCCAGCTCTCTCACCAGCTCTCTCTCCAGCTCTCTCACCAGCTCTCTCTCCAGCTCTCTCACCAGCTCTCTCTCCAGCTCTCTCACCAGCTCTCTCTCCAGCTCTCTCTCCAGCTCTCTCACCAGCTCTCTCTCCAGCTCTCTCTCCAGCTCTCTCTCCAGCTCTCTCTCCAGCTCTCTCACCAGCTCTCTCTCCAGCTCTCTCTCCAGCTCTCTCTCCAGCTCTCTCTCCAGCTCTCTCACCAGCTCTCTCTCCAGCTCTCTCCAGCTCTCTCTCCAGCTCTCTCTCCAGCTCTCTCCAGCTCTCTCTCCAGCTCTCTCTCCAGCTCTCTCTCCAGCTCTCTCACCAGCTCTCTCTCCAGCTCTCTCTCCAGCTCTCTCCAGCTCTCTCACCAGCTCTCTCTCCAGCTCTCTCTCCAGCTCTCTCACCAGCTCTCTCTCCAGCTCTCTCTCCAGCTCTCTCACCAGCTCTCTCTCCAGCTCTCTCACCAGCTCTCTCTCCAGCTCTCTCTCCAGCTCTCTCTCCAGCTCTCTCCAGCTCTCTCTCCAGCTCTCTCACCAGCTCTCTCTCCAGCTCTCTCACCAGCTCTCTCTCCAGCTCTCTCCAGCTCTCTCTCCAGCTCTCTCTCCAGCTCTCTCTCCAGCTCTCTCACCAGCTCTCTCTCCAGCTCTCTCACCAGCTCTCTCTCCAGCTCTCTCTCCAGCTCTCTCCAGCTCTCTCTCCAGCTCTCTCTCCAGCTCTCTCTCCAGCTCTCTCTCCAGCTCTCTCACCAGCTCTCTCTCCAGCTCTCTCTCCAGCTCTCTCTCCAGCTCTCTCTCCAGCTCTCTCTCCAGCTCTCTCACCAGCTCTCTCACCAGCTCTCTCTCCAGCTCTCTCTCCAGCTCTCTCACCAGCTCTCTCTCCAGCTCTCTCTCCAGCTCTCTCTCCAGCTCTCTCACCAGCTCTCTCTCCAGCTCTCTCCAGCTCTCTCTCCAGCTCTCTCACCAGCTCTCTCACCAGCTCTCTCTCCAGCTCTCTCTCCAGCTCTCTCTCCAGCTCTCTCTCCAGCTCTCTCTCCAGCTCTCTCACCAGCTCTCTCTCCAGCTCTCTCTCCAGCTCTCTCTCCAGCTCTCTCACCAGCTCTCTCTCCAGCTCTCTCCAGCTCTCTCTCCAGCTCTCTCACCAGCTCTCTCTCCAGCTCTCTCCAGCTCTCTCACCAGCTCTCTCTCCAGCTCTCTCACCAGCTCTCTCTCCAGCTCTCTCTCCAGCTCTCTCTCCAGCTCTCTCTCCAGCTCTCTCTCCAGCTCTCTCACCAGCTCTCTCACCAGCTCTCTCTCCAGCTCTCTCTCCAGCTCTCTCTCCAGCTCTCTCTCCAGCTCTCTCACCAGCTCTCTCTCCAGCTCTCTCTCCAGCTCTCTCTCCAGCTCTCTCTCCAGCTCTCTCTCCAGCTCTCTCTCCAGCTCTCTCACCAGCTCTCTCTCCAGCTCTCTCACCAGCTCTCTCTCCAGCTCTCTCTCCAGCTCTCTCTCCAGCTCTCTCACCAGCTCTCTCTCCAGCTCTCTCACCAGCTCTCTCTCCAGCTCTCTCTCCAGCTCTCTCTCCAGCTCTCTCTCCAGCTCTCTCTCCAGCTCTCTCACCAGCTCTCTCTCCAGCTCTCTCTCCAGCTCTCTCTCCAGCTCTCTCTCCAGCTCTCTCTCCAGCTCTCTCTCCAGCTCTCTCTCCAGCTCTCTCTCCAGCTCTCTCTCCAGCTCTCTCTCCAGCTCTCTCTCCAGCTCTCTCCAGCTCTCTCTCCAGCTCTCTCTCCAGCTCTCTCTCCAGCTCTCTCTCCAGCTCTCTCTCCAGCTCTCTCTCCAGCTCTCTCCAGCTCTCTCTCCAGCTCTCTCTCCAGCTCTCTCTCCAGCTCTCTCTCCAGCTCTCTCACCAGCTCTCTCTCCAGCTCTCTCCAGCTCTCTCACCAGCTCTCTCTCCAGCTCTCTCTCCAGCTCTCTCCAGCTCTCTCACCAGCTCTCTCTCCAGCTCTCTCCAGCTCTCTCACCAGCTCTCTCTCCAGCTCTCTCTCCAGCTCTCTCTCCAGCTCTCTCTCCAGCTCTCTCACCAGCTCTCTCTCCAGCTCTCTCTCCAGCTCTCTCCAGCTCTCTCTCCAGCTCTCTCTCCAGCTCTCTCTCCAGCTCTCTCTCCAGCTCTCTCTCCAGCTCTCTCTCCAGCTCTCTCTCCAGCTCTCTCACCAGCTCTCTCTCCAGCTCTCTCTCCAGCTCTCTCTCCAGCTCTCTCACCAGCTCTCTCTCCAGCTCTCTCCAGCTCTCTCTCCAGCTCTCTCTCCAGCTCTCTCTCCAGCTCTCTCTCCAGCTCTCTCTCCAGCTCTCTCTCCAGCTCTCTCACCAGCTCTCTCTCCAGCTCTCTCACCAGCTCTCTCTCCAGCTCTCCACCTCTCTCTCCAGCTCTCTCTCCAGCTCTCTCTCCAGCTCTCTCTCCAGCTCTCTCACCAGCTCTCTCTCCAGCTCTCTCTCCAGCTCTCTCACCAGCTCTCTCTCCAGCTCTCTCACCAGCTCTCTCACCAGCTCTCTCTCCAGCTCTCTCACCAGCTCTCTCTCCAGCTCTCTCTCCAGCTCTCTCACCAGCTCTCTCCAGCTCTCTCTCCAGCTCTCTCACCAGCTCTCTCTCCAGCTCTCTCTCCAGCTCTCTCTCCAGCTCTCTCCAGCTCTCTCACCAGCTCTCTCTCCAGCTCTCTCTCCAGCTCTCTCACCAGCTCTCTCTCCAGCTCTCTCTCCAGCTCTCTCACCAGCTCTCTCACCAGCTCTCTCTCCAGCTCTCTCACCAGCTCTCTCACCAGCTCTCTCACCAGCTCTCTCTCCAGCTCTCTCTCCAGCTCTCTCTCCAGCTCTCTCTCCAGCTCTCTCACCAGCTCTCTCTCCAGCTCTCTCACCAGCTCTCTCTCCAGCTCTCTCTCCAGCTCTCTCTCCAGCTCTCTCTCCAGCTCTCTCACCAGCTCTCTCTCCAGCTCTCTCTCCAGCTCTCTCTCCAGCTCTCTCTCCAGCTTTCTCTCCAGCTCTCTCTCCAGCTCTCTCTCCAGCTCTCTCACCAGCTCTCTCTCCAGCTTTCTCTCCAGCTCTCTCCAGCTCTCTCTCCAGCTCTCTCCAGCTCTCTCTCCAGCTTTCTCACCAGCTCTCTCACCAGCTTTCTCGCCAGACCCGCCGCCTCGGGGCCTTTGCGCGCTGTGCCCTCATCTGCAGCTCTGTTGCTAACATCAGTTTCTGGGCTGCCAATCAATGAGTCTATCTCCTCATTGATGTTTCTCTGTCTCTCCCTCTCCCTTCCTCTTTGACATAAATTAAAAACAACAACAACAAAGACCAGCTCCTGGTCCTGCTGATCTCAGCCCAGCTGGCTGTCTCTTCCTTAGTCCCTCCTGGCTGCCCGGTCATGGTTTCTTTTCTTCTTTGTGCTCATTCCTGTATGAACATGTATGAGGTGGGTGTTTGCTTCCCCTGGTGCAGCCTGTGCTCCTACTGGAATGTAGAGGTGACCCTGCCACTGCTGCCTTGGCTCTGGGGCAAGTGGTCTGACCCAGAGTTGGCGCTCAGGAGACTTGTTGATGGGTGCCCGAACAAACGGAAGAGTGAGTGAATGGGTGAGTGTGTGAGTGGTTGATGCGTGAATGGGTGAGTGTTCGGTAGATGGCGGATGAATGGGTGAGTGCAGTGAAGAGCAGCACGGACCTGATGGAGCCAGCACTCTGAGCCTTGGCTCCACCTGACAGGTCTTTAAACATGGCCTTATTTGGGGTGTAGCACTCACTGCTTTGCTGGTCCCTGGCCACCCGGCTCCCGCAGAAGGCCCAGTGGATACGTACGTAAAACCCGGACTCCATGGCGCAGAGCCTGGGCCCGGCCGGGCTCGCCCGACATGCTAAAGGAGCTGCGCTTGTCCCCGGCCATGCACACGGGGCCCTGCTGGGCTGCCTGGCGGGCCATGGCTGTCAGTTTGTTGGCGATGACTGTGTTGAGGATGGAAACGGCCACCATGGGGAACACGAAAGACATGAAGGTATTGATCTGCGGAGAAAGGAGACAGCCATTGGACCTGCTGGCTCCGGGTGCTTGGTCTATTGGGGTGACTGGCAGACACAGGGCCCCATCCCCAGCCCGTGGCCCACAGGAGGTTTGCAGCCTCTCCGGCCCTCTGCTCAGGGGGCTGGGCCTGGGCCCAGAAGTCAGACTGATTCCCTGTGAGTCGCCACAGCCAGGTATAAATTAAACAAAGAGAATGTATCCAACACAAATTTTAAACGTCAAAACATTTGAAATACGGCACCTCTGAGTACAGGCAGCATAAATAGCTTCTTCTGGGGTCTGGGCAGGACCCATGGGCTGTGGGGTCTGGCATGGGGGAGGAGACCAGGGCCCTGCAGCCCTACCTGACCAGACTGGGTTCCCCGTTGGAGATGAACCTCAGGCCGATGCTGGCTTCCGGGGGGTGGGCAATGCCTGTCCTCAGTTTCCCAGACCTCCAGCCCGGAGACCAGACAGCTGCATCAGGGAGGTGCTGGTGCTGGGGGTTTGCCTTCTCTTGCCAAGGCTAACAATGCGAATGAGGGCTCAGGCTGTGCCCCTTTTCTGCACTCTATCCCCCACTTCTGGGAACAGGAGAACAGCCTGGCCCCCACCCCTGCCTCAAGCAAAGAGGAAGGCATGGATCAGCCCTGTGCAATGTGACTATAGGAGGGAAAGAGGCTGGTGAAGGCCCCTGGACAGACACAGGGGACACAGACAGGCTGTGCTTGGTCTATGCATTTGTCCAAATAAAACATGAGAGTGCCTTGGGAATAGACAGGCTAATTCTAAAACTCAAGTGGAAAAATAACATCATCTAAGGATAGCCAGGAAAGTTCCGGAAAGGTAGAGTGGTGGGCCAGCACGAGACAGGGAGGCCCCAGCGGTACTGCGATTGGAACACGCCAAAAAGAGACTTCCATGAGGACAGTGCAGCATGGGAGTGGACAGACAGGAGAGAGGCCAGAATGTTTGCCACATGGGATAGAGATGGCACCTGAACAGGCGGAGAAGGGGTGTCCACCTGCAAAGCCAGGAGGCTGCACTCTCTGCCCCATTCCCAGGACCTCCCTGTGCTTCCTGGGAACTGCCCACCCCCTCTCCAGACCTGGCCAATCGGTAGGTACATTTGAAAGACCTGGGCAGGCCCTCATTGGAGAAATGCAGGCCACCTGCCATCCCACACCACATTCGTCCAATGAGGGTCAGCCGCAGGCCTTTTGTTCAGGGCTTGCTGAGTGAGAATGGGCTTTTGTGGCTGTTGGCACTGGTTTCCCAACTTGTGGGAAGGACCTAAGAATGGTGCCCGCACAGGAGACAGGAGAGTGCCATGATGTGGTTTCAGCTCCCTGACTCAGCTATGCCTGCAGCCTCCACGCCTGAGTGAATACATATTCCTTCGCCCCTGCTTAAGAAAACCCAAATTAGTTCCTGAAACTTGCACCCTAACTCACACCAAACAACAAACAAACAAACAAAACTCGGAGGGAGCAAAGGTTAACAAATGGAAATAAAAACCACAAGACTGCCTGAGGAGATCGTGGCGCTTGGCTTCTCACGCATCTTCTGCCCTGCTGGAGTTTTACAAACAGCGACTCAGGTACTGCTGTAAAATTTTGCTATAAAATTCATGATGGGATATAAATTGTTTTAGCCTAGAGAGAAATTCTTGCCTTGCTCTCCAAATGTTTCTATGACCATGTTCCTGCCCTTCTCTGCCTCCTGCATTGGTAGTTTTGTGAGGGAGGGAAATAAATGGCCAAATCATCAGAAGAGAGCGTGTGTCCAGGGACAGCTGGATGGGCAGCCGGTGTGCTTGGGCAGGAGGGCTGGCCTGGGCCTGTCTGCAGACAGGAGCGGCAGGCCTGGTGGGTGAGGGGCCGCCTCAGGTGCAGAGGGTCAGTCAGGGGGTCTCGCTGAGGTAGTCACCACCCTTTCCACCCTCCAGAAGACCCCGTGCTGGGTTGTACAGGCCGTCCCTCTCATTAGTCCCAGTGTGTTTAGGTAAAGGGGCAGCCCCGGACTCAGCCTCTTTGTGGTTCCACCAGCAGCCTGCGGTGCGGTGCGTGGGAAGGTGCTAAGTATTGCTTAAGATTTTGCAAACCCCAATGGCTTAGTGACACTGTGTCTGAAAATGGCTCCCAGGGCAGCCGGCAGGGGCCCCGGCAGGGGACCAGCTCAGCCAGGCCTGGCTCACAGGGGTGGCCTTCTGGCCTCCGGGGCAGACTCCGGGAGGAACAGAATGCGCCTCAGACCCCTGAGTCCTGAAACAAAGCAAGCGCCAGGGTTTCCAGGGCAGGAACGATGAGGCGAGTCGCTCCACGCCACTGTGTCACGGTCACGCCACCCAGTCTTGCTTGAAAGGCGACTTCAGTGCTCACTACTTGAGCTGGCTGGTGAGTTCTGATGCACCCACACCAGGGGTGCTCCATTGATACTGAGAGTGAGCCCGCCAGGGTGGGCTGAGGCCACAGTTCAGGGAAAAGAGTCGGGACAGAGCAGCTAGTGTGTCCTAACGTAAGGGGGTAGCCCTACACCCAGGACGGAGGTGCCGGCCCACGCAGGCTGGCTCCGGGAGAGGATGGGGCAGCTCCCGTGATCGTCTTGAATTCAGAGCATCCAGTGGAGCGATAGGAATGCCTCTGCTGGGGAGGTGCCCTGGGATGGGGCCTGGGTCCTTGCCCCTCGGGTACGTGACTACCACACTCATCACCTGGCCGCCCTGGGACAGGGAGTGCTGGAGGGGGAAGGGACTGGACCTCGGGGGCCTGACTTCATTTCAGAAGGACCGGGGGGGGGGGGAGGAGGAGAAGGACCCAGGAGCTGAGAGAGCAGAAGGGTCTCTCCAGGTGATGGCACAGAGTGTCCCAGGGCCAACACTGTCCTGGGTGACCATGCCCTTGGCTGTTCCTCATCTAATGAGCATCTAGATGCTTAGATGCTCCTGGGACCCAAAACTGAAAGTCCTGCTGCCTAGTAGCACACACATGGTCCGAAGCACAAGCATCTGGAAAAGGAGACAATGATGCTGAGTGGCACACCCTGAGGAGTACAGCATGTGGCTGGGGGTGGGGGCCCTCGCACTTCCCCGGAACTGCTAGCATTTCTGAGCCAAAGGTGGAGGACCAGGGGACAGGACAGGATGGGGCCAGTCATCTTACTGCCTGAGAAGCCACCACAGAAGGGGACCATGGATTATGTGCTTAGGGTTTAGCTGCTTCCAACCACAAGTCTCAGCTGTGCACAGCTCAGCTGGCTCACATTAGGTAGCTTGAATACGCAGATTTTGGCTCAATATAATAAAGGAATTTAGTGCCTCTAATCCCCACTTTCCAGTTAGTACACAGCCTTTAGCTGTTAACAAGGCTCAGAACTCAGTATGTACCCCCCATTGAACACACATGTCCAATCCGTGGGGTAGAAGCTGCTGGCACCCTCACTTTATAGAAGGAAAAGTGGAGCAGAGCTCTGAGCTGGCTGGCTGACCTCGGGGAGCATGCATGCGTGGTCTAGGCAGACCTTGGTGCAGCTCGGAGGAGCGGAGCATGAGAACAGGGGAGCCAGCCAGAGGAGAGTGAGGACTGTCCTCATTGGGGAAGCTTTGCTGGATGCATGCTTCCCAACTTCCCAGAGAGGACATTTTGTGGAGGGCAACTGCAAACTTTTGAGAACAAATTCTAGTTCTTGGTGATCTCTGAGGGCTGAGCCTCTGTCCTTCTCTCTCCTCTCCCCTTGGCCACGCTCTGCTCTGCCCAGGTCCCGGCTCTTCTCTGGTTTGGAGTTGCTGGGAGAGGCTGGACAAAAGCCACTGCTGACTCAGAGAGGATAGAATGCTGGAGTCTCAGGAGCCCTGGTCAGCACCATGGACAGTGACCTAAAAACCTGATGGAGCTGCGCAGGGAGCAGGGATGGGGATGGGCAGGGACCAAGCCAGTCAGGGGCAGAGGCCACCAAGGATCCCCAACCTTGTCCTCAGACCCTTCCTGTCCTCTCATGGGGGCCGGGAAGCCCCAAACTCTGCAGGAATCCTGCTTCCAGGCCCTATACAAAGGAGTCTCCCCGACCCTTCAGGGCCAGAGCACAGAGGCAGCACACACACTGAGAGCAAACGCGGTGGGACAGAAGCCGCTTTGGAGCCGCATCCTGCCTGCTCCTGGGTGGGCTGCAGCCCTGGCACCAGTCCAGCAGCTGGTCTCCCGGCATACTTGCCCTCCACTCTGCCCAGGGAGGGGTCTTTCTGGGGGTGGGACAGGGCCCTCCCCTTGGCCTGGCCCATGTCCACTCAGAGGCAACACCGGGGGAGGGCTAGCTTTTCGGTCCTGCCAGCACCTCTCAGAACGGCGTGGAAGCCGTCCACACAGAGCGCCAACCATGGAGGTTGAGGACCTGTCTGCCGTGTTTTCAAATGTCTGCTGGCTGAAAAACCATGAGGATGTTCAGACCAGTGAGATGTCTTCCAGTAGCAACAAAGGGGGCTTTAAAAACCCTTGGAGGGACAGTGTCAGAGCATGAGCAGGCAGGTGGACAGCATTGGGGCAAGAAGGAGCCATAGTGGTCACCTAGCCATGCGAGCCCCAGCCCTGTCCCCACAGCACTTCACACTGCGACAGTGACCCTGGCTGCTGCTTACCCTTCGTGTGAACAAGAGCCAACACAATCGGGTCTGCTAAGCCTTTTGTTTGCACTTTGCTCAGGTGTTGGGCACTGATCGAGTCTGAGGGATTACAGTGCCAGCTCCCATGTGCGCAGTGTTCTGGGGCTTCACATGTACCCTGGCAGCAGCCACGCCCCCGAAAGCATGCTCCGTGCCAGCCGGGAAGGTGGAGCCTTGTCCTGACTGAGCCCCGCTGGGAGCGGCTTTCCTGGAAGTTGTTTAAAACCCCTGGGCACAGGTCAGGGAGGTCCTGCGAAGTCCGGGACACACTTTGCCACAGGCCCGAGCCCACAGGGCTGACTGCGCACAGAAAGGGCCCCTGCCGCCGGGCCTGGGCTCCTGCCCCTCTGGGCAGCTGGCTCGCCGCCTGTCTGCTGTGTGCCCGTCATGTCCACAGCTGAGTCTCCAGTGCCACAATTTCGGTGTTTTCCTGCCATGTAATTGTGTGGCTGTTCCCTCCCAATTTTGAATGGCCGGCCACTGGCAGCATTGGGCGTGGGCTCTGTGGGCACCTGGCTTTGTGGGTGCCTGGCTCTGTGCCAGCCTCCAGCTCTTTTCGGTAGAATTAGCCCCTCCCCCGCTCTGGGTGAATCTCATTACGGTGGACCCGGAACCGGGGCAGATGGAGGAGGGCTAGGAGCAGGGCCACTTGTATCCTCTAAGGCCCCTAAGGGAAAGGGACTCACCTCGACTCAGCCGCTATTTGGCTGTTTCTTCCCAAACTGACCAGCTGCAGGGCTTGGAGAGACCTTATGCTCTGGGCTTAACCCCCAGGATGTGACATTTTGTGTTGTTAATTCTCACCTGAGGGTGTTTTTCCATTGATTTTTCTTAAAGAGAGAGTGGAAGGAAGAGAGAGTAACATTGATATGAGAGAGACACATCAATCGATTGCCTCCTGCACCTGCCCTGACGGGGCTGGGAATCGAATCTGCAACCCAGGTACGTGCTCTTGGCCGTGAATTAACCCACAACCCTTCAGTTCAAGGGCCAATGCTCTTACCATTAAGTCAAACTGATCAGGGCTGGACGTGACCCTGTGCTCCTTCAGCCAGGCCCCTCCTGGGGCTTCCACCAGGAATGGCTGTGATTAGCAGGTCGGCCTCAGAAATGATGTCGGGATCCTGTGCCACCATCCCCACTCAGTCCGCTGTGGCACCAGCCGGGCTATGATTCTTCCCCAGACAACATCAGCGGGTTAAGAGGGACAGGCAAGTGTAGTCAGAGGCCTGGGTGGTGCCAGTGTTGTCCCTCAGCGTGCCCAGAGCATGGCAGCCATGCCGATTACAGGCTGTTCTTCCTCCATCCGGTGTCTCTTGCGATGGGCTCCATGAGACATAGGCCCAGTGGACACAAGGCTGCTGCTCTCAGGCTCATGCGTAGGGGCCGGCTCAGGGCGGGGGAAGGGCCTAGATGGCTGTGTTTCCAAACTTGGAGCGAGGAGCAAGGCGGCCAGTGTTTGGGTCTCATCAAGTGACCAGAGCACGGCCTCTTCTTAGGCAGGGGTGTTTCCTGCTGGTCTACCTGGAGCTCCTGCCACAGGCCTCGGGCGGCCAGCCCGGGCTGGGGATGGGGAGGGGGGCTGTCCCGGAGCAGGCCTCGGCCTGTCACAGGCCACTCCATCTGCACCATTCCTCTACCCATGAACGGAATTTAATCTCCTTCCTAATAATGGTTCAACACAAAGACACAATTGGTTCATTTGTTGGACTCGAAGAGTTGCAAGCATGTATGCTGGGGTTTTTGCTGGCGGAGTGCAATCTGGCTGAAGCAGCCGCAGCCTTTGAGGAAAGCAAATGCGGCATTCATTCCCTCCCTGCCCGCTGTCCGCCCCTTCCGCTGAGCAAATCATGGCAATTTGCAGAACTGTGAGTGGGGCTGGCCAGGGAGCTAGGAGCCTGTGGGGTCAGGCTGACTACTCTGGCACAGACAGGCAGGCTCCCCTGAGCACCTGGCGCTACCCCTCTGCCTGGGCCCAGCAGGCCATCTGTCACCTGACCAGCCAGGAGAGGGTGATGCAGGTCAACTTTTTCCTTTAGCTCGGGCAGTACATGTTTGTTCTCCCAGTTGCTGCCCCAACGCCACCCCCGGTTGGCTGCAGAGCCTGGCACCTACTGTCACTCAAATACCATGTGAATGAACAAATGAGTGACTGGCTACTCTAGCAAAGCACCACAGCCGAACTCTATTCCCACCTCCGGCAGGCAGTGCCCATCAGGGTGTCGGTGGGGACAGGTTCTGGTGAGGCCGCCTTCCCGTGTCCTCGAAATCTCAGATGGTGGTCGAAGGGCCTTGAAATGGCACCACCGTCACTCTCATCACAGCCGTGACCCCGCTCCTGCCCAGAACCTTCTTCCTCATCAGCTGAGACCCAAGTCACGAGTGGCCCTCAGAGGGTGGTGTCCCCCCTCCCCCATCCTGAGGCGAGACCACCATGCCACGCCCTCCCAGTTGCCCACCGGCATCCTTGGGTAGGATGGCCTGGAGCTTGTCCATAGCAGCAGAGCTTTCTAGAACTCACTTCCTGGAATGGGTCCTGGACTGACTCCCCTGGGCGCTGCCCGAGCTCTCAGCCCACTGTTTCAGGAGAACCAGCCAGCTCCTGCCCCGTGGGGGTCAGTGTTTGACCTCCAGAGCTGTGATGCTGGAGGATCACCATGCGGGGACTGCGGTGGCGCCAGGGCCAGGGAGGCATTGCCTGCTGCGACTGCTGACTGACTCACTTCCTCTGACGGATCTTCTGCCCGAACACGGTCTCACACTGTTCCCGACTTTACATCACTGGAGTCTGCAGGTCCCATGCTGCCGTGAACATTCATGGCAGGCTTGTTCTGTGCTCCCAGAACAGTCCGCCTGGCTATGCCTCTCTGTGACAATGCCCTGGGGGGGGGGGGTGTCTCACTGGAGAATGTTCTGGAACTTCAAAGCTGCCAGCTGCTAGAGGTCCCTTTCACCCAGATGTCAGCAATGTACTCGGGCCTGGGCCACCTGCCGTGACCCCAACAGGAGGAGAGAAAGCTGGGAGGGCAGGAAAGAAGTTGAGTCTGGAACAAAAGAGTGGAAGTGGGAGGGGACTTCTCTTAAGCCCTCAGCGTGGCTGTGTGTGCTCCTGGGCCCTCCGTCATGCCGGCCTCAGGGGCTCCCGCACAGCCTGGCCTGGGTCGAGGGCTCAGGCTCGCCACGGCTGTTTGGTGGATTCCCGGGACGCAGGGCCGTCTGCTGTAAAAGCTTTCCGGCCAGAGCCCAGGAATCTGGCCACGGCTGTCCTTCCGCCACCTCAGACACACGCTCCGGGGATCCATGTCCCCTGCTCCATCTGTGCTGCCAGCGTGGCTGCTCCACCACCAGCTGGGGCCAGAGCCATTGCCCCGCAGCTGTCCCAGGGACTCCTCAGACCGCCCCTGCGGAGCCAGCAGCCTGGTCCCAGAGCGCAGGAGTTGGCTGCACACCCACCTGCTGGAAGGGCCCCTCCCAGGGAAGGGAGCGTGGCCTGTTTGTTTTTGGTGGCAGAGGCAGGCTGTAGGCGCTTGGCACTGAGGCCCAGCTGTTCCTGGGAAACTCCTGCTAGGGCTCCCTGCGATCCACCCAGCCCAGGCCGGGCCCCTGCCTTGCGGCCATCCTTGCACAGAGATTCAGGTTGTGGCTGGGGAGGAACCGAGGCCGCTGCAGAGTCCACCACATTGAGTCAAGCGTGAGCTGTGGGCGCATGTGCGGCCCTGCCTGGCCCGCCAAGCTGGTCTCACAGAGAATCTTCGGTCCTGGAGCACCTGGGGCCTTTGGGAGCCAGGAGCAAAGGTGAGGCTGAGTCCACGCCCTCCGTGCTCTGGCCAGCACCCAGCGCCCTACAGCCTCGGTGCAGCGGCCTCCTCGGGACGCAGAGGGGTGGATGCAGAGGGAATGGCTCTCAGGCAACACGACGTGACGTGAAGGAGGAAATTTGCTTGCTGGAGGAGTTGCATGGCCGCGGGCATCCTGCAGCCCCGCAGCCCACGAGTAAAGCGTGGCTGGTGCTTCAGGTGCCCTGCTGTGTGTGGACAACAGCACTGCTTGGCCCGAATCAGCACGTGACAAACAAAACCTCCCTGCTTGTGAAGCTCTGCCCTGCGTTGAAAGACCTGCCCTGTGCCCTGGCCATGTTGCTCAGGGGTTAGAGTGTTGGCCTGCAAACCAAAGGAGCTCAGGTTTGATTCCTGGTCAAAACACATACCTCGGTTACAGGTTCATTCCTGAGGGTGTGTGCAGGAGGCAGTCAAATCGATGCATCTCTCTCACATCCATGTTTCTCTCTCTCTCTTTCCTCACCCTTTCTCTCCCCCTTCTACTCTCTCTAAAAGCAACAGAAAAATGTCCTCAGGTAAGGAGAAAGAAAGAAAGGAAGGAAAAAAGAAAGAAAAGAAGGAAGGAAGGCAGGCCTTCTCTGTAAGGACGTGTTGGGTCTCCTGGACTGAGTGAGTGTAGGTGGAGGGGGCATTGGCTTCCTCTTACAGGCAGGACACAGATGCAGAGTGAGGGGCCCACAGGGCCTGTCTTCTGCCCCTAGGCCCAGGCAACTCCCTGGTTTTAGTCATCAAGAGCCCATCCTCCTGGGCTTTGTTCTCCGATCTCCTGGGCAGGAGAACTGGAAGTGAGTTTGTCACTGGCAATGCGTGTGGAACTTGCCGGCTCCCGGAAGCCGGAGCCTCCTGGGTCGCCTGATCTCTGGCGTGTTGCTGCTTGGGTTTCAGTTGTGGCTTCTGCAGGGTGATCCCAGCTCTCAATTTTGGGGAGAGTCGACTCAGGGGTGCCCCATCCACTTTTTGAATTAGTTTAAAAGGTCAGGATAGGATTCCATTCAAGCTCAGCAAGGGGCACCCAGAAAGTGCTGAAATCGGCTCTAAGCACTTTAAATGTCACCCACAGAAGCGCCCCTTGGCAGGGGAGGAGGCCAAACTTGAGTCCCCATGCTGCTGACCACTGATCCCGTGGAACATGGCAGGTTTCCAGATCACTAGCACGTCTGCTCAAGAGACCCATAGAGCCTTCAGGACAAAAGGTGTTTGAGGTTAGAGACCGAGGACCTGCCCTGGGGTTAAATGGAAGCTTCCCGTATGTTTCCTTTATTAGAAGCGTCCTTTAAACAAACCGTCAGGAAAAGGAATTGCAGGAAGTGGAGTCTTGTCTCAGTGTCCGGCAAACATCTGCATCTAGTCTACAGGCCAGTTGGCCGGGCCAGGACCTCAGAGGCACCTCCTGGTCCAGAAAAGCCCTTTTGGCTGGGGCACCATCTCGACCCAACATCCCACTCCAGCACCCTTTGTGGCTCACTGCAGTGGCCCAGGATTATCCCCAACCTTCTGGGCCTCTGAGAGAGCAAAAGGTCCGGGAGACCTGCACCCTCCAGCCCTGTGCCCTCATTTGCCCCTCGTCCTCTAAGCAGGTCAGCCTGGAGGTGGAACAGATGTCTGCCAGGGCGGCTCCAGTCCGAAGAGGACAGTCCACCTCCGCAAAATGGTTCTCACGGCTGGCAGAATCTGGGACCTGGGCATTGTGCCAGCCTGTGGGGACAGGGACCTTTTGGTGGCCTCTCTCCTGCTTCCTGCAAAGCCATGTGGCACGGGACCACTGCCCTGTGCCCACCCTTGGCGCTGGGGCCTGCGCTCCTGGCCTGCTGTCCCGGGGAGGTGGGCAGCCTGCCTGAGGCCACCAGAGCAAGTCCACCGGAAGGCTGGGTGCTTCTTTCCGTGGGTTGGCCCTGCCTCCTGCAAGCCGGTGGCTAGAGGGAAATAAATGGGCGACATCACGGGGCTCCCCACTTGGAGGACAGCCCGGGGGGCAGTCTCCAGGCTGTGGGTTCGAGAGGATCCTGGGTGGACCCTCACCCCCACTTGGGGCCCCTCCCCATGAAGGTCCCCGGAGCAGCCAGTGGTGATGGCAACGGCAGGTGAGCCCCGACCCCGGTCCTGGGAGAGGTTCGGTACAGAGGCAACTGCTTCTCCCTCATACCAGGAAATAAATCCTGATCCTCGACAGCTGCTTCCCGCCACGCACATCCTGTTGGGCGCAGAGCCCAGGCCGACTAACTTACGACTGAGCAAGCCTTTGATTTTCGTTCCAGATCAGCTTGTCCTGGATAGCCCAGCGCACGGGTCTCCCAAGTGGCACAACCTGATGAACTGCCACTGACCCTGACCCTTAGGAGCCAGCACTGCATCCTGCCCACAGCTGGGGAGTTACCCCGGCACAGCTCTCCTGCCTGGCCGCTCAGCGCAGGACTCCCACACTGCCCAGGGCTCTCTGAGCACTCTGGAGGTCGGAAGTGGTGTGGGACTTTTGGCTGTTGTTGTTAATCCTCCCCTGAGTATATTTTTCCATTGGATTTTTTAGAGAGAGTGGAAGAGAGAGAAAGACATTGATATGAGAGAGACATCCATTGGTTGCCTCCTACAGGAGCCCCAACCAGGGCTGGGGATCAAAGCTGCAGCCCAGGTATGTGCCTTGACCAGAATCAAACCTGGGACCCGTCAGCGCAGGGGCCAACATTCTCACCAGTGAGCATACCAGCCAGCGCAGAAGTGGCGTGCTTTTTTCATGGAAGAACCGTTCTGGATTACAAGGGCACGAAACTCTCTGACTATGTCAAGGGGGAGTGGAGTTTACAACACATTCATCTCTCAACAGGACACTGAACTAAAAATGGTTCAGCATAAATAATGTGACTCTTTTCCTCAGTCTAAGATTTACCCAAACACAGTGTCTATCTTCAGCTTTGTTTCTCCGATGACTATGTTTCTTGTCATCTATCCTTTTGCAAGATTGTTGGTTTTTTTTTGTTGTTTTTGTTAATCCTAGCCTGAGGATATTTTTACATTGCTTTTTCAGAGAGTGGAAGGGAGTGAGGGAAGGGAGAGAGAGACGCATGTGAGAGACACACTAATTGGCTGCCTTCTGCAAGGGCCCCTGGGGCCATGCCTCGAACTTTGGACTGGGAATTGAACCTGAGACCCTTGGGTGTGTGCTGAAACTCTAACCATTGAGCCACAGCAGCCAGGCACAACATTGTTTTAGTAATTCCTCTGAACCAGCCTTTTATCATAAACGACATCAGATGTGTTTAAAGTGGGCAGTGTTGAGAGTCTACGGGAGATGGCAGGTGGAGTCCTGAACTCTGTCTCCTGCACAAACAGCTCTACGGTTGTCAGAATGTCAGGGGACTGTTTCAACATTGGGCAAGCCACTGTGTGAGACTGTGGTCCCCAGTCACCTGTTCCTTTTCGTGGGGACATTTGCCTGATCGTGAGGAGCTGGGGTCTTGGCAGAGCCTGGCTGTTCCCGCTGAGGCAGCAGAGATGTGAGATTGGGATGGCCAAGAGGCTTGAACCTGCAGAGTGAGACCTGGAGGGGAGACCTGCAGGATGGGGTGTGGAGCAGCCTGAGGGCTGGCAGGGCTATGTGCACAGACAAATCTGTGACAGGCTAGGGGAGGGCAGCTGGCATCTGGCAGAGCTGGGGGTGGGGGTGGGGAGAGGTCTCATTAACATCACGCTATCTCCCTGGGAAGCCTGCAAGGCTCACCTTAGGAGGGAGGATCACGTCCTTGGGATGGTCCAGATGACGCCTGCTCTCAGCAGCCAGTTCTAACCGCCAAAATCCCAGGGAGATGGAATCTGGACGAATGAGGCGTAAAAGCGAGTCTGCCCAAGTTTGAGAGGCGAGCAACTGAGCAGCCGGCTAAGGCAAGAATGTCCACTCCTCAGAGAAAGATAGCAGAGCCCAGCATCTCTACCATGTGTCACACACACTGTCCAGTATGAGTAAGATGCCTGGATACGCAAAGAAGTAGGACAATGGGACCCACAAGGGAAAATGCAGCCAGTTTAGAGACTTGCCTGTACAGCTAGGCTTGGGCAGCGTCAGGCGTGAACAGGACACTGACCTGGGAAACGAGGATGAGTGTGAATGGCTGAGAGCAGCTGTTACAAGAACCACCACAAAGAAAGGGTTACGAATGTGTAGGATCTGCGTGCGGAAAACTACCGATGGGATAAACGAAAGAGGCCCCGAATGAGCCGCGCGAGTATTGAACTCGTGTGCCCCGCGCCCTGAGAAGCGCGAGGCCAGTTGGAGTCGCTGCAGGCTCTCCGTATGTACTGGCCGGAAAGCTGCTCCATTCTAAAGCTTAGGCAGGAAGCAAGGGACCTCGGGTAGCAAAGACGGTTAGGGACGTGGAGGACTCACTCTACCTCAAGCGTGTCTTGTATTCGACCTGCCGGCACCGGAAAGACTGTAGAGTCGCGTCTCACGGCAGCTGGCGGGGCCGTGCAGAGCGCAGGGAGGAGCAGGGGACTCTGGAACAGGGTCAGGGATTTTGATTAAAGTGCCAAACACTTCACTGGAGAGAAGCCTCTCTTTCACGGGGCCCTGGCCACTGAGGTGCCTGTGTGCAAAGAAGACTCGGGCCTCTCACGCTGGTGAAAACCAGCTCAGAATGGACCATAAACCTAAACCTGACACAAAACTATGAAGACAGCTGAGGACACTGTACTTCCCAGGGTAGACGAAAAAGTGCATTCACACAAGGTTCGGCACACCCATGTTTATAGCTCAACTCTCCAACCGGTGGGTGGGTGGGGTGCCCTCGGAGCACTGCCCCGGGAGCAGGTTGCCGGCAGCAGCCAGGAAACACTGACAGGTGATTGGTGGCCTCACTGCAATCAGTTCTTCTCCACCTTGTGGAGACAGGTCTTGCTCAGCTGCTTCTGCCTCCATGGAACCATGTTGGACGCGAATGCCCTGCCCTGGTGCTCGGGCAGCCGAGCAGGTGGTCCTGACCTCCTCCCGGGACACCCCACTCTCCCAGGGAGGGGGCACCCCTCGCCCTTCCCAGGGCAGGCCACCTGGCGAGAGGCCTCTCTGTTGGCACTGAACCTGAAAGAGATTTTCTGCAGCAGCAGTGGGGTGGCGGGGCCCGGGTCCTGGAAAACGGCAGCCATGGGGCCACGACAGGACCACCTCCCGCCACTGCTCACACAGGGCTCTGGGCTCCTGCCTGGCCATGCTGGACTGGAAAGGGCCAGCCACGTGGGATCTGAGCGGGACGCTCCCACCCCAGGCTTCCGCCAGTCTCAGCTCATGGCCATCCTGGCCACCGCTGCACAGTTGGACATTCACTGTGCCACCTGACATGAGCCTTGCCACCGGAAGCCAGCGACGGGGAACCTGCGACAGCAGGACCCGAAACATGCCCAGCTCACAGCGGGCTCAGCCAGAATGGTGGGGACCAGCCTGACTCAACCCACATGCAGGGCCCCATGTGGATGGCCGCCGCCTCCAAGACACCTGCGTGGACAGCAGGGGCCACCCTGCTCCGGGAAGGGACTTCCTCATGGGACAAGCGACCGCTCACTCACACAGGGTCCTCCACTCCCTAAGCTGTGCCTGTGTTGGCCTGGGGCCACCCTATCCTCCCCATCAGCTCTGCTCGGCCTGTTGCCACCTCGGCCCTGGGCCACTCTCAAGAAATGTCTCCTGTACTCACCACTTCAAAGCTTTTTAGATATCTTTGTCACAACCATTTCTAACCATGACCTGTTTACAGTGCCCAGAGGGACCCTCAGAGGCGGTGCTGGGAGAGGGCCCGTTTGGGAAGGGACTCGTGATTGGCCAACACCTCCTAAGACACTGGACGAGAGACACACCGACGCAGGCATCCAGCTGCTCTCTGGCTAGATGTCACTTTAAAAACAGCAGAAGTTTGTCCAGACTGTCAAGTGCCAGAAGCCCGAGCAGGACTGTCACTGGGAAAGCACTTGGGAGGGTGATGGTCACGCAGGAGAGAGGAAGGCGGCAGGCCCAGGCCATGCCCTGCAAGGAAGCTCGTTCGAGTATGGGGAGCAGAAAGCTGGGGGTGCAGAGGCCCCTGGGAGTTGTCGGCTGCAGGTGGACAAGCATCTCACCATGCTAAGTGCGCAGTGGAGGCCTTTGAAGAGAGGTGCTGGGAAGCACATGAGTCTTTGGCAAATTTGGGGGCAAAAGCAAGGCCAGGCCATTGTGACACTCGGCAGACCATCGCCCAGCGGCTGAGGGAACAGGACATCCCCGGGCCCATGCCATAGCCGTCGCACCAGGACGCAGAATGGCCCTTTGGGAGGTGGGGCAATGCACATCAGGTGCCTGTCCTATGGGGCCAGCTGAGTGGCCACCTAGCCGGAGGAGGATGCCTTATGAGGCTGTGCTCCTTCTGTTCTTGTTCTGACGATGATCAACTCAGGCAGCTCCTGGCTGAGCCCTGCAGGTCTGCTTGGAGGCATCTCCTGGGTGGGCAGCAAGTTGCTGACCTAAGCCTGCCACATCACACCTTGGAAGGCAGGTGGCATGCTGCTGCCCCCCTCATTGCCAAGGCAGGCTGGGAGGGGCCCCTGGGCACAGCTGGTCAAAGACAGGAGCTTGGGAAGAAAATGGAACCTCAAAGAAGGGAAAAAGTGATTCCCACTGTGACCCATGCCCACGGCGCCAGCTGCCTCTAGCACAGCGATGGCATGAAGGGCAGCCCTGCTGGGACTCTTCCCCACTAGGCGTGGCTACGGGGCCTCTCCACACCGGGCACCGGGAGCCACAAGTCCTCAGCAGAGGTGAGGGAGACCCATGAGGTCACAGTACAGAGATCGAGGTGTAGAGAGATGACAGCACCTGCCCCCATTGAGGCCCCCCTGTCCGAGCCCCATTTCAGGTGCATCAGTACCATCTGGTCAGCAGGTATGGCTCGTGTGTGAAATGATGCCCGACAGGGACAATGCTGCTCTGGTCCCTCCTCCCACCCTGCCTGGCCCCTCCATCCATTGGCCTCCCTGTCTCACTCTGCACCGCCATGGCTACCCATGGCCTAGAGCCACGAAGCCATTCAAAGTGGCACTTCTGCCCGGACTTCTCGGTGGATGCCTTCTCCTGGAAGTTCTGCCTGACAGCCTTTTGTGTGGGGGTTGGAGGCTGGATTCCCCACCCGGCCAGGTCCCTCCTCCAAGCGATTGCCTGGGTGGGGTCCCAGCTGGGTTCCCATGGTGCTGTGCTCAGACCCCGGGAGAGCAGCGGGCTGCTCGCTGCAGGGTGCTTGCCTCACACAGCCCCCACCTGCCACCACGCCCAGACTCTGGGTCTGCCCAGCAAAGACAACATGGTCTTCACCACGCCCATGAGGATACCTCCGAGCCTTTCCATGGCAGAGCCCCCAGCAGCCCACAGCTCTCTCGAGCCTTTGCCTGCTGAGGTTAGGGTTCTGGTTGCCTTGTTACATGGGTGAGGAAATTAAGGCTAGACCAATCAGCTGGCCTCCCAAGCACGGGCCAGCTCAGCACCTGCCAGGAGGCACGGGCAGCCTGGGCATCTGCTGCAGAGGAGACAGATCCACCTCCTCTGGACCAGTGGTCTCTGAGAGTCCCGTGCAGGGGACCCCGGGAGCCAGGCCAGCGCACAATGAATCTGGAGGTCGCCAAGGCCCACCAAGTGGCCCCCAGGGAGGTCAGGATCTGAGGCCCTGCCCTTTGATAGAAGGAGGGGATGAGATACAGGGCTGAGGCCTGGCAACCCTGGAGTCAAAGGGAGGGCAAGAGGGAGGGCCAGGCTACTCTCCAGCTCTCCCCAGCTTCCCGGGAGCAACATTTCTCAGAAATGTTTCTCCAACTCCCTGTGTCCAGAGGGACCTCCTTTAGGGGTGAAGGAAAGAGTCTGGGGGCTTTCCCATCCTTTCTGGGAACAGGCTGCTCACCTGGATGACGACTTTGATGGCAGCAGCGCTGACGACTGGCGTGCACACCGGGCTGCCAGGGTGCTGGCTGTCGGCGCCACGGCTCTGCTCGCCCATGGCGAAGAGCATGGGCACAGCCAGCAGGCTGGCGGTGACCCAGATGGCGCTGATGAACTTCTTGGTGCGGCTCCGAGACATGAGGGTCTTGGCCTTGAAGGGGTGGCAGATGGCCAGATAGCGCTCCAGGCTCAGGCTGGCCACATTGAGGGCCGTGGCGTAGGTGCAGGCATCTCGCAGGAAGTAGTAGCCCCTGCAGACGGCATCCCCGAAAGCCCAGGGGTGGTGCACCCAGATGAAGTTGTACAGCTCCACGGGCATGGCCAGCAGCAGGATGAGCAGGTCAGAGAGCGCCAGGCTGCCCAGGTGGTAGTGCACAGTGCTCTGCAGGCTCTGCAGCGACTTCTTTCGCGCCAGCGTGAACACCGTCACCGCGTTGCCCACCGTGCCCACGGCGAAGAGCACCAGGTACACGGCGGTCACCAGCACCTTGGAGTAGATGTCCGTATCCACGTCTAGGTCGCTGCTGAGTGGCGCTGGCTCCTGCTCTGAGCCATTGTCCCAGCCGGGGCCGGCGGGCGAGGGCGGCAACGGGAAGGGCCGGGCGCCCGGGGAGCCAGAGCCGGTTGCTGAGCTATTGAGGCGCATGGTGAGCATGCTGGGCCCGGTGCCGCCAGTCAGGGTCCCGGGCTCAGCCCAGCGCCCCCCGCCGCTGAAGTTCAAAGGGGGTGGACGTGTCTCAGGTGGTTGGGGTGGACCAAGCCCGAGGGGAGGGCGCGAGAAACCAAGGGGACGCTTTCCAGCTGGGAAGCGCCGGACCCGCCCCCGCCCCCTGGAGCGCTAGCGGCTTGCGCTCACCCGGGGACCTGCGTTCCGCTCCTGCTCAGACTCCCAGCTCCGGGCTGCTGGTTCCCTCCGTGCTCCGCCCCTCCCTCCCGCTGGGGCTGCGGGCGAGCCTGTGCGGGAGCGTGCTCACTCCGGCTGCCTCAGCACCTCGCTGGAGCTCGGAGCACGCCCACCCCGCACACTTCCCGCCCCGCCCAGGGCCCTCCAGACTCCGCGCCTGCAGGAGCTAGCGGCAGAGGGGCGCGCCCGGCCAGAGTGGGTACGGGGAGGTGGGGGGGGAGGGGAGAGAGAAGAGGAAGGCGGCCCCAGCCGCTGACCCCGCCCCGCTGGAGCTGAAGGGCTGGGGTCCCCAACACGCTCCCAGGGGCATTGGGCGTTGGCGGTAGGGATGCGGACTGTTTCCAGGGACCCTCCCCAGGCCACAGGCCTTCCTTCCCCTTGCCTTCCCTGCTTTCACCCGGGGAGGGGCTGCCTCCTCCCACCTCCTCACTCCACCTCCCACTCCTCACTCCATCAGGGAAGGGTCCACGGGCTTCCTCCTGGTGTGATGGGGCTGCCCCCTCCTGGGGGCGGCAGCCAGAAGTTGGCTGCCTTGGGGCTCCAGCACAGCTAAGTGGGAGGAGAGGGAGGCAGGATGCAGGAGCAAAGCAACAGCCTCCCATTCAAGCAGGTTCCTGTCCCTGTGCCCCGGAGGCTGCTGGGGAGAGTGGGCTCCAGCCTCCTGATGGGGTCTGATTTAGCCATCAAAAGTCACCCTGAGAGCCTGCGCTGGGCGGGGTGGGGTGAAGTCACAGCCTCAGAGTGTGTCCCTGTCCCTGTGTGGACTGTGGACTGGCTGTGAACTGGCGGGCTGCACCCGCTGTCCTGGGACTAGAAATCCAGTGGGTTGAGGGCAGTGGGCAGTGAAATAAGGTCAGAAGAACATTTATCTAGGGTAAAACTGCTGTTTGAAACTTTGGCCACTGTTCACCTCTGCTTGCTTTAAACAAAAGAATAATCGCTTTAGTTTCCAGTTTGAGACCTTGAAGGCTGTAGAAAAAAACAAACCTTTGAAGACCAGAATTTAGAGGAGTGACCGGTCGGCATCAGTTGTATAGCTACACCACCCGCTTTTGCAAGATAGGACCACTTTCCCCTGTCTATGAGAATGTATAGTTAGAAGATAAGGAGCGAGCAACAGGGTCATTCATAGTCTATTGGCACCCCTTCCCCAGATGCGGCCTTGGAGGCTGTTCGCCAAACGCAGGGCAGTAACATTTATGGTTCAGACCCCCTTTAACAGGACTGCCTGCACCCGGGGCGGCGCCCCAATGACCGTCCTGGCCAGTTTTCAATAAATCCTTGCCTGCTCATTACCAACATAACCGCCTCCGTGGTCCTTTGCAACTGGTCGTGCAAGTCGCCCCACAACAGGCAGGGGGGTGGGGGCTGGTAGTAAAGGAGTGAGGCCCAGGAACCCATCCCACTCAGGAGGGAAGTTTAGGCTCATGAGCTGATGGTGGCTGCCTGGGTCCCTGCTTATTCCTGTTTGCATCTGGCTTGGGATGCCAGTGCCACCCACAGCTGTGTTCCCAGGGAGTCATACACATGACATTACGGCTTAAACATGGAGCCTTCAAAGCAAGCACCAGGGTCCTGCTGCCAGAGGCCAGTACAGCCAGATTGGGCCATACAGGCTCAAAATGGGCCCTGTAGCTGACTTGGGCCAGTGTTCCTGCTTCTGTGGGCCTCGATTTTGTCCTGAATGGACCGATGCTCTGGGGCCAGGCTGTTACAAAGCTGGCTGTGGGGCACAGGAGGTGCTGGGCTAGCAGCTGTGCAACAAACATTACAGCGGTCTGCGTGGCACCATCAAGGGTGGCAGGAGAAGAGCCATGGCCAACAGAGGTCACTTTAAAACCCCACTGATTCGACAGGTTTGCTCTCTGGAAGCAGACCTAGCAGTTAAGAGACCATGGGGTTGGGACCTGTGTGTCTGTGTCACAAAAGGGAGTAATGGTAACGTTGGGTTTTGCCAACCATAGTGCCCTCTGCCCTCCTCTATCAGGAGTCCCCTCAGGGGAAGGCACCAGCCTGTGGCCACTGGGCCAGCCCCTTTGCCAGCCAGTAGCTGTTGCTGCTCAGGACCATGCCCGTGAAAACACAGTCTTGCCCGGCCACCTCAGCTCACTATTTGGTTTTCAAACCCATGACCTTTCTGCTAAGCCAGCTTTTCTCTCAAAGGTTTTTCTTTGAGCCAGCCTCGGAGCTTAGAAAATCACAAAAGGAAATTTAGAACAAATATTATGACAAGACATTTGCTTTAAACCACCCAGAAAATGTCACTTGGAGGCCTTGTTCTACAAAGTGGGTGGCAGGCCCTGGTCTGGCTCTGGGCAGCTGGCTAGAGACAGCTCTGCCTGCACCTCAGAGCCCATAAGGCACAGTCAAGCCACCAGCTCTATGATCTTTGCCCTCAGGAAGGGCTGACCCTGGGGTGTGTCCATTTGTGACTGGCATACAATTGGCACTTTGAGGGCTTTAGGGGAGCAGAGCTCCATGGCCAGCTGGAGAGCTTCAGGGACCTGCTGCCGAACACCGACACTCCAATTGCTGTGTGTTGCAGGAGCTGGCCCACCCAGTGGGCATCAAAGGCCAAGATCCACTCCTCAGGGTCTCATTTCCTGGGTGAAGCAGAGTGTTGGCCGAGGGGTGTGGCTGGGATGGCAATCACCTTCCCGGGGTCTCTGACACGGGTCCTGGCTGCTGATCAGAGCATTACCTGTGCCCTGGGGCAGAGGTAGGACCTAGGGTTGCCAAAGAAAAGATGCCTGAGTGGTGCAGCCCAGGCCGGGTCCTGGTTTATTTGCTACATTATCCAGTCCCTGGCGCTGCCTGCTGCATAGTTGGGGCCCCACAGACTTTTCTGAACTAGAGGAGAGAAGACCATGGAGCCCACAGCCAGAATGTGCAATGTCCGCTGTCACTCCCACCAGCTTCCATTGGCAGAGAGAATGGCCCAGAAGCTGGAGACAAAGGACCCCTATTCAGCCCCAGGCCTGCAGCTATGGGGGCTGCTGGCCAGCACAAGGGTCCGTCTGGAAGAGGCTTTTCGTCTCTGGCCACGAGAATTCAGTGCTTGGAGTCACAGCGTCATGGGATCTCGCCCTTCCTCTGGCCCTGCCCCAGCATCGGGCAATTCTCACTAGCAAAGGACTTCTTTCTACGTTTAAAAAATAAGCTCATGGCCACATAGGCACTGCTGATATATTTACTTATTGCTGCCAACAAAGTGCCTCTAGCTGTGTGACTCAAAACGATAAATGTTGTTGTTGTTGTTGTTGTTGTTGTTATTACTAGAGGTGGGTGCGTGAATTGGTGCACAGGTGGGGTCTGGCTGGCCTGTCCAATCAGGGCCCATTTAGCCAGCCTGCCACACCCAGATCATCAGAGTATAGGGGGCTGATTGGAGGGTGGGGCCAGAGGAGGGAGGGGCCCCAGGCTGTTGGTGGGCTGGCCCTGTCTCCTGGTCTAACTCCAGTTGAACTCCTGGTGGAGGGGACAATTTGCATATTACCCTTTTATTACACAGACTAGGGGCCCAGTGCATGAAATTCATGCACTGGGGGTGGGTGATCTCTCAGCCCAACTGGCCCCCTCACACATACTGGGAGCCCTCAGGGGATGTCCTACTGACTGCTCACCCCCAGCCTGCCCAAGGCCTAAAGCCTCTGGCTGAGGCTTTAGGCCTTGGGCACCCAGTCATTGCCCTGCAATGGGCTGATGGCTGGCTCCACCCCAGCCCCACTCCCCGCCCCAGGCCTTCACCTCAGTCAGCTCACACCTGGCTAGCACTGTCCTCCCCCACATCCCCTGCCCAGGCCTTCTCCCTGGCTGCCTTGGCCCCAGGCCCCACCCCGGCCCTAGTTGCCTCGGCCCTGCTCTCCCCCATCCCTGGCTACCTCGGCCCTGCCCCCCTGGCCCGGGCCTTGTGCTAGCTGGCTGGCTCTGCCCCAGCTCCTGATTGGCTGTGGGCATGGCTTGTGAGTGTAGTGAAGGTATCGTCAATTTGCATATTGCTCTTTTATTAGATAGAATTTATTATTATTGTGTTTGCTCCAGGCTCCAGGCAGGTGGGGAGTGGAGGTTCAGGAGACACTCAGAACAGGTGCAAGATTTGTAGCTTTTGGCTAGAGTTTCCCCCTGGCAGCATGGAAATTGCACAGGGTTCCAGGATGCACAGTATTCCAAGGATGACTTAAAAATAGATCAACAATGTACAAATGTAAGCAAAGTTCGAGCACCAGTGGGCTGAAGGGGCAGGCCAAGCCTCTTCCCTGGGCTCTGCTGTGCTCATGTGATGTCATGGACGCTGGCGCAGACCGGGCCCAGCCCAGGCTATCACCTTGTCCCAAGTTGCCCCTCACCTGTGAACATGAGCCTTGTCCACTGGGAGGAACCTGAAGACAGGTGAAGCGTGGCTGCCTAAGGGAGTGGGCCACCACGGGGCTGCAGGTGGGGGGCTGGGCAGCAGTGTCTTTGAGTCCTATGTCCACTCTCCCCTGACCTGGGCTCTGGGGCAAGGTAAATGCGCAGGGTACACTTCAGTTTCCTCCTCTGTAAAATGCAGACCTCGTGGCCTATGCTGTTGGGTTGCTTTGAATGCGAGGGGGTGCATGAACTCGTGCCCCTCAGTTACCCTAGACCTAACAGGGTCTTGCCCTGTTGTAAGCTGGAAAGACCGGGCAGAGAAGAGCAGGGAGGCACATCCTGTTCTCTCCTCAGGGCTTTCTGTCTGTCTGATGCTCATCTGTCCATCTGTCCAACAGACAGATGCGTGGTCAGCGCCAGGTGACGCAGAGCGCCCTCAGGAGTCCACAGCCCACCGCACAGGAGTATCTCAGGAAGAGAGCTCAGGGTGTAGGAGGAGGGCTGACGGCCTGGCTGATGGCAGAAGTGGGGGGGTGTCTGGGTAAGGACACATAGCCTGGAGGCTCAGCTCCTGGGATTCCCAGCGAGGGGAGGTGTGGGTTTCATTTCTGCATTGCAGGGTCCATTCAGGGGCGTGTTCAGGCTGCAGGTGGGAGGCTGTCCCTCCATAGCATTTAATGAGGTGGCCAGGAGGAGGGGACAGACTGTGGGGATGCCATGGTCATGGTTGTCATTTCTCCCCCAACAGCAGCAGGGCCCTTTCTCCCGAAGCATCTCGAGGTGCACCCTTGCAGATTGGTTGAGCAGAGCCAGTTAGGAGGTGGCAGAAAGGGGCTGGAGCGCCCTGGGCTCTGGGGACCCAGCAGAGACGTGAAAGGAAAGCTGGTATTTGAAGGAACCGGAGTGTGTTAGATCGTGTCCTAATAAAAGAGAAAACCCAATATCCAGAATCTGTTTCAATGCAACCCCGTTTCCTGAAACCGACTCTTGGGAGGTTTGGCTACAGCTCATTTCTGGTGATCCACACAGAGTGGTGTCTCCAGAATCGAATTGCCCAGGTTCTTTTCTGCACTGGGCCAGAAACTAGCAAAGTAACAGACATCCCATCGCCTTCCCAATCATTCTCCTCCCCCATGCCTGTCCCCCATCCCACCTAGGTCCTGCTGGAACCAGCCCCCAGGGAAGGCATTTTCTTTTGGAGATTCGCTCTTGGACGAAAGACAAAGACACAAAGAGCACACCCAACATGCAGGCACTCAAGTCCATCTGTTCACTTTCCAAAGAGAAGCATCACTGTGCCCACTCTCCCCTGCGAAGCTGGGTCTTCATCTCACACAAATGTCCGGCCTGCAATTACATTTCCCAGGCGTTTTGGTGTTGCACATCCCCTCTCTGCACTAGTCCAGGTGGGAATGTCCCAATGACCCAGGGGAGCGGGGAGGCCAGGGGAGGGGACCTGGTGCAGGGAGTCCCTCCCGCCCTGGTGCCTTTTCTGTGAGGCTTTGCCAAGCCGCCCCTCCGGGAAAGGCAGACAGGGGCAGCTGGGGGTCCATGTCTCCACCCATCCTCTGCTTTTGACATTTCTTTCCTCCGGGGGGGGGGGGGGGGGGGTAAGGGGTAGGGGAGCAGGTGCGGACGGGGTTTGCAACCTCTGACAGTTCAGCTCCTCTCCAGAGGTCCAGACCTACTCTCTTTGTCTGCAAAGGGAGCTCTCATTGCCTAGAAATATTTAAATAGAAAAATCTCTCTCGTTTTCTAGTGATGAGCTCCCGAAATAAAATTTGAATTTGTGCCTCTTGTCATTCTTGCCTTAGAGCTGTCATTGAGGGTGACACCCACAGGAATCAAAGCCAGATGCCAGAGGGGCCAAGGGCAGGTGGCCAGGGCAGGGGGTGTAGGAAACCAGTCTTATCTCACTAATAGAAAGATGTGGACAGGAAGTCCAGGAGCCTGGTAAACAACCTTAATTGCTCTGAAAGGACTGAGCTAAAAACATTGTTAACTGAAACACCTCTGTTTGTTCTTTGTGTATTTCTGTTGTTGGAATTTCATGCCTGGGGGCTATGGGTGGATCCCATAGCCTCAATAAAAGGGATGGCCAGGCCAGAGCACAGGGCAGTCCTTCCACTAGAGATAGGCTGCCGCCTGGCCCCCATTTCCCAAATTTATGCTTTTCTAAGTCTCTATTCATTGTGTGCGGCCTCTTCCAGACGTTGAACCCTGGCATTGGAAACCTGGACACGCGGGACGTGAAAAGGATTTCCACATTTGGCGCCCGACCTGGAAACGTCTGGAGGAAAGTATAATTTTTTCGCCTAGAGCGAAGGAGGTGATATTTTTCGCCTAAAAGAGCGAAGGAGGAAATACACCGAGGAAGGTGTGGAAATTTCACCGTACACAAAGCCCACGGACCAGTTGCAGGATCGCGACCTGTAAGTAGGGTGGGAACGTCTTTTTCAGCCAGGCTAATGGGGAAGAATTAGGTTATAAAGTAATCTTTATTATAGACTTTTGGCTTGTATGCTTAAAGAATGTGGTTTCTTGTTCAAATTAAAATCTTAGTTTGTATTTGGAATCTAAAAACTGTAAAGAGAACTGAAATTCCATTGCTGAAACCGCCTCTGGTGCTGAGAATTTCAAAGGTGGCAAAAAAGGGCAGGGCTATCTGCTCTCCCACAATGAGATTGCTTAAGGTATTTAAAAATTATAAAAGAACTCGCAGGGAAATGCAAATTTTGGCCAAATTGGGTGTTAGTTATTACATTAGAAAGCAAAAAAAAAAGAAAAGGTTTAAGATCTGTCTTTCTCTTTGAAGCATGAAAAGAAATTCAGCCAGATCTGTTGGCGATGCTTCTCTGGAAGTAAGTAGGATGTGGGGAAGGGAGCCACGTGGCGATCCGATATGGACGCCACCCCCAAAAGGGTCTCATCTTCGCCATGTTTTTTCCAGTTTTAGTAACTTAAAACTTTTACAGAATCTAAATGCACCGGGGATTTCTGTACACCTGTAAAGGGAAAGGACAGTTTTAAAACTAAGACGCGCGCAATTGTCCAAATTGAGACATTTTAGATAGAGTTTTTTAAAGCTGAACTTAACCTTTTGCTATGTACAGAATAAAAACCTGAGTGTTTTCAATCCACGGAAGATGGCGGATATGAACCAGCAGAAAACAGCTCAAGCTAGTTCCAGGAACAGACTAGCATGTCCATAATGAAGAGTGGCTTTTTAAAATGCTAATTAAGGGTGTTAAAAGGCTAAGCTAAGGCCTTTAAGAAAATCAGTAAATTGTGTTACAAAAGAATTTATTCAAAGTAAATGTCTTAAAATAATTGGAATTGGATTTGAAACTCAAAAATTTGTCAAAATATAGATAATGTATAATTATAAAGACCTAAATAGTCCAGGTAACTAGCTATGACCTTTGTTAATGGAGGAAGAAGGGTAGTTGCCCTTCCCCCAGCACAAAGCTAGAACCGGTTTCCTGCCAGCAGCCATCGTTAAGGAATATGGTAATTTACATTTGAAAAAAATCAAAATTGGTTTTCCAGAGCCACTGGCTAATAAATATCAAAAGTTTAAGTTATTAACTGATAATGTCTTATATTTTTCTTAGAAATGTGAAATATTATTAATCTAGGAACTCCTAAATGTTTAACTTTCCAGCTTTAGAAGTTCAAAGTGTAAATTAAATTGGGAGAAATTATATAAACGTGGTAATTAAATGCCTAATATGACTTTTTTTTAAAGGGTTGTTTTCTCTGGTAATTAGAAATTCAAAATATTTTATTTTTTGGTCTAAATTTAAAAAGGAGAATTCTATGATCCAGTTTAAATTTAATTGATATTCTTTAAAAGTAATCTAAATATATAATCTTTAAATCATATATATACATATATGTATATTTGATCTTTCCAAGTATATTTCAAGACTGTGAGCATGGCTTTTGGACATTTCAAGGGCCCAGAAATGTTTTCAAAAAGTCTATTCTCTCTTAAATATTTTTAAATTATACTTGAAATAGCATAAGAAAGTTTTTTCAAATTGTTAAGAAAGTTTTGCCTCTAAGAAGGACAAAATAAAGTAACAGCATATATTTTACTTATATACATATATTAAGTGTTGTGGAGGTTTTGCCTCTGGAAGGGGCAAAGTGGAGCAACAAAATATTTCTTACATATAGCCAAATTTTGAACAGCAGAATCTTAAATAAGAACCAATAAGTGAGATACCTAAACTAAGTTTACTGAATAAAGTTTCTTTGCTTTTTTTAAATTAAAGGTACCTACTTAAGTTACTTTATAAATTAGCTTTTTGAAATATAATTAAGGTCTCATAAAACAGATTAGAAGCCACCATTTATTTGCTGCCTGAGTTTGGTAGCCGTCTACATTCTTAATTGAGCTATAGGCAGGGCAACATTTGCTGATTGTAAGAAATGCTTGATGCCACTGAGAAAAGAGCTCCATTACAGAGGTGATTCGAGCTTGTCAGAATGTGGGATCAGGAATTTTTCAAGCAAGCCTATTGGCTGCTGCAGTAACAGTAGGAAATAAGTATTATAAGTGTGGAAAAACAGGACATTTCCAAAAGGAATGTGGACAACCGAGAAGGACACAAGGTAGCGCTCCAGAGAAAGGCGTAAACATTCAATCTCCAGATTCAATCCCTCGGTGTCCTATATGTAAGAAAGGGAACCATTGGGCCAGTCAGTGTAGATCAAAATTTCATAGAGATGGGCATCCTCTAGATCAAGATAGCAACTCCGGGAAGCAGAGGCCTGGATCTTAACAGCCCTGTAGCGGTCACTTTGACCCTAGATAATGCTCGGCAAACTATTCCTACAGGAATTTGTGGACCTGTGCCACAGGGAACTTTAGGATTAGTCTTAGGGAGGAATGGAAGTACTCTAAAAGGATTAACTGTTCTGCCTGGAGTCATTGATTCAGATTATGAAGGAGAAATTAAAGTTATACTAGAATGTAATCATGTTATGCAAATTACCCCAGGCGCAAAGTATTGCTCAAATACTACTACTACCTTATGTTGAGCAAGGTGAGGCTATAAATAGAAAAAAAAAGGAATGCAAGGGTCTGGAAGCTCAGACATTTATTGGATACATGAAGTTAGCAAAACCCGTACTATGATTAATTTAAGAATAGAAGGAAAACAATTTAGGGGTCTAGTGGACACTGGAGTTGATGTTAGTGTTATCAGCAAAGAATTCTGGCCTCCCAAGTTGGTCCACAACAGAAGCTATGGGCTCAGTTAAGGGGATAGGAGTCCCTAATGATACACAGCGTAGTGCTGCAGTGTTAAGGTGGCAAGATGAAGGAGGACAGACAGGATGGTTTCAGCCCTACATAATCTCTGGAATTGCAACCAATTTATGGGGCCGGGATGTCTTAGAAGGTTTACAGGCATGTATTATTACCGGCAAGGGACAGCAGTTAAAAACTCAGAAGGAATATCAGACTAATCAAGGCTTGGAAAAGGATGATCAGGGAATTAAGGAACCCATCCAAGCCAAGGGAAACTCAGGAAGAGGAGGATTAAGATATCAACCTTTTTAGGCCTCAGAAGGTGGAAATAAGGAAAGATTGTCTTAAAACTTTGAATGACTTTCAGGAATTATTAGGAGACATTAACTGGTTAAGACCTTATTTGAAAATCTCTACAGGAGAAATGACAAATTTATTTAAATTACTTAGAGGTGACTCTAGTCTTTCCTCTCCCCGAACTTTAACAGAGGAAGCTAGGAAGGAGTTGCTAAGAGTTGAGCAGGCAATCTCCTTAGCCCAGGTAGCACGGATCCAGCCAGAATTACCTTTATTGGGACAAATTAATCCTACTGGATATAGTCACACTGGAGTCATTTTTCAATATAATAATTCTCCTGCCATTATAGAATGGGTCCACCTAGGACATCAATCCTCTAAAACTGCAGTTACATATGTAGAACTAATAGCCCAATTATTATTTCAAATTAGAAAACGCTGTGAACAGCTTAGAGGGGAAAAGCCCCAGTGTCTCTACCTCCCCTTCACTGGGAAGCAATTAGAAATGTTATTTCAAACTAATTTGAATTGGCAAATTGCGTTAAGTGGATATTCGGGGGAATTTAGCTGTCATCTATTAAAAGATAAGTTACTACAATTTTTATATAATACCACCATCATTATACCAAAAAATACTAGACAGGAACCTATTCCTGGAGCTTTAACTGTTTTTACTGATGGATCAT
This sequence comes from Antrozous pallidus, assembly GCA_027563665.1. Classification (NCBI taxonomy): domain Eukaryota; kingdom Metazoa; phylum Chordata; class Mammalia; order Chiroptera; family Vespertilionidae; genus Antrozous; species Antrozous pallidus. The sequence continues at coordinate 1,269,610 of CM050518.1, forward strand.
CTAATGGGAAAGCTGCCTATCATACAATAAATTCAGACCGAGTCATATTGACCAGTCATACTTCTGTACAAAGAATTGAACTTGAAGCTATTAAAGCTGCATTGCAGGACTTCCAAGAGCCCCTTAATATTGTCTCTGATTCCTCTTATGCTGCAAACTTAGTGAACAGAATTGAAACTGCCCGATTGAAATGGCTTAGTGACCAAAGTTTATTTTTACTATTTAAACAAGTTCAGCAGATTGTACAACAGAGACAGTATCCTTTTTATATCACTCACATCAGGGCTCATAGTGTCCTGCCTGGTCCTTTAACTAAAGGAAATACACATGCTGATCAATTGGTTGCTTTATTAAAAGAAGCTTCAGAATCTCATCAGCTTTTACATCAGCCTGCCAAAATGCTGTCTAAACAATTTTCAATCACTCGACAAGAGGCAAAACAGATTATTAAGGAATGTCCCACTTACATGTTACAGCTACCTCAAGGACCTAATACGGGAATCAACCCTAGAGGTTTATTAAGAGATCATATATGGCAAATGGATGTAACACATTATACTCCCTTTGGCGCCTTGGAGCATTACATGTCTCTGTAGACACCTTTTCCAAGGTCCTATGGGCTACTGCATCTACAGGAGAAATGGCAAAACAGGTTATTAATCATTGCCTAGCTGCTTTTGCTGTCATGGGATTTCCAAAAATTATTAAAACTGATAATGGTCCTGCTTATATAAGCTGCCAATTCCAGGAATTTTGTAAAAGGTGGAAAATTCAGCATGTTACAGGGATACCTTATAATTCCCAAGGTCAGGCTATTTTTGAACGACAGCATCAAAGGTTAAAATCCCAACTTGAAAAACAAAAAAGGAGGGATTATGGAAAAATCACCGGTGGGTAGACTGCACCAAGCCTTAATTACTTTAAATTTTTTTTCACTTGTGGTAAAAATGGGAAAACGCCTATGGAGAACTATTGGCACCAGAATATAACAAAAGAAAATGGTCTAGTTAAATGGAAGGATCCTGAATCCAGTTTATGAAAGGGACCTGATCCATTATTAACCTTTGGCAGAGGATATGCTTGCATATTTCCAGAAAAATTTTCCAAACCTGTGTGGATCCCTGCTAGAAATATTAAACTGCATCAGGGGTCCAAAAGGGAAACTAACCAGAGTTATGAGGACCTTGCACCTGGAGCCACACCATGCAGCTGCAGACAATCAGCTACCTCAGACACAGAGCAGCGACTCCAAGCAATCCACTGAAGATGAACAGCAGGAGGACAACAAACAGCCCACAGACCACCCAGAGCATGGTAAAGAAGACGGAACAGATGCCTGAGGACATCTTTCTGGCCATAATAGCAGTAATCAACCGTACGGTAATATTACCTGGGGCAAAATGGGAAAGTATTTTGCACTTATGTTCCTGACCTTTCATGGGTAAGAACCCTTATGTGGTTTAATCACCTATGTACCAAACACCTTGGTTCATCCAAGAGCAACAGGGGTGGGCCAAGGAAGCATCATTACATAGGTGTCGCTACCCAGTTTCTCTTTTTTTTATGTCACTAATTCACACCACTACTCCTTTGTGTGCAAAATTAAAGAAGGGCTTCTGCCTTGCATGGACACCAAAGGAGGGTAGACAAACGTTATAACACATCTACTATCACCACTTGCTCCTAAGAGAGGTGCAGAAACATGTAATTAGACTTTGTCTATACAAAAAGAAATTGACAGCCAGTTTGGAAATTTAATTGTCATGGCTTGCGGGAAGAATATTCTTGCATAATATTATTCTACAATGTCATTATAATTTTTGATACTTTACAATAGCATATTGTACAATTAATTCAAACTTATAAACTAAATCTTTGAATGATTGGCAGTAATTTAAAAAGGACATGAAAGGACTTAATCCCTTCCACTGTGTGGATGGCCTTTTTGGATAGGTACCTAAGCATTCTATGTTGGACCTTTTTGCCATGAAGGGATCCTTTTCTCACAATCTAATTGCCCACAGCTGTTGCCTGAATTTTCTGTTCATGCTGAGGTTGAAGTCTTGTTTGTGGTGGCTGGTACCATGGATCTGTCTCTCACTCAATGGAGTGAACTGAGCCCTCTCTGGAGAAAAAACCTGGATTCCCCAAGATATGTGATCAAGTGCTGGGACCCCGCCAGCAGGCAAGGGGATCCCAAGGCGGGCACTGGGCGTGGAGGCCACGGGAGCACAGGCTGCTACCAAGGAGACAGAAATGAACCTCACATCACCCTGCTTGGCCCCTAAGGATGGCTGGTTAGCCAGAGACGGGTAAGATTCCTCATGGGAGGGACAACCTAAGACAGGCACAGTCGCAGAGGGGCCATCAGGAGAGAACATGGGGGCCAACAGAGGTGGGGCATAGAACCTCACCCCCCCCAGCATTGCAGGGGCTTGAACACTCACCCCTTTTGAGGGAGGTCTCCTGCCCTCTGGCTGCTTCACTTCCCATGCCCAGCCCATATCGGGACCCAGGTAACAGACAAAGATTTGGACCAGCCCAGATCAGACCAAGGCAACAAACAGAAACTTGGCTAACAGCAGCTACCCTATATCTAGCACCAGGGATGCTTAGGGCCTACTAAAAAATGCAAACAATCCTTTCCATTAATATTTACAGGGTAAACTAAGATTGTTGTTTGAGTATTAAATTTGACAGTAAATTAGCAGTCAAGTTTTTCAGATTAATTTCATTTGGCTAAAAGAAAATAGGTGAAAATTCTAGGAAATTTAATTGTACTGGATAAAAAGCTGTTCTTAAAGTATTAACTAAAATTTATATTGGTATTTCATTTCATGGTAAGATTGCTTAACATGCAATAAACCTATTATTATAAAGTTATCAAAACTGCATTATAAAATTTCCAAATGCCTCCATTTAATTCACAAAAAAAGGGGGATAGTGGAGCAATATCATGTAAGAAAAAATTATTCCTATAAGTACATTAAAGTTTTTTTTTATTTTAAAAATTATCCTAACAGTAAGACACCCATAAAAAACACACAAAATATCAAAGTAACCCAAAGGAAAATCGTTTGGGAAAAAATAAATAGGATCTCAAGTCAAAAGATTTCTTTATTAACTTTTGGTCGAGACTATGCTTGTGTATTTTCAGAAAACAACTTCAAAATCATGTGGATTCCTGAAACAGAGGAATTGACATGTGTGCTTCAACCATGAAGACAGGAAGAAAACAGTCCAGAGATGGAAGACGCTGACAACGCCTTGCCATGCTGGCAGTCAGCGGCTGTGCGTCACTGCAGGTTGCCCAGGACCAATCCAGAGAGGACTGGACCTGCATTGCCACCATATGTCCACCATCCAGAACTGAAATATCATGGCTGACATGTACATATAAGGAACCGTTTGGACATTGAAATTGGGACGCAAAAATGTTTGCCCAGAAAGAAACTTACTACAGATTGATTGATTTGCTTCTCAGTATGGCCATTGTTGCTTGTCTCATTTTTTATTCTTACCTGTTTATTTCTAGTCTGCAAATGCAAGATTTTTTTAAAGAAAAGAAAGGGGGGAGATGTAGGAAACCAGTCTAATAGAAAGATGTGGACAGGAAGTCCAGGAGCCTGGTAAACAACCTTAATTGCTCTGAAAGGACTGAGCTAAAAACATTGTTAACTGAAACACCTCTGTTTGTTCTTTGTGTATTTCTGTTGTTGGAATTTCCTGCCTGGGGGCTATGGGTGGATCCCATAGCCTTAATAAAAGGGATGGCCAGGCCAGAGCAAGAGGCAGTCTTTCCACTAGAGATTGGCTGCCGCCTGGCCCCCATTTCCCAAATTTATCCTTTTCTAAGTCTCTATTCACTGTGTGTGGCCTCCTCCAGACGTTGAACCCTGGCATTGGAAACCTGGACACGCGGGACGTGAAAAGGATTTCCACAGGGGGGAGGGGTCCCACAGAGGCGGCCACAGCAAGCAGATGGCCTGTGGGCTCCAAGGTACAGTCCCACAGCAAGCCTGGACTCTACTGAGTGAGGCTGGGCTGGGGGTGCTGAGCACTCAGACGGGCTCCTCTGGGACTGCTGACCTGTACCTTCCCCCTAAGGCCCTGAGTGTTCAGGGGCTGTCCACCAGTGACCACAGCTGGGGGCTGTATTCTCTCAGCCAGTGAAAGCAAAGAGAGCACAAAGCCCTCCCTTTCTCAGAGGCCCAATGCAGGGCAGAGGTGACATGTGTCATGCATCCCACTCCTGGGTGTCCTGAAGGCCCTCGGAGGGTGCCAGCTCTCGAGGGGGAGCCCGGACCTCCCTCAGCCCAGGCCGGAGAAACCCTCTGTAGGGCAGGCAGGGGGCTGCGCAGACAGTCTGTCTGTGGGAGCCCAGTGGCGTGCACCAGGGCGATTGCTGGTGTTTGCTGGTACAGCCACGCAGTTTTACTCAGAATATCATCCTGGGGGTAAAGGAGCATAAGGAGAACATGTCCCGGTGTAAATGACTGCTAAAGGACAATGAGATTATGCTGCCTGCAGGCAAACGGCTCGCTGGGACCACCCCCTCTTACACATAAACACAAGCACAGTTCCCAGTGCACAGGCAAGCCAGGCTGCTGGGTGCCACATGCCAGCATTGTTGTGGGCACTTTTATAGCATGGGCTCCATGACCCAGATTGCCCCCTTGCATATGCACACGCGCACACAGCATGTTGAATATGACCCGTGCATAATGGTGCAGTGGCTGAGACACGAAGCGTTTGTTATTCTACTTTCCGGCTGGATGTCACTGAGGGAGTAGCCTTGCAGCCTACATTCTTAGCGGCCCTCAGTTGCAGCCTGGCTCCTGTAATCTTTTCCAAATGCCACTTGTGTTTACCAGGCCAATGGGCTGGTCCTCTGGATGGGAAATCTGTTGCTCCTTTATTAGTCCTCACAATGGACCAAACCGGGCCGCTCCGCCCAGAACAGTTGGCACTGACCTGAGAGACATCTGCTGGCTTTGCTGCTCCAGACCCAAGGCAAAGGTGTCCCCCGCCCCCCCAGACCTGCCCCTCCTGCTAGGTCACAGGGTCTCTGCTCCAGAGAGCCCACCCTCGAGGCAGCGGCGGGCTGGCCTCCCTCTCCGGTCCTCGTCATCAGGGCCGCCACTCCCATGGCCCAGAGATGAGTCTGGGGATGAATGTCACCCAAGGTGGACTGTCGGACAAGCTGGGAAGGGTAGAGGCACAGAGCCCTGACAGCATCCCTCTACCCGCCCCTGCTGTCCAAAAGCTTGCACCACTCTTCCTCAAGCTGGTTGGCCCGTGGTTTCCATGGCGGCACCCAAGCTCCGTGACCATGATCACGTCAGACACCCTGTGTCCTCTGGCATGAAGGGGGAGATGGAGAATAAGCCATGGCTTTATTTTTCTGTACCCGGCTGGAAGATAGTAATGGTGTTATGCATGAATAGATTCTTGTCTTCTCTGAAATGACAAGGCTCGATGACGAAGACATTCTCTCCTGATCCTCTCCTGAGACACTGGTCTCCAGGGTGCCGGATAATCTGCTCCTTCCTGTGACAGGAGGGCCCCACCACAGCTGAGCTCCTCAGATGGAAAAGCTATTTTCTGAGAAAACAATTCCAGGGCTTCAGAGCCACTTCTGTGGAAACACCGCAGAGCCTGCCACTGCAGGGCAGGCTCCCCGCTGCGCTCGGCTCAGTCTCCCCATCCGAGTCTCGGGGCTGGAGCTCTCCTGAGTCCTAGGGGATGACCTGTCGCCAGTGTCTCTGCTTGTTTTCAACTTGCTGGTATGTGGATGAGGTTTTCCTTACCTTTTCAAATATTTACACATCGGAGGCCAGAAGCATGAAATTTGTCAAGAGCGGCCTCCCTCCCCCTGGCTGCCGGCACCAGCTTCTCTCTGGCACCGGGACCCGGGCTCCCTCACAGCCCGGCTTCGTCTGGAAGGATGTCCGGTCTAATTAGCATATTACCCTTTTATTATTATAGACTAGTGACCCAGTGCACGAAATTAGTGCACATTAAAAGGGGATTAATTAAAAGAGGAAATAATTTAATATTGCTATCTGCCCTTTCTCTATAACAGAAGTGTCAGAGATGAAAGAAAACAAGTAAAATGCATATGAAAATCTTCCTCCTGTCAGTGTCTGGGGCTCACCATGGGACCCAGAGTCAAGTCCCCACCCACCCACATGCACCTCAAAATCACATGAGACCCAGCCCTGGCTGGCCATCCCCCAGTAGGCTAGATCCAGACCCGGCCAGTCCCTCCCTTGTCAAGCTCTGCCAGGCAGGGGGTGTAGCCTCAGGTCCCATGGCCTGGTGCTGGTGCTGGGGGTGCAGCCTGAGTTCCCCTGTCAAGCCCTGCTGGGTGGGGGGCATGGCCTGAGGTCTCCCAGCCTGGTGCTGGGGCAGAGGAGCAGCCTGAGGTCCCTTAGTCCAGCACCAGGACGGGAAGTGCACCTTGAGGTGCCCTGTCAAGCCCTGCCAGGTGGGGGACACGGCCAAGGTCCCCTGTCAAGCTCCATGGGGGCGGGGGAGGGTGAAGCCTCAGGCCCCTGCTGATTGCTCATTAAGGCTCCTTTTGGGAACTTGGCCTCACCTGTGGGTGCAGCTATCTTTGTGATGGAGTGATGGTCAATTAGCATATTCCCTCTTTATTAGATAGGATAATATATAAATCCTCACCCAAGGGTCTGTTTGTATTAATTTTTTAGAGAGAGAACATCGATGTGAGAAGCATCAATTGTTGGCCTCCTGTCTGTGCCCAGGCTGCGCATCAAACTTGAAACCCAGGCCTGTGTCCTGATCAGAATTGAACCCACAACCTTTTGGTGCACAGGATGATGCCCAACCAACTGAAGCACCCAGTCGGGGATTAAAATAATATTTTGAACTGATGCTGGGGGAGGCTGAGTGGACGAGTGAATGGAATTGGGTTGTCTGTGGCTGGGCTATGGGATCAGGTGATGGGCACATTTTCTGCAACAAAGTTAACAAAACAAAGAAGGCAAAACAGGGACGCATTTTTCAAAGAGCGCTCTGGTTCTTGCCCATGAATGCGAATTGCCAGCCATCAGGGTGTCCTTCTCACTGTTAGAAACTAACTCTCAAATCAGTCATTGGGAATTTAGCTGCAGGCTAGGGCAATGCTCTTTTCTCTCAGTTTTTCTCACTGTGCAGTGAGCGGTGAGTCCGAAAGCAGAACCCGAGTGACAGGGGCGGGCAGCCAGGCTGGGCCCTGGTGCTCGTGTGCGGCCGAGGAGCAGGATGGCGCTTGCTTGTTCCCTTGCGGATCCCCGAGAAGCCTGCCTGCGGAGGAGGGGACAGGAGCCAGGTGGCCCTAGAGCATAAGCAGGTGGCTCCTGCGCTCCTTCCCGTGGACAATGGGCAGGATGCTGACCTGCCACTCAGGGCCATGCGGGGGGTTGGCGAGATGCTGGGGTGTCTGGGTAGCTGTGTATTGCCATTCCCCTCTGGATCTCCCCCCCCTCCCCAGACAGATGGGGACAGGGAGTCCTGTACCAGCTGTGCACGGGATGTAGCACTGGGGCAGATAGGATATAGCACTGGGACAGACAGGATGTAGCACTGGGGCAGACAGGTGAGGCTGGGTGGGACGTGGTGATGAGTCAGGCGCTGGGCCCCTCCTCATCAGCAGGTGGGCCTCGGGATGTGGGGATTCCACCTCAGTGTGTCCCATTGTGGAGAATTCTGTCAGTGGTGGACGGAGGGCTGGTCACCAGCCCCACTCACCTGGCACACAGATGCCCAGCAAAGGAGTGCAGGTGTAGGGGAGACATTGGCAGAGCATGGGAGTGGGAGGCCTCTGCTTCTCAGTCAGTGTTGCTACTCCCACAGTGCTCAGGGGGCCCACCTTCCTCACCCTGCAGTGTCGTCACCCCAACCAGTGAGGGCCGGGTTGATGGACACAGGCCTTGGGTGCTGATGGTCAGGAGTCCCCTGCTTGGGACACACCAGGTCCCCATGTTTGGTTTCCCTTCATTGGCCTCCAAGATGGCCTTCTGGTGGAGGTGGCCGGGGCCGGAGGCTGCCAGGAAGTCATTGGAAGAGACCCGGCCCCACAGGAGGGAGAGTGTGGATGGAGATGCATCTCAAGCGTGACCTGGCTCTGCTGGGACTGGGCCAGGGGTCTCCCTCAGTTTGTCCATGCCAGAAGCCTTGTCTGTCTGTCTGAACAGCTGAGCCAGTATCCTTATGCCCAGGATGGTGTCTGCTCCATTGCAGCTTCTCCACAAACTCTGATGCTTCACGGAGAGAGGTTAGGGTGACAAAGGGAAGCTGGTGGTCAGGCCTGGGGGCATATCAAGGCTGGTCCTGTGTTCAGGGAGGGGGCGAGGCTTGGGGAGGTGGGGCTTGGTGCTCTGAGGACTGGCTCTGGCTGCCTGCTGCCTCAGAGGACTAACTGCTAGAGGGAGGTCCAAGGCATTTTTTTTCAATGGGAAGTTAACTTTTTTTTGTTTTTGTTTTAATCCTCACACGGAGATATCTTTTAAATGACTTTTAAGAGAGTTGCAAGGGGGGAGAGGGGAGAGAGAGAGAGAGGGAGAGAGAGAGAAACATCAATGTGAGAGACACATCGATTGGTTGCCTCCCACACACACACTGATTGGGGCAGGGGGTCAAACTTGCAACCCAAGTACGTGCCCTTGATGGGGAATTGAACCTACAATCCTTTGGTCCGAGGGCCAGCTCTCTAACCTTTGAACCACACAGGCCAGGGAGGGTATCTGTTAATGAGCTTTTCTATGAATTTTATTTTCCAACTTCTTCTCTGATGTGTTTTCATGCTGATAAGTGCTCATTGGGTTATTTTAATAAATTAGTGAGTTTCTCAGAAAATAACAGGCCTCCCTCCCTGCTCGCTTGGTGCCCTAGCCGTCCTTAGAATTCCCAGGTGTTGGGGTCATGTTGGGGACTTTCCTGGGGTGGCACTGGCCCTGGGTGAGCATCTGCCTTCCAGGTTCCAGCCCCAGCGCAGGTGCAGGTGGCGGGCCCTGTCCTTCTGCACCCAGCCATCCTCCCAGGTGCGTGTCCCATGATGTGGCTTGACCTCCACGCTGCTCTTGGGGAATGGAGGCTGCTGGAGAGGTGCTGCACCCCAGATCTCAGGGAGGGGAGTGGGAAGCTCCTTTCTTCAGGGTCCTGGGATCTGCTCCCTGGCCGGCCCCCGGGTGACGTGGGAGAGCGTTACACTGGCCCCACAGTGAATGCGTGTCCCATGGTCTTCGCCTCATTGCCCAGGTTCCTTTGCTCTCCTGCTGCCTCCTCCCCAGGTTTTGCTCAAACTTGACTTTCCCACTGGCCTGCCTGCCTGGGTGGCTGAGGGCTGGTGCTGGGCGCTCTGACCCAGGCAACATGCTGCACCACGCACATCGTGTCTCCTGGGCGGTCGGCCCTCCGCCATCCTCTCGGGCCTTGAGTGTGTGAGACTGAACGGGCAGCGGTCCAGACTGGGAGCAGTGCCCGCCCCTCCTGCCTTCTCTGCGGCCCTACATAGTCTGACCCTCTCCCCACCCCGGCACCACCGGGACCTGTCCCTGGTAACACAGCTGATACTAGTTCAGACTGAAGGGCCAGCGGCTGCCAAGACAACACACCCCTTTTCTTTATATCCTGTCCCAAAGACTGTTTTAAAGAATAGCCCGACTGTGGAATGATGGCCAGCTGACCATGAAGGGGCATCACACAGAGCTCCCGGGGTTCAAAATCAAAAACAGAGCTTGGGGTCGGGCTCCTCCCCTCCCACCTCCGCCCCTGACACACCAGCTTTCATCCGCTGCAGTGGAAATGCCATCCCCTCTCACCTGGGGAATTCGCTGACTAATAAACTCCATCTTTGCAGTGTCTCTCAGCTGCGTGGGAGAAAGGCTCATTTGAGCTGGGAATTGGGTGGGGAGACGCAGCTCAGCTGGCTGTCCGCTGCCCCGTCCACAGGAGTTAGGAGATGGCTGCAGCAGGTGCGTGGTGTCACAGGCCTGTGCATCTGCTTCCCATTCGCGTCCTCATCACGCACCCGCCGCCTGCTGGAAACCCCCGAGCCACGGGAAGTTTGGCCTTGTCTCTGGTGCGTGTAGCCGGAGCGAGGGCCTGGCCGGTTCACCCACTGCTCCCACTGCTCCACCTGCTATCGCCCAGCACCCCTCGGAATGAATGATCAAGTTCTGAATTAGATGCAGCAGAAAGCAGGTGCGCGGGAGCTGGTTGGGAATAAGAAGTGTTATACCTAGAACAGCCACTAGGCGGTCATCGCAGCACCTTTCTATCGCGCCAGTGAGTCAGTCCAGATGATCCAGGTGCGAGTTACCATCAGGAGCACCCACTCCCAAGCTCATCTTTGTGCCCCAAGGAGCCACACACACAGGACAGGTGTCTCCCGAGCACAGCCTTCCTCCAGGGACCACCCACCTCCGCCTCGGAGTCCCCGGACAACCAGATGGTGGCCATCGAACACCTGTGCCCAGGCTGGTCCTCAGAGCTGTGCACAGACGAATGGATTCATCCTCACCTGTGTGAGCACCTGTGACCAAGTGGTTGAACCTCAAGCATGACGCTCAGTGAGCCAGCCAGAGCCACATGGCCACTACTGGGTGTGGGCTCTGATTATAAGAAATATCCAGACTCAGGAATGGCCGGAGGATTGGGGTCTTTCTGCTGTAGTGGAGGTGTCCTAGCTGACTGCAACAGTAGTTGCACAGCTGTGAGGACTGGAGCCCACTGCACTGTGCCCACTGGGCCATTCGCCGTCCTTAAAGAAGGTGAGCTTTAAACAGTCCCAGGCCAGCCTGGACCTTGCTCGAGGGTAAAGACGGAAGTGAGCGAGTCCAAGTTCTGGCTTCTGCCAGATCCTGGGGTCCAATCCTATGAGGGGGACCAAGGGCCTTCCATCGGGGAGAGGGTGTCGGGAACCTAAGAAGGCCCCAGATGCTACCTGTGGATTAGCCCCAGTGCCTGTCTGAGGCCCCTGCCACCCTCTGGCTGGGCCTGGGCTCCCTGTGGCTCAGCATGAGGCCCAACCCCGAGCAGGCACTCCTTCCCAGCCGCCGGGCCGTTAGCTCCGCGCTCACTGCGCAACCCCACGCCTCCCGGGTTTCTGCTGGATCAGGTTTTGTGGAGGGGCTGGCATCCGCCCCACAGTCAGAGGTGCAATTCCAGGGGAGTGGAAGGAAGAGACCCTGTGGTGGCTGCACGCGCTCCTGTTGGACCCCTGCTGGGCAGAGATGGCCTAGCCGCCTGGCAGGCAACCTGACACACCGGGCGTGTCTGTGCTGCCCCCTTGTGTCCAGTGACTACAAACTCGGATCTCACCCCCACTGCCAGCACCACCAGCACCGCTGGCAGGGACGGTGGTTGGGCTGCTGGGCTCAGAGCTCACACTAGAGGTGGTACCAGGGGAGCCAGGCGCAGTGGACTCATAAAACACCCATCAGCTCGACCCCAAGCTGGGGAAGGAAGAGCATGCCCCAGCAGGTTAGTGGTGCAATGAGACAGGAGAGAGTTTAAAATACATATGTTGTTACTGATTTTTTAGAGAGGGAGAGGGAGAGGGAGAGGGAGAGGCAGAAACACCAATGATGAGATAATCATGGGTCTGCTGCCTTCACACTGGGGACTGAGCATGTACCCTGACTGGCAACTGAATTGTGACCTCCTGGTTTCTAGGCTGGTGCTCAACCGCTGAGCCACGTGGCCGGCAGGGGGTTTGCTCAGGGCACAGCCCTGAGCACTCGAACACACCTGGGCCAGCCCCGCCCTCGGTGTTGCAGCGACTGGGGTGGGGCAGAGCTGATGCCTCGAGGCACCTCCAGCCCACAGTCCATGTGCCTCGGATTGCCACGCCTGACCCTCCAGGAGATGAAGCCCCGAGTGACCCCGGAGCCACAGGCCAGAGGACACCCAGGAGAGCTGAGCTGTGCTCAGGGCCAAGTGGGACCCGAGGCTGCGGAGAGGAGGGACATGGTCCAGGCAGAGGGGTCATGGGCCCAGCCTGCAGGTGTTGGGGGATGAAAGGGTCCAGAGCTGGCTTCTCACTAGAGGCACCATGAGAGCATCCTTATGGGGGGGATGGGACAGGACGGGGGACAAGATAGAGGATAGTGGGGAGAAATGGGGAGCCACTTGGGCAGGAGGGGAGAATATATATGAGAGGAGTTTGGGGGTGAAACAGGGGAACAAGGACCCCAACTGACCAAAGAACTGAGGGGTCACAGTGGACAGGATGGGAAGGCAGAGGCTGAGGCAGGAGGCGGTCCTGCAGGTGGGGTGGGTTTGAGGGAGTCTCCAGGGCCTGGCAGCCCAGCAATGGGCGTGGGTGAGATTGTGGGGAGAGGCCCGATGGAGCTCTGGCGACCCCAATGTTATGATCTTTCACCTGCAAGTCCCTGACGAAAGAGACCCCTGCCTGGGTGGGGAGGTGGCAGTGAGGAGCCTCCTGAGAGCAGAAAGCCATCGTTTGCTTCCATTCTTCCAAACACCGTGGAGTTGACAGCTGAACTCCCAGCAGCTGAAATGATGCAGTGGATGTAAGCGGGTCATTGCCCGGCCTGGTCAGCGCAACATCAGAATCCATGTTTAGGGAAAGAGTGACCCGTGCTGAGGTTCCTTTCATCTTGTTTTATGAACGATAGGTGGGCACACACCCATGCACACACACATACACATATGCCCACACATACACTTTCCCTGTGCCAGTGGCAGTGAATGAAGGTGAAACCTGGAGTTGAGGACCCAGGTGGGTGTGGGGCCTAGAGGGAGAAGACTACTGATCATGGGAGGGAGAACTGGCAGGGGGGACACCCCGGAAACAGGCTCGCCTGGCAGCCCTCGCAGATTCCCAAAAGCCCACACGAGGGATGTGCAAAACCACCGAACTTTGCAAATTTATAGAGATAAAGCACACCAATAGGGACATGGTTTTAAAATATTAAAATATATTTACACACATAATTTTGACTGAGGACATCAGGAAACAAACATCCTGTGAAAGTCCAGCGCCCTCCGGCGAGCAAGCACTGGCTCAGCGGGTAGGAAACCGATTCTAGAAGTGTTTATGCAAATGGCCCATAAACATATACTCCCGTCCCACCAGGGTGTGCGGCGAGGACAGTAGGTGACAGCAGGTTTGAATACGGAACTGGCTCCTTGGAGAGCACAGCCCGGAAATGGCGTCCCACAGACAAGCAGGACAAGCAGGAAGTCAGGGCTGTGCAGGGGATGGCGGAGGCACCAGCAGGCCGGCACTCATCGGGGCCACGCTTGGTGCTTCCCACCAGCGGTGACCCCTCCCTGGGAACCGAGGACCGGAGTCAGCACAGCGCCAGCAGGCAGCGAGGCCGTCGACGCTGTCCGCTGTGCTGTGTCCGCGGGGAAAGGCCACCGAGTGGGAGACCAGGTCCGGGAGGCAGAGGCGGCGCTTCATCAGGAGGGGCCGCCACACTCCCCCAGCGCATTTCCCATGTCTTTCAGTCCTTTCCTTGCCGCCTTCAGGGCTCCTGCCTTGAGCGCCCCCTTTCAATCTAAGGGGAGATTTTCTAAGAGTCCTCAGACTGGGAGCAATCAGTGGAGGGTCAGCTCCTCTGTGGAGAAGCTAGCTGGTGGTTTTTGGGAGTGCTGAGTGCTGGCCCAGGTCCAGTGGGTGGGCTGGCATCAGACGTTGCTCTGGAGGCCTGAGGGGGCACCGTGAAAGTCCGAGGGGCTGTCCGAGGCCGAGGACTGGCTGGGCAGAGAAGCTTCCAGGCCCTGGGGAGGCCCCGGCAGGGACTTGTAGAGGACATACGCAGCGGTGAAGAAGAGGAAGCCCAGAACCTGCAGAGAAAGGGGCTGCTGGACCAGAGCTGCCCACTCAGGCCCTGCACGTCCAAGCTCCTCTTGGGGCTCTCAAGACCCCCCACTCTGACAAGAAGACCCCCTTTTCCTGCACAGTGAGTGCCCAGCATGGACACCAATGCTGTTAGTGAAGGAAGGAAAATGCATTTGACTAAAAGCAGAGGCACTGGATAGGGGGCTGAACAATGCCCCCAAAGCTACATCTGAGTCATGATCCCCAGAGCGTGTGGACAGGGCCTTTATTTGGAACAGGGTCTGGGTAAGATGTGATTAAGGAACTTGGGATGAGGGCTGACTGGATGGGTGGTCCCCAGGCCAGTATGTTGTCTTTGTAAGAGAAAGGAGACAGAGGTTTGTCGCAAATACATTGGGGGTGTGTGTGCTGTGAACATGGGGCAGAGATGGGATGACAGATCTACAAGCCAAAGGTTGCTGGCAGACAGATGTTCCAGGAACCAGCCTGCTCCGTGGGGAGGGCATATCTCTTTAAAATCATTCTGGGCTGTTCTCCAGAGCTCCACCAATCCCTGGTCACAGTTGGCTATTGTTACACTAATCTGAAGGAGATAAATCAGGGACAGCCAAACTATGTTGGAAACCCCTCAGGAAAAGGTCCTGCCATGGAGACAGGCCCTAGGCTTCCTCTTATTGGGAGTCCTGAGCCTTTCCCTCCCACAGTAGGTCCAAGCACTGGTCTGGGCCTCACTGGGCGCATATGCCCAGCGTGGGGGCAGAAAGTTTCCATCCATGGCTTGAAGCAGAGGGTCTGGCTGAGAACGAGGAAGGCACATTAAAGCCACGTGGCTCAGGGGCCGAGCACACCGACCGGCCTGCACGTGCCCCGGCTGCCAGGTTTAATTCCTCCAGAGCCCGAGCGGCCAGAGCCACAGGCACACCCGAATGCTGTGGCAGAGACCCCAGAAGTCAGGGAGCCCTCTGACCCCGGGGCTGCAAGCTCAGGCCGTGACCCAGGCTGGCTCTCCCAGTCACCACAAAATCAGGGCCCCAATGCCAGCTCTAGACGGGGAAGGACATGCTCTGTAAAATGGGCTTCGCTGCTGGGAGGCCCCAGGGGAGTGCCCTGACCCTCTGCTGCTAGAAGATTCCGGGCTTCCTCCCTCAGCCCACCCAGCAACCCACCTGCTCACCTTATACACCAGCCCAGCGATGAGCATATACCGGCTCATGGCTGCGTTCTGGTACAGAAAGCAGGAGCCCTGCTGGTCACACTGCTCCTGCCACAGCAAGCAGGCCTTGTCAATCACCCAGCCGAAGGCGATGGGCCCTGGGATGCCCCCTGTGGAGAGAGGCCCACTCAGAACCCCAACATGCCCAGGCTCTCAGAAAGGGGACCTTGGCCACTGATGTTCCCGGGGGGCGGGCGGGGGGGGGCATGAAGGGGGCCTAAGTGTTCCTTCTCTGGGGACTTGGCTGCAGGCCAGGACATTTCCTGTGACCCCCCCACCCCCACCCCCTGCAGGGAGCTTTTGTGTTAGTGAGGAAAAGGCACCCTCTGGGCAAAAAGTGACATGGGTCCCTCTAGTGGAGCGTTAGGGAATGGCGTTCTTCCCAGGTGGGCACAGGCCTGGGTGGGGAGACACTTGCCAGGTGCCCTGTGCAGTGAGTATCATGCCCAGCTGTGCGTGGCCCCTCACACTGCACGGTAAGTACCTAGAGTCCTAACCACGATCCACTGGATTCCCAGCGCGAAGGACCTCTGCTGGTCGCAGACGCACCTGAACCAGAAAAAGCATGTCAAAGTCCAGGGAAGTGTTGCCGCCGCCAAGTCACACCCCCAAGCCCACAGCCAGGTCCTGGCTGAGCTCCAGGCCGCACTGCCACCTCCCCAGGTGGAAAGACCTCAGAGAGGCGCAGCTCTTTCTCGCCATGGCCCCTGCCTGAGGGCCCAGCAGGGACCCTCGACTCTGGGAGCTCCGCTGGAGGCTCTGGAGGGGAGGCTCCCGTGCTTACCGTAGGGTTGCCGTCAGCGCGGGAATGCTGCTGAGGAATGTAAAGGTAATTACAACGAATATGAAAACCAGAAGGAGGGGCTTGCTCTGACAAGTTGAAGTGCATTTCCCTGCAGTAGCATGGCCAAAACCAGAGGAAAAATTCTGAAGGACACACCTACAGTCTCGGTACACCTGAGGAGCGCAACAACAGCGCTGATTACAGGAGGAAGGAACAGGGGCCCTCCCAGCTCCGGGGCGAAGAAGGACGGGATGCGGGCAGGGGCTGCACTCACCTTCGGGCCACCAGGGCCGGGCGCGGCCACCTCCAGGCAACCCGCATGGCAGGGCGAGTAGTACATGAGGCCGTCGGAGCCGCACACGGGGCTGTAGTGCCCGGGCCCACAGCCGCAGGCAGCGTTACAGGCGGCTGTCAGCTCCAGGCGGCCCCCAGGCAAGATGCTGCAGTGGGAGATGCAGGTGGTGGGCGGAGGCCGGTGCCAGGTGGCCTCTCCCATGAACCCTGACTGGCGCACGGGGCCCTTACCTGCTGTTGCGGTGGGTCGTCACGCCCACCATGGGCGTGTTGGGGCAGTGTGCGAAGAAGACCAGGATGGCCAGCAGGCCGGTCAGGGAGCAGGTCAGGCAGAACTTGATGATGCTCGAGCCACGGAGCTTCAGCTTGTTCACGAAGAAGCCACCCAGGAAGGTGCCGCCCCCACCTGCTGGCACCACCAGGTACCCTGTGAGAGGGGAGAAGGAGCTCAGCCAGTAGTGGTTCAGGATGTCCTGGTGCCTGGGGTGGCCGGATCCGGCCGCATCTTATTATCCCTGTTTTATAGACGGGGGCGTGGAGGTGCTGTCCGGATGGCAGCGCTGGGCTTGCAGTGGGCCGGGGCCTGACCAGTGCTCTCTGCCACTGGGGGGAGCCGAGGTCCATGGCAATTACCCATCCACAGCCTCTACCTAGTCCAAACTCAGGGACATTGGAAGCCCGTGGCCCTGGCGTTCAATATGAAGATGAGATTAGGTGATGGGAGTGGGGGCTTCAAGGGGCAGCAGGCAACCAGAAAGCCCGGGCTCAGGGTGCCTACCTCCCCAGCACTGACCAAAGCCAGCTCTGGGGCAGGAGAGAGGGTTCCAGAGAACACGACTGGTCCAGGGGCGTCCGTGCAGGGAGAGGGCCCTGAGGGGAAGGGAGGCAGTTGTGGGTGGGGTCTGGGTATATGGAGCTGGCTGAGAGGTGGTGGTAGTTGGAGGAAGGGGGTGGAGCCCTCTAATCCATGGCTCCCCCACATGCTGGGAATGGGAACCTGAGAGGTGCCGGGTGGAGTGGCCTGGGTGCCGCTCCCCACCTTGCACTCACTCATGGCTGACCTTGTGCCCTATGACCTCTCCCCATCAAAGAGGCTGCCCCTGGGGCAGCAGTGGAAAGAGCCACACTCTCCTGGGAGGGCTGCCTGTTCTGGCCACAGAGCGCCTGCCACCGGGAGGGTCCTCGGAGGCCCTGGACACTGGGTGTCTAGCTCTGGGGGATGATGCACACCGAGGTCCTGGGTGGCGAGTGGGAGGTGTCGGCAAGCTGGAGCCCACCCTGGCCCTCCCAGCTAGAGGGACCCAGGGCAGCTGGCTCTACGGGGTCCTCAGAGACCGGCCAGCACGCTGTGCATGCATGTCAGTGCGCCTGAAGCCCCGGGGTGGACGGTGCCAGGTGCCTTGCCTGTAGCCTAGACGCTTGTTCTGGGGCTCTCCCTTCCTGGGCGGGCCACATGGGAGCAGCAGTGTCTGGGCTTATCCAGAAGGCACTCTCCAACACCCCATGCCCATCTGAGAACTGCTGAAGAGGCTGTGGACCCCTGGAGGTTCAGGGACTTATCTCACCAAACAAGGTGGCGGCTTCCGAGGCGCTGAGGCTGAACTGGGACTCGAGGAACTTGGGGCCGAATGTGGACATGCCAGCAATGAGGGTGGCCTCAGTGGCCCCAGCCAGGCAGAGCAGGATGAATACGGGGTTCTTCAGGAGGAGCCAGATGGAACTGGGAATGGAGACAAAAGAGAAGGTCAGGGTGGGCCAGAGCCAGAGTGTGAGGCAGCCACGGCTCCTGAGGCCATCGTCCTTCCCACCTGAGCTCACCGAGCCCCAGTTCTGTGAGGAACAGAGTTGGTTGTCAACGAGCAATGATTTTTTCCAGAGACACCAGGATGTGTTTGGCTGGGCTGTGGCCGGGAGTGACTGGCACAGGATTCTGAGCTGGTGGCGAAGCTGCGGTCACTGACTACAGAAGAGCCTTATCGCCGCCTTGGCCGGAGCTTGGGCTTTGGTGTGAGGGACCTTGAGTGACCCATGTCACTGTTTTATCAGCTCTGGGGGCAACTGTTGCCATGTTGCAGACTGGGCGGGCCCCTGGGAAAGGGGAACGGGGCACTGAGGGTGGGGTTCCGCAACCAGCAGCTCTGGGAAGGGGGCAGGAAGCCCCGCAGACTTGGACAGAGAGGCCCTCCCTGGAGCCCAGTGGGTTTGACCGGCTCTACGGCTCCGCCTGGTGTACACTTGGGGTGAAGACAGGGGCCTGAGAAAGGGTGCTGGTGTTGGTGTTATCGAACCTGGCCACTGATTCCCTGGTGGACCCATTTTTGAGGACTGAGAGAACTCGGAGCCCTGCACAGCCTGTGGGACCACGTGGCCATGGGTCCGGCTATGGAGTAGAGGGTTTGGGGAGCGTCGTATGTGGGCCGTGAGCCTGGAGGCGCTGGTGTCATGCTCCTAAGCTTTGCTGGGGAGGTGTCTGTCCAGTGTCACTGTGTCAAGACTGAGTGCTAGGCCCTGCTAGAGTGGGGTTCTGCACGCCACTAGGGGTGCAGCACTGTTCAAATGTGAGACACTCAGAAACTGTTAAGATGTCATGAGAGCCTGGCGGGGGGCTCAGCTGGTTGGGGCCACCCTGTGCACCACAGGGCTGCCAGTTCGGTTCCCCGTCAGGCACACACCTGGGTTGCAGGTTTGAGCCCCAAGTAATGAGCGTATGGAAGGCAACCGATGTATGCTTCTCTTACATTGATGTTTCTCTTCATCTCTCTCTCTCTTCCTCTCTCTAAGCATGTCCTTGGGTGAGGATTAAAAAAAAAAATCAATGGCACTAAATGACATTATTGAGGGAGGCAAAATGTGGGATGGAAACAGACACAAAACCCCTGTGAGGTCTGGAAACCGAGGGGCTGGGCCTCTGCGGGCAGCCAAGGCTCCAGCTCACGGTTTTTCTCTGCACTCGTTCTCCCCCACACCCTGTCCCTCTTAGCCATGGCAGCAGCATCTGGGGCCAGCACAGAAGTGTTGGCCAATGGCTTATGTTACTGTCCCCAGAAGTGGTGAGGGACACAGGCTGGGGTGGGACAGCCTCACTCTCATACCTTAACAGCAAAGCAGGTCCTGTGACATGTGACTAATGTGTGGCTGACAAGTGGCTCTTGGTGCCGCCAAAGGGCTCAGGGCTGCTCCCTAAAGGCCTGAATGGCGCCTGTCTTGGGGGTCTCCTGCCCGCACGCAGCCCGGTCACCCTCACGCCAGCATCTGTCACAGCCACTTGGACCACCATGACCCTGAGATGCTCCTCTCAGAGGACGCGGGTTTGAGCAGCAGGCCTGCAGGGCCACAATTCCCCGTGGCGCCAGCCCTCGGAGCAGGTGGGAGGGGCCGCCTGGTGAAGGACACCCCCATTTGTCTTTCCAGACGGGGTGACTTGTTTAGCTGAACTCCGAGCAGCCCTCACTCCAATGCGGAACCCAGTGCCTGCAAAGCTGGCTTTTTCACTAGGTGCTGGGAAGGCCATGGACAAAATGCCGTCAGAGTAGGTGTGGCTGGCGGGGCTCTGGCGACTCGGGGCTGCCGGACACCCCAGCACCTTCTCCGCCAGGCACAGGTCTCAGGTCCAGTTTGTGTTCTTTGGGAGGAACAGCCGTGTGGCCAGTCCCTCCCTGCCTCACCCAACCAGCCTATGCGCTGGGGCCTTGGCTGGGCAGGAGGGAGGCTCTCCTGAGTGGCCAGCACACTCCTTGTTTCTTTTACCTGCAGGACGTGCAGCTGAGATTTGGCTTGAATTTACTCAGAGAACTAGTTCACGATTTGACAGGCACATGCACGTTTTCTGACCAACAGCTGGTCTGGAAACTGAGCCTGGCACAGACTTCCTGTTGTTGGCTACCTCCCTGGGCCACTAGGGCAGGCCCAGTGCCCAGCATGGTGCCAGCTGGGAGTGTGCCATGAGACAATGCTCCCACCCCTGGCCGGTGTGGACCTGGGCCACCTTGCCTGTGGGGGGCACCCTCCTGAGTGGGTGGCTCTGACAGGAAGTGGGGAGGGGACAACAAGCCCTAGCTGGGTAGAGACCTTTGTGTTGGCTCTGCTGCCCTGGGGGGCGCCCTCGGCTCTGAGCCTCTTTACCCTCCGTGTGGAAGACAGGCGTCCGGCTCGCTCCCACTGCCAACGGCCTGGGCCCAGGGGCTGTCAGACGGCCACCAACGGGCTCCGGACACCGCGGGGTGGGGGTGCTGCTGAGCAGGAGACCCCCGTGGAAGGCCCGATCCTGGGCAGAGGGGACCTGGGCAGCCTTGAGCCCCCAAGACCCAAGTCCTGCTGAGACCCCAGCAGTCCAGGCAGAGCTCTATATGTGAATGAGGATAGCAAAGCAAGACCTTGTCCCACAAGAGAGGGGAGACACGAACAAGCTGTGCACATGGCTGGGCGGGGCAGGTGCAGGGCAGCGAGGGCCCGGGCCCGAGGGCGGAAGGATGGCGTGAGCCTGGAGCCCATGAGCCGCGTGCAGGCGACACTTAGTGAAGTGGTGGGAGGATGCAACCTGTGGCCGGTTAGGGGCGACTCTTGGGGCACGGCCTGAAGTCAGTGTGTGCCCCTGGGGACCAGGGGTCATGAACTAGGGGCTGTGCGCTCACCATGTGGCTCCTGAGGGTCACTCCAACACTCCTAGCTAGTTTGGGGCCAAAATTTTGTGTGTGTGAGACCCCCAGAGGGTCTCCAGGACACACGGGCCTGGGCGAGAGGCGCATGGCAGATGATCACCCCCCCAAATTCCTTACAGAGGCAAGTCTCTGATGGTTTTCCCAAAGCCGGGGCTGCTGGCTGCCTTGGGGCTTCTGTCCTTCAGCTGGTGCATCTCAGAGGCTCTCACGGCCACGCAGCGCTGGGAGCCTGGAGGGACAAGACGCCGGAGACTCAGGGCCCGCAGGGCTGGATGGCTGTGGACGGAGGGCGTGCGGACCCGCCCGGCAACAGAGTGGGGCACAGATAGCAGACAACCTGGCACCACTGAAACCAGCCTCTGCCATGGCCCCCGGGGAGGGCACACAGCTGGCCGGCCTGCCCTGCAGGATGAAGGACCCGGCAGACACCATATCTGGACTCTCCTCTGCATCTCAGTAGCTCACACAACGAGAGGGGCTTGCACACTAGGGGGCGGGGCGGGGGAGGAGGGATGTGGCGGAAGGAAGGGGAAGCACCCACCTGGCAGCCGCCGTGGGTAGCCGAGAATGGGAACCGCAGTGACGAAGGCAGCGGCTCCGGTGCCCAGGAAGCCCACCCACCAGGCACCAACCCACAGCGGGCTCTCGGTGGTCAGCTCGGTCCTGTGGGACAGGGCAGTGGGGTCAGCATCCAGGGCACGTGAGCTGGTGTCCCTTGACTTGCTGGTCCACGCAGGCCAGTGGGAGGGTGTAGGGTGAGGGACACAGCCCCACCTACCTCTTGCACAGAACGTGCATATTTGACAACCAATTTAGTCAACCTGAGGCCACAGGTGGCATTTGTGCCAGGGCAGAGGCACGCCATCTGCAGAGAGAGTCCAAGGGTAGCCAGCAGCGCCCTCCTGCTTCTCGGAAGGCGTTAGGAAACCACCGAGACGGTGAGGGCCGGGAGCACAGGGCCGCCTCTGAGCCCGTTGGCCACAGGACACCCTCCTTCCTGCTCCCTCCTCTCGTCTCTCTGTGTCTGTCTTGATAGCTCCCTCTTTCCCTCTCTCCTCTCTCTCCTGCTCAGATTTACAAAAACATAGTATCACAAGCAGAGTATGCCAGGAGTAAAAGAAATGCTCTGTGACGTAACAGGCAGTGCAGAGTTGGGCTTCACCCATCGTGGCACAGCGCTCCTAATTCTTTGTAATTTCTTGGGTGACAGCAATGTCTGCTCGGATGTGGCCACTGTTGGTGGGTCCCTTGAGAGCTCTGAGGGGGCCTGGTCACCAGAAACACCACCCACGAGGTCAGCAAGTGGCAACTTTTGGTCCATACTGACTCCGGTGGTAGTTGACCACAACGGGCAATGAGTTAACCAACCACCCTACAGAGTGAAGCCACAAACACCCTGACAGAAGGGGGCGCTGTGATGGAGCTAGGAGGTCGGCACCCAGAGAGGGTACGGAGCTCTGCCCCTTCCCACACCGCACACCCATCTATTGCAGTTGTTTCCTATCAGGTCTGCAACCCACTTGAGCAAATCACTGAGCTGAGGGGTCCT
This sequence comes from Antrozous pallidus, assembly GCA_027563665.1. NCBI lineage: Eukaryota > Metazoa > Chordata > Mammalia > Chiroptera > Vespertilionidae > Antrozous > Antrozous pallidus. The sequence continues at coordinate 1,291,927 of CM050518.1, forward strand.
GGGAACCTGCATGTTGATCCCACAGTGAATGGAAGAGAACCTGGTGTCTTTTCGGGGGGGGGGGGGGCGGGGAATCTCATGGGACTGAGCCCTGATCCTATGGGGTCTGAGCTGATACTGGAGAGTCAGGGTGAGAATGCAGTTGGATTTGGGACAGCTGGTGTCTGGGAAGCGCTTGGCGTGGAGGAGCCCCCGGAGGAGAATCTCACGCCGGCAGAGGTGAAGCCCCTCTGTTCTGCAGACACCGAGGCCTGGCCTCCTGCGGCTTGGGGCTGTCCTCCACTCCGTTCCCGCCCCAGCCTGTTCTCAAAGCCACACAGATGCTCCACCCCACGCCCCTCCCTGGGCCTAGCGGGTCCTCTTGTGATTCCTGTGCCCGTCACTCACCGCCGGCCGAGTTCCGTGTAAACGTTCAGCAGCGCGCCTCCGATCAGGTAGCCAGCCGCGGGGCCAAGGATGGCCGCGGTGTAGAAGATGGCTGCAAGGGAAGCAGGGCCATCAGGGGGCTGCCACGCCTGCTGCCCGCCAGCTCAGTGTGACACTCAGACCCAGGCCCCCCGGGGAGCGGCCCACCCACACCCGCACTGACTGCCTGCCCGCTGCTCGGATGCCTCCCTTGAAACCAGAGCCTCCACTGTGCCTGAAGCCTGACTGGGGTCAACATTTTAAGGGGATTTTAAAACATTTCTCTCAGAACCAACCGCAGATGCCACTGGGAGTCCTCCCCTCGCCTCGGAGCGCTGAGGCCATGAGCGGCCACCGGCAAAGTGCACAGGAGGGGCCAGACTCTGAGCAGACGCCCATCACACTGCCTCGCCCCAGCCCCTGCCAGCCTCACTCACCAATGTAGACAGGCGAGTAGCTGGACTTGACGTTCTCATCCAGATAGGTGACCCCCAGCGTGTAGAGTGGCGTGGCACCCGCGCCGTGCAGAAACTGGCCCAGCATGAAGACGAGCCGGTAGCCGGACAGGCTCGAGGCGCGGTGCCCGCACGCCACGCTGCGGTTGGCCCGGCACAGCCCCAGGCCCTGGTCCACCTCCGCCTGGTAGGGGCGTGTGGCGAAGTGGGGCAGCGCGAACACCAGCGAGCCGGTGCCCATGAGCAGCACACCCCAGCCTAGCCAGCGGGGCTTGTGTCCACTGCCCCCAAAGTAGCTGACGAAGGTGAGGCAGAGGCAGGCGGCCAGGTCGTAGGTGCTGACGATGAGGCCGCTGTGGTAGCTGTGCAGGCCATAGCGCCGCTCGATCGAGGTGATGACCGTGTTGACGAAGCCGTTCACGGTCATGCCCTGCAGGAAGGAGGCTGCGCACAGGAAGCCCAGAAAGCCCCGAGGCGTGTTGAGGGCCTGCAGGCATTTGGGGGTGAAGGCCCGCCAACCACACTCGGAGCTCTGCGGCCCAGGGGCCGTGTAGGGGGCGCCGTGCTTCCGGGGCCTGGGCTGGCACAGAGGCTGGCTACAGGAGTCCTGGGGGCTGTGGGCGGCCGGACGCAGGGCACCCAGGCTCAGGGGCGCGCCCAGGGATGCCCGCCTGCTGGAGGGGGTGTGGCCACGCCTATCATCCAGAGCAGAGGGTGGGCTGGGGAGCACCGGCTGCAGCATGGAGACAGAGGGCTTGTCCCCCATCACGTGCTGGGGCATTTCTCCCAGGAGAGTCAGTGATCGTATTCCAGTGCCCGGTCTGTTCTGTGAGAAGATGTGGTGAGCAAACTGCACCGACCCAGGAGCACACTACCATCTCCAGATAACACCCCATCCACCCTGACCCCTGGGGCGGCTGCTGGCTCCATCTGCCTAGTCAGTGCCCGGGCCCCCTCCCCGAATCCAGGGCCCCACCTGAGGCCACACATGCAGGGCAGCGCATCTCGGCCCCCGCGGCTGGGCCTGGGGGCGGGCATATGGCGGGCCAGGCCGAGGACAGCCCCCTCCTGACCGAGACCTGGAAGCAGAGCTGAGGCACAGCAGGGTAGGCTGGGCGCCAGGGGCCCCTGGGCCACCCTGAGCACACGTAACGGCTGGGTGTGGGCTTCGGACCTGCAGGTGTTGGTGTGAGGACTTTTCCTCGAGCTTCAAGCTTGACCCTCATTCTTTCTTAAACACACCCTGCTAGCTTCCTGTGCCTTAGTGTCTTAGTCCAAAGTTTGGGGGTGTTGGAAGTGAGGAAGTGGGGGAGACAGCAGAGCAAGGACCCCAGAGCCCTGGGAGTCCTCCCAGACAAACCAGAAGCCTCAAAGGGAGACGGGAAGGGGACCCAGGTGGGACCTGACCATACCTGGGGCTCAGTTTTGCATTTGGAGAGATCGGCCTCTCCTGCAACAGCACAGGGACGCCCATGCCTGCAGCGGGCTCCTCCGTGGGGCCATCTCACCGCAGCTGTGGGCAACGGGCATGCCACGCTCCTCTGTGCAACTGGAAAGTGGCACCCCCTCTGCTAGTAATTTAAAGCCCAGGCTCCTCTTCGGCGTCTGCAGAGCTAGGTGTGGGTGCAAACGCAGCTGGGCAGAGCACAATGCGCTTTGAAGAGCCCACTGTACCTCATGGTGACATCACATATCCCCAAGCTCTGTGAGGGCATCACTGTACACACCTGACCACAGCCCACCTTACAGGTCAGGGAAGTGGGCCAGAGGGTCAGCAATGTGCCCGGGGCCACACAGCTGGCTGTGGCAAACAGCACTCGCCTGCGCTGCCGGCTCCCAAGCCTACGGACATGCGTCACAGCCGTCCTCCCAGGCATTTTATTGAAAGAACGTGGCCAGCTGAGCGGCAAGTACATGCAGGCCAGTTGTTTACTTTGGAAACTGGTGCTGCCAGGCTGTCAGCGGCTGTAGCTCAAGGCTGTGGGTAGGTAGCAAAACTTCCACTGAAGCCGTTCCCTGGGGCTGTTTTATTTATAGCGCCACCACCCTGTGCAAGCTGGCACGCCAGACTCATCAGATTCCTGGAGGGCTGCACCTCCCACCACGGCCCAGGCAGGTGCTCGGGCGACACCCAGCACGCACCCTGGGCACGCTAGAGGGGAGCACTCAGGTGCGGTGGGACGCGCAGAGGATGACCGGCTGGAGCCCTTAGGCAGGACAGCCCTGCCACCCCCAGCCCAGCAACTGAAATCTGGAGAAACATGGGAAAGGCGAGAGGCCACCTGAAGTTCCAAGGCTCAGAGACCACCCTGTGTCTTTTTTCTTGATGCACGCACAGGCAGGTACGCACACATACGTGCGCACACATGCACACGCAACCCACAGGTGCTGGGCCTTGACCTGGGGCTGGAGCGCAGCCCAAGGGAAGGAGCCCAGCCAGGCCCAGGGTCCACCCAAGCCTGTGGGGGCTGAAGGTCAGTATTGTACCCCCAGGAATCACTCGTAGGTGCTTATTTCCAGTAAGTGATCTGCAAATGGAGGACCAAGGTATGCCGCTTCAAACACCTGCCCACCACCGCCCTCACCATCCCTCCTGTTGGCTCTGGGCTTGCTCGGGCAGTGGGAGCATCAGGCCTTCTGCTGGGCTTAGGAGGTCACGTCACTAGCTTTTGTCATTAGGAATGGCCATAACCAAACAGAACTTCCTGTTTGAAAGCAAAGCCATGTAACACACGAACCACTAGCCTGGGGCTGTCAGATGGTGGATGGTCCCAACAGCTCTGAGTCAGGGTCAAGTTTCACCTGAACTAAAATCTACGATCTCTGACTTAAACAATGGTCAACCTAGAATCCTACAGGTCACATACGTGTAAAGCAGCACACTGAAAACATTATTTCAAATGTGAGCCAGGCACCCCATTGGTGGCCACTACACGCACGTGATAAGAACGTTCACATACATCAGCCCTGCAGGCCGCCTCCATGGCCCTCAGGACCTGGCTCCTACAACGATGGGACCCATAGCAGCCACGGCATGGAGGGCGCGTCCCTGAATGCAGCGAGCAGGTAACAGCGCCTGTCACCTTCTATCTTGCTCACAGCTCCGCTCCAGGGCTGGATTCCCAACTGGCAGTGATACGCTCTCTGGAAGGCGCTGGGCTTGTCAGCGGTGTCTGTGTCAGAAAGGGGAGCTGTGCCCCATGACTCAGGCCCTGAGGTGTAAGGGAAGCTTGAATGAAACATCCCCCACAGACACCCTCCGCCCTAGCCCTGCACTCCACTGCTGCCCAGGACCATGGCGAAGTCTCCTTCTGGGTGCTCCAGCTGCGTGAGCCCAGAGCTGGTGGCCTGCCTGCACTCCCCGCCCTGTGGCCATGGGGCCCAGGCACCTGCCCACCTCTGGACCATCCTCTCCCTGTTGCTCTGCGGCCTTCATCCTCCTGAGAGGACATCTGAGGCCAGAAGCCCTGATGGAGCCTTAGCGAGCTTCCTGGCCTACAGAAGCAGGCCCACAGCCCCTCTTCCGGTATCAGTGGCTGTCCCTGGGCCGGTGTGGAGGGATGTCCCTGTATGAGTGCTGTCTTAGGGTGAGACTGGCCCTGGCCCATCAGCTGCACCCGAGGCCTCTGGGGTGCCCGCTGTGAAGAAGTGTAGCCCGTGCCTCAACTACACTGTGAGAAGTCAGGGGCCCGCAGGCGGCTCGCTGCAGCCGGGTCTGTGAGAACCGGACTCCATAAAGGGCTGGAAGATTTGGACGCGTCTGTCTATACAAGCTGCTCCTCTTATTTTCTCAGATGCTGCTCGGGAGGCCCCCGTGTGCGTGCTCACTTCACTCTCCAGTCGGAGGCTCCATGCAAAGCAGAGCAGGCAGGAAGGATGCAGCATTGCTGAGTGAAATGCTAAGCCTGGTGGTGGCACCTGGGCCCTGCCCTCACCCCCTAGAACCCTGGGTCCTCGCACCGTGACCCTGCGACTCCCCAGGCAGCTGTCTTCTCTCTTAGACACATCTGGTCTCTTCGGGGTGGGGAGCCTTTCACTTCTTGAAGTTGAGGCTCAAAGCTATTTATAGTGCAGACACCCAGATGTCAGGATTAGGGCAGCCACAGCAGTGCTCGGTAGCCCTCATTGTCATACTTGGTGAGTGCGGGAGCTGCTTGGCATGGAGGCCACAATGAAGGACTGTCTGGGAGCGAGTGGTAAGGGCTGGTCCCTCAGGGAGTGTCCTGCAGTTTCCACATGGACATTCCTGTTCCCACTCTTGTCTCCGAGCCCCAGCTTGGAGAGGGTGAGGTGGGCCTCGGGGGGGGGGGGGGGGCGGGGGTCTGCGGGACCTTACTCCTCTTTCTGACCCACAATATTTGATCCAAAAAAAGAGCCACTCCAGGGCAACGCGGAGGCTGAGAGGCTGCCTGGTTGCCAGGCAGGAGCTCCACCTCGAATGGGCCTCTCCAAGCCTCAGTTTCCCCACTGGAATAGGTGTGTGACATTATCGGGGGGAGCCCTGAGGCGAAGGAGCCAGCTTCTCTGCTCACAGTGAGTCCAGACACCACTGGAGGCTCATGAGAAATCAGATGGACGGGAAGGTACATATGGGGCTTGGGGGTGCTGGAGGGAGCATGAGAGGCCAACCCAGGCATAGGCTGGGTTTGCCCATTCCCTGGGGGCCTCTTAGGCTCATGGTACCTGCAGAGTGGTATGTGCCCACACAAGCCCAGAGTGGGGATGAGGTGCCACCTCTGTGGCTTAGGCCAAGGGGTGATGCCTCAGGTAACTCCCAGGTTCGCCACAAAAAAAGTCACTGAGAAGAGGCATCCCCCATGGGTGAGGGTGCTCAAGTGAAGCCCAGCTCATCGGGAGAGAAAACCTGTCAGAATTGCCCGCCAGGGGGCCTGTGACTCTTGGGACGCCCATCGGTGGAGCCAGCTGGGTCTGTCAGCAAGCCCTGCCCTGTACTTGGGCCTTGGTGGGCCTCGTCATGAGCAGCTTTTGCAGAAAATACATTAATTGTGACACTCTAGACAGTGTAGCTCTGCTCCGACACAGAGCGCTGTCCCCAGAAATGTGGTCTGAGAGGCTAATTCTGTGTAATGCTGGCGAAATCGGGGCTGTGCTATGGCTACTGAGGGGGGCTGAGAGGTGTCCGAGGATAGCAGGCTGAGGGCCAAGCCAGGGCCAGTCCATGAGGGGACATGGCTGGGGGCCAGCATTCAGGCGGCCAGGCGGCTTTCCTCTGCCTCCTCCAGCAGTACCCAGTCACCTGAGGTCGAGCTGCTGCCCTCATTCCCGGTGGAATCCCAGTGGGCCTGTCCGCTTTCCTCCCACAGCCTCATACCACCACAGCCACCCGGGTACAAAAGCAGCCTCGATGTTCTGAGGGTTATTGTATGTCCCCTTCCCAAGGCAGACAATGGGCTCTTAGCCACGCCTGAATGTAGGAGACCACGTGACTCAAGGGGGACCGTTTTTGTGATCTGTGTCCACACCTCAGCTGGATGCCATGTGAAGGAGGCAGGGAAATGGCCCAGCCCTGCTCTTTTCTGTCCACCAGCACCAGGCTCTGGTCTAGCTCCCTGCCCATCACCCATATCTCCCAGGGGGAGGCCCAAGGAACTCAAAGTCGCCACAGTAGAAGCCACTCTCCCCAGAACATGAGTCCACAAAGCCAAGAATGTCTATTCCTCAGCAATGCTGGCCTGGGAAGGATGACCTAACACTCACGGAGACTTCTAGACGAAGATGGTGCTAAGCCCAATGAGCTAACTTCACAGTGAGCCAAGCACAACTTTGCTTTAGGAAGTTGGATGTGGACCAAGAACCCACGGGCACCGTGGTTTGTCAGGGGCGAGGACAGCCAGGAGTCCCGAGCTGAGTGCCTTGGAATCAGGTGCTCTAATAGGGACAGGCCAGCCCCAAGACCCCCATTCACTCAGCCACCATCCCGCCCCACAGCAGGCATCTGGCCCTTCCCCGTGGTGATAAGGAGGAGCTTGGTCCGGTCATGCCTGGCACCTGCTCCAGGAGCCACACCCAGGGAATCATGGGCTAGGCCAGAGCCACCCAGGAGGGAAACAGCCCCAGGAAGCATTCCCAGGTAGCACCTTGGGCCCTGCCCAGCAGGAAACAGGACAGGTCCCCACCCAGGGCAGTTGGGAGTGTGGGTCTGACTCAGACGCTCCCCTACCCCTCCAGCAGCACCGGGAAAGCCTGCCGGTCGGGCCTGCTCCTGGGCGGTCCTCCCTGTCAGCAGAGGCCACCATCGGGGCGGCGCTCTGTCGGAGCTGCTCCACACTCCCCGGAGCAGAGCTACACAAGCCTGGATTCAACCCCTTCACCCCAGACTAGCTGTGACTTCGAGCAGGTCACTTAACCACGGGCCTCGGTTTACTCTCAGCGAAGTGGGAGCAATAATCTTGATCAATGGGATGATGCTCAGGGCACTCAGCACAGGGCAGACACAGTCTAAGTGCTCAGCAAACAGCTCCTGCTGTCATTATTGTTAGAGCCATAAACGCAGCAGCTAAACCAGGAGCTTTCTGCCCACGGAGGCCCACTTGCCCCGCCTGCAGAGAACAGGCCCTGCAGGGCCTCGCACGGTTCAGAGGCCGCCACTCCCCAGAGCCGGTCTCTGACCCGACAGAGGAAATCCAAGCTCCAAGCAGCACTGGGAAGAGTGGAGGCTGGAAGCTGGTTAAACTGTGGAAAACTACTGTGGTTCTGCAAGCCCCGCCATATCCGACAGCCTGGCCGCAGGAGGAAGTCCGGGCACTGGGGGTCGCAGGCCCTGGGGGTGCGACCAACCGGCCTCCTCCCCGCCTCCTCGGTGTTGCCCCTGCTGCCCCAGTGAGTTTTCTCCATCTGGTTCCAGGCAGAGGCACCGTGTCCTGCTGAGAGCAGGTCCCACCGAGAGCAGGTCCCGGTGTCTGGCCGGACCACGACCTGCAGCCCAGTGTGCCCACTCCTTGTTTTCATCCTCCTCTGGCACCCAGGGCTCCATGGGCCCCCAGTTGCAGCTTGAGGCGGGTAGCTCTGGGCCGGGGGTGAGGACCAGAGCGCGAGTGGCATCAGGCATCAGGGGACCAGCCACCCCACTCCCACTCCTATGCACACCCAGAGCCTCTGCCCGCGCCACCCTCCCCAGGAGTCTGAGCGTGATTGGTGCGAGGAAAGCCCGGCCTCTCTCGAATAACTTCTGGGCATGCCGGCTTCTTACTATATTCAGCAGCAGCCACATCCGCTGTAGGTGGGGACCTGCCGCAATCTGGCAGCGCCAGGGGCCGCATGTCCCTGGCCGGACCCACGTGGCCCGCTTCCCTGGTGCGCCCGCCAGCCAGCCTTGCCAGCCAGCCTCGGGGGGACCCTCCCTCCGCCCTGCCCTGAAAGTTCCTTCCATCCCCGTCCAAGCTCTTACACTCACCAGGCATCGCCTTGCCCTCCCCCTGCCTCCCCTGAGGTTCCCGCCCAGGAAGCTGGAAGTGAGAAGGGCGGCATTTTGTATCCAATTCCCCAAAGGCAGCGAGGCTGTGGGGCGCTGGTCCACCTTCGACCCGCATTCCCGCCCAGAGGGACTCGGGGAGCACTGTGGGTCCAGACCCCCGCCGGCCCCGAAAGCGCCCCCTGGACCACGCTGGCTCCCCGCCCGGCCGTGGCAGGCATCTCCGGAGTTCAGCAGGTCGGGCGCCCGCCCCTAGCCAGAGCACTCACCTCTGGATCCCGGAGGCTGCGCTGCGCACCGCACTCTGGCGGCAGCTCCCGCCGGCTCCGGCTTCATTCATCCGCGCCGGCCCGCCCCCGCCGCGGAGTGGGCGCCCGGCTCACCTGCTCCGCCAATGGCCGTGTGGGGCGGGCCGGCGCCCGCCTACTGAGATGACTGGGAGCCAGGGGCACCGGAGGAGCCTAAGGGCTGGAGGGGCGGAGCGGGCCCAGCTGGAGCGGAGAGGAGGGTCTCAAGCCTAGAGGGCCGAGAGGCTGAGGTTGGGCGACGCCTCCATCCTCAGGGAGCTATCGCCTAGGAGCCCAGCGACCCGGCGTCGGTGCGGGACGCCTGCCTCGGCTAATTTCTCCCCAAGTCCAGAGAAGCCGCCCAACGGCGAGGGCCACTTCCCAGCCCTCGAAGACTGTTTCTAACTGACTTGGTCCGGAAGCGTGGGACCCAGGCCATTGGCAGAGGCCGTGGGAGGGAATGAAGTTTTCTTCCCCAGCCTTTTGAAAAGGTAGGGACAGGGTGAGCGGGAGAGCCGTGGCTGCATAAAGGTCACAGTCGTCCGGCTTGGTTTGGCCCTCAGGTCTAGGCGGGAGCCACCTGTGCGCAGCTCCTGGCTGCCCCCTGAAGGCCCTGGGAGTGGAGGGAGGCAGGTCTGAGGGAAGGCCAGCTGGGGACATGCCCTGGATGCACGTGAGGCCAGGCACCCTCAATGGGAATTCAGCTCCTGGCCTGTGGTCTTTAGGTAAAACGATCCTCTTTTTGAAGTCAGAACAGCTGTCAGGCCAGAGGAGACCAGCTGCACCATCAACATGAGGTCCTGTTTGAATTCCTGCCATGTGACCCTGAGCACATTGCCTCACCTGTGAAGTCTCCTCATCTGTGAAGTGGGCCATTGGAAAGATTAAATGGAATGAAACAGGAGCTGCAGGGGTTGCTGTAAACATATCAACAGCTAATCACAATAACACTGCATGATTTTTCCTTTTTGGTTTCTGTAAAGTGAACTTATTTTAACAGAAGTCTATACACCGTCCTTCACAAGCAGGGACCTGACTACTGTCCGGGCAGGCGGAGGGCCGCGCGTTTCCTTTGGCAGCGCCAGCTAACTGGCCGCTGCTCGGAGCCCAATGCCAGACGTCAGGTTTGGTAGGAGAGAGGTCTGGGCCCCATCAGCGTTCCAGGAAAGGACAGACTTAACGGAGTGGGGCGGGTTAAATCGTGCTGGCGGATTTGTGGTGGGGAGGAGATAGGCCTGTGGGGCCGGCCTTGACCTGACCAGGCATGTCCTTGTGAGGATCACATGCACGTCACTGTGGGCACACCGCTGTATCTCTGCATATGTCTATGAAGAGGTGAGCGCCTTTCCTAGCCTGAGCGCATCAGCGCTGTCCGGGCCTGCCTGATGCACGTCCACAGGTGTGGGGCCTGAGGTGGGTCAGGAGGTCCGTCTGGCAGAGGCCTCACATTCTAAAGGCCCTCACATATGTGAGCCATTATGTCAGCTTCAAACAGGCACAGTCACGCAAGGACCTCCCGGCAGCGTGAGCGACGGGACCCGGCAAGCCTCCCCCCTGGCTCCCATGCCCACCCACCAACCTGTAATGCATGGTATTGCTGTAGATCCTGTCATTGCCTTGAGACTAGCAAGGTTATGTTGCAGCGAGGGTGATTCTGTGCCAAAGACCTCAAACACAGCACGCCAGTCACCAGCAGCTATTGCGGGCCTGTTTCAGCATCGCTCTGTGTCTCACTTTGTTGGGGGCCTCAGCAAATGGAACGGGCAGGTCCTTTCCCTGTCACCAAGGCCCTGCTCTCAGCATCTCACCCCCAAGCTGCCACCTCCTCAGGAACCAAATGCCCAGCTGCCATGTGGATAATCAACAACCAGGAGCAGGAGGCCCCTGAGGGGACAGTCCCAGACGAGGGGAGGCAGGGCTTCCAGTGGGACAGTTCCATACGTTCTGCACTTGGCCTCTGAGTCCCTGTGCCCTCTAGTCCTTTCCCTCCCTTGTTCGGTATCCTTGTCCTGTGTCTTCCACTGACCGGGGCTGGAGCTTGCTCCCCGCCCAGGCCCACACCCCACTCCAGCCAGGACCCTCCTTGTATTGCAAACACCCCATAGGTCATCTCCCACCCTGTGCCTTTCACTTGCAGTGTTCTTGAAAATTTCCTCCTTTGTTGACTAATCTCCAACCCACCTCCTCCAGAAGTCCTCCAGGACCACACCTCCTCTCTTTCCTCTCCACTCCCGGAAGCCAAATGGCTGGGCTCTGTGGCTCTTCACTGTTTTGTGGGTAGGCCTCTCCCTGGCCCCTGGCAGACTGCATGTTTTAGGAGAACCTTCAAGTAAGCTGGTCATCTGGGGGTGGGAAGGTCCTGGGTGGGCAGGAGAGGAAGCATATTCTTGACACACGAGCACAGGGGGCTGCCTTCCTTTCCCCGGCCCCAGTGGGCAGCGTCCTGGACACCCACAGCCGGGAGCCTGGCCCCGTGTGCCCTTCTCGACAGCCTGCTCCGTTCTGGCCAACGGCTGACGCGTGCCTGAGCCCCCTCCCCCGGGCGGCGTGACGATAAACCCAACCCAGAAACCGACTTCTGGGAGCTCTTTTGTTAGTGACAGAGCTGGGGCCCGGCGGTGGCCACATCCCCCCGCAGCTCTCAGGAAGCACTGGGAGGGTGGCCACTGCCCAGGGTCAGCCAGGTCCTGCGTGTGGGTATTGTGGGAAGTGGGTCTGGGGCGGCCAGAGTGGAGACCCGAACAGCCCGCTGCCATTCAGCCGGCCTTTAGAATCCGTGGGCACTGGCACAAAGGGCAGAGGGCTGCAAACACACAGCGGGCCCTGTCTCCTCGGAGGGGCCGTTGAGTCCGGAGGACAGAGCAGTGTGTCAGCCGCGCACGGGGACAGCAGGCGCTGCGGGCAGGGTGAAGACTGGCAGGGAGGCCCTCAGGCCCAGGCAGCCCCTGCGGGAGCAGCTGAGATGTGGGGCTTTGTCCCGAGGCGTGTGTTGTCCCCACAGAGCCTTGCCCAGAGGCAGAGTGACCAGCCTGGCCCTCCCCAAGCTCCCCAGCTGCCAGCAGAGAGCTGTCTGTCCCAGGACACTAGAAAGGCTGCTGCGGGACGTCTGGCAAGAGGTGGGGGCATGAAAGAGGGGTCCCTGTGGTCCCTGAGATTCCTTCCCCTGAAGTGTCTGCTGTCTCGAGGCGGGAGCCCTGGTGGCCCCAGGGCCTCGTGCTGTGAGCTGGGGGAGCTGGTCCTGGGCCGGGCAGTCCTGATGAGCTCTCTGAGAAGTCGAAGGGCAAGGTCTCAGCCCTACTCCGCATCAGAAATCTTTTCACATTCTCTGGTCCCGTGGGCTGAGGCCGGCGCCCGGCAGAGGGCTGAGCCTTCTCCCACTTAGCAGGAAACACAACTGTCTGGGTCACCAGAGGCCTGCGTGTTCTCAGTCTCAGGAGTGTGGAGCCCAACAGGCTTGTGGAGAGTGGCACAGTTTCCGGAGCCCAGGTGGCTGGTGTTGTCACAGGAAGTGGAGTGGCTCATGGATCTGTGGGGCTCGAGGGTGCCCATGTCTGCAGGCCCAGCCAAGTGTCCTTCATCTTTAGCAAACTACAGGGTGCAGGGCCAGTCCTCAAAGGGCGACTAGGCACCCACCCCAAAAGCTGAGTGCCCCAGGACCAGGGATCTTCTCCATGAACAGCAGTGACCAGCCCGGGCCCAGGACTTGGTGGTTCTGAGAGAGGCCCCTTACACAGGCTCTACACAAGGTCTATTCCCCTGCTGGTGCCAGCTCCCTGGGGATCCTTGCACCAGCTCTTGAGCCAGGCCCAGCCACAGTCCGGCTCAGGCATCACACATGCCCCACCCAGGGAGGGACTGGGTCACCTCTTCCAGCCCTTCCTCCTGAATCCTGCAGCTCCTCTCCACCTTCCACTCAGAGGTGTCCCCACCCAACACATCACTTAGGCTCTGCCCTAGGTGTGATCTGGCCCCTCCCCCCCAGTCCTAGTTGGGGTCTTCCCATCTCTGACCACAGTCTCCATCCAGCCATCACTTACCCACCTTCACATCCTCAGGAGGAAGCTCTCTCCTGACTCCTGGCCTGAGCTCCCAGAGAAAGTGCCTCCCCACCCCCTCTCATCCCCTGTGGGAGGCACTGGCTTCTAGTTGGATAAGGGTGTGACTCCCAGGAGGGGGGGCGGCCCAGCTGAGCAGCCCTGAGAGCAGTTTTAGGGAGAGACCCAGCTGATGTGCAGGAGCTGCCTTGCTCAGGTGAGAGGCCAGACCTGCTGCCTCCTGCCCGTCAGCAGGTGTCCTGGGCCCAGCTGTTCTGTTGTAGGCGGTGGGAATGGTAACAGGTGTCTGACTGGTGTGGTGAGGCCAAACCTGGGTTCAGCAACCTCCACATCTGGGTTCTGGCTAGGAGGGAATTCAGAGCCAAGACCCAAACTGTAAGAGGATGTTTACTGGGAAATCATAGAGGTAGAAAAAGTAACCCCTAAAAGAAATGAGCTTAGGAAACAAGTCTTAGAGGTAAAGAAAGGGCCCTTGGAGTTTGGGGTGGGAAGCTAACGGCAGCACCTGGTGCAGGGCAGGGGAGGGGACGGAGTGGGAGGGGAAGGTACAGGCAGCACTGGGGCCTCATCCGAAGGGTTTCAGGGCAGAGGTTTTCGGGGCAGTCCAAGGGGATCTTAACAGAATATCCAGTAGTTTCCCAGCTGTGTCCATTCACTGAGGCCTGGATGTCAGCTCTAGGCAGGAAAAGGCAGGGGTCTAAACTGCATGACCAGCATTGCGCTCAGGGAGGAAAGGTCAGCCTGGGGGCAAGATCCCACCTTAAAATTGATTGTCCCCTGCTGGGTACTGGGCCTTCCTGAACCCGCCTGCTCATGTCTGCTAACTGCCTCCCACCCACTCCTTCTGGCTGACCCCGCCCCGCTTTATCAGTGATGGGCCAGATCCTTGGAGGGCTGAGCGCCTGGGAGGCTCCGGCCTCAGGACACCAACACTCACCCTCCTGCCCTCGGGCTTCTCAGAGGCACTGTGTGAACTACCGCCCTGTGGAGGACCGCATGGAGACCTTGTAAAGAGCAGAACACAGAGCCACCACGTCATCTGATGTCCCACTTCTGGTACCCCCAAATCAGAAACAGACTTGAAAAGATGTTTGCACACCTAGGACGCAGGCCTGCTACACCAGGAGAGCTCAGAGTCAGGCCGTGTTTCCATGTCCCCAGTCACAGGCAATGCAGTGAGTCACTATCCTCCGAAGCGGAGTTAGCTGGTCCGGGCAGCCCTCGCCTTGCTCAGCCAGGCATGAAGCCTGCCCTTTAGAGCCTCCGCCGCACAGCAGCCGCACGCCACTCAGGAAGCCCGAGTTACAGCCCAGTCCATGGACCTGCACCTTCTTTTTTCCCACTGCACCTTCTTTTTCAATTCACCCCTTGGCGACTGTTGGGGGCAGGAAGGGTGAAGGGAGGGCCCAGAACCAGCGCTTGGAGCTGCTGTGGGTGAAGGAGGGGTCATCTGGGGGAGGAGAAGGCTGGGAAGAGCAGGTGGGGGAAGTCACATCACCTGGGATAGCAGCTCTGCCATGTCGCCAGACACCCAGAGGTGACAGGGAATGAGCAGCTGGATGTCCAGCTCTGGGTTTCGGGGACGGTTGGGCCTGCGGGTGAGAAATGGGATGTCATCTGTGGCAACCAGGTGGCACTCATCTGGGACTGAGGCCATGGGTCCCTCTGGGTGGGGTCTGAAGGAGAGGGGCCAGGGGATGGATAGCAGCACCCAGAAAGCCCAGGGAAGGTTGCCGACCCTCTACGGGGGGAAGTTAAGCCAGAGGCCAGCCCAGGGTACCCCTACCCTGCGGCAGTCTGTGTGGCAGCCTGGCCTCGAGAGGAGGCTGAGCAGCAGGAGGAGGGCATGACCAATGCACAGCAGGCTGGACGGGGGCTGGCCACGTGGCACCAGCTGGCAGATCCTTTAAGAAGACTCCCAAGGCGCCAGTCCCTGCTTTTTGTCAAGCATCTGGGATGCTCTGAGCAAGCCACAAGCCTCCTCAAAGCCTCAGTTACCCCACTTTTAAAGCGACAGAACTGAACTGTTGGAGCCCCAGTGACTGAAGGCAGACCCAGGCAGATCAGTCAGCCGCCTGGCCCTCAGACATACTCTCAGCTCAGCAGGATCCCCAGCCCTTGGTCTGAAGTCTCAGGAAGCGTGAGGTGTCTGGCACCCAGAAAGGACCAGGCCACAGGGAGGAGAGGCCATGCTGCTGGTCATTGCATCGCCCTGTCACCCCTGTCCTCCAGCTGAACCTCGCAAGTGCCCTAGAGCCACATCTGAGCAGCCCCCACGTGTCTCTGCTGCTTCCTGTGCAGTCTCATTCAGGAGGGCCCGCCTTCTCTTCCTTACCTCCCAGCACAATCAGTGCCCGGGGTCCCGGTCTGGACTCTGCCCCTGACCACGCACACCTGGGCAAGACTGGGCAGGCCTCCCCTCCTCCGCTGGTGGCCAGCAGTGCGTTCCTGCAGCTGTCGCCCTGGTCGGTGTTGTCTGGGCACTGGGCGCTGCAGCTGGGTGGGGTGGGGAAGGTGGCCAGCACAGGCTTTTGTTGTGTTTTGTCCTGTTTTGGTTTGGGGCCGCATTAAGTTGAATCAAAGAAGAAAAACAGTGGGAATTGTACTGCATGTGGCAGATTAGAGCTTCTATGTCAGTGACTGCTCATCGCTGTCTCACAGGGACAGGGACAGAGGGTGGGGGAGCCTCCTCTGCTTTGTACGGCCAGGCCTCTGAGCCAAGGCTTCTGCTCCTCACCACAGGCGAGGTCATCACCAGGAAACGGGGGGGCAGTCTGCAGTGAAAACCAAGCTCACTAAAGAGGGGCTGGCATTCAATTTTCTCTGCACGCATTTCTGGGCAGGAAGGCATGCCCGGGTCCTGGGACCCTTGTGCCTGTGGTGGGCTCTCTCTAGAGCCCCGGACTCCGGGGCTCTGGGATGTGGGGATGCAGGGACCAGAGACACAGTCTGCTTCCCTCCATTTTGGTGTTCCTTGCAGACTGGCAGCTGGACAGCACATGACCCTGCAGGACACAGGGGCTCCCGTCTGGCCTGCAGCTGCTGTGGCTAGAGCTCTGGGCCCTGCAGAACCTGCTCTGTCATGTGGGCCAGGCAGCAGTGCAGTTCCCTCTCTTGAAAATGATGTATTTAGTTAATAATAAAACACTTCCCTTAAAAATACCCCAGTACGGAATTGCCCGGAAGTTGCTTAGGGGAGAGGGCTCAGCAAGGGCCACGTCCAGTCTGAGCCCGGGCCTGGGGCCACTCGTCACAGACCAATCACCAGCCTGTGACGGCGGCCCTGGGCCGGGCTGTGTGGGGACACCCCCCGGTCAGAGGAAGGAGCTTCCCGTTACTTTCCCAGCGTCCCACTCGCCCACAGGGTGGGGAGGTGGCCCCTGCCAAGTGCCCAGAGGGTGGAAAAGGACCCAGGTTCAGTGTAGCACTCGGCCCGTTGCTGGGTCTGGCTCAGTGTGCGTTTCCGGGCAGGCTGGTCCCAGTCTGCCTCACGGGCACTGGCAATGGGCACCGGGAGTTGGAGCCCTGAGTCCTCAGGCTGACGGGACCTGCACCTTTGGGTGCTTCTGTTTCCCCAACATCTCCCCACAGGGAACCCGCAATGAGTCACATCGGGGCCTTTCCCACCCAGGCACGTGCCCGAGTCCTCTACTCCAGCCTCCTCCCCGGGGTGTTCTGTAGATGCCGCTGCTTGAGTGCAGGCAGAGGTGCGCATGGTCTGAAAGGGGATGGCCACACCACTCAGCACCCCAACTGGGCCCCAGAGGCACCCACCCAGGCAGCCCCTAGGCGCCGCCCCCGCTCTGTCCTGCCCTCCAGCTGCTGAGTCACAGCCCGCTCCGCACCTGCAGTGCCTTCTGGTTGGGCAGAACTGTTTCTGGTTGAGTGTTTGTGGCTCAGTGTCCTTCCTGCCTCCCCTCCCCTCAGAGGAGAGAATCAGCTCTGGAAAATCACCATCCAGAAAGCAAGGGAGGTTTTGGCCCGGGTGCTTGAGAGAGAAGCTTCCCGGGCTAGGCTCAGCCGGTGAGGAGACACATGGGCTCCTGCGGGTGCCCTTCTGGAGAACCACTTTCCTGCTCTGCCGCCAGGAAAGCTGCCTCCCAGACTGTCTGACAGGGCAGGTCCGAGCGTGCGCTCAGACAGACCTTCCGGGAGCATGTGCGTGAGCCCAGCCCCACCCAGAAAACGCCATGGCAGCAGCAAGGCAGGTTCAGAGCTCACTGAGCTCCCCCACCTGCCTGGTGACCCCCACCCCACCTGCCTGGTGACCACCCCCCACCTGCCTGGTGACCACCCCCCACCTGCTTGGTGACCCCCCACCCCACCTGCCTGGTGACCCCCCACTCCACCTGCCTGGTGACCCCCCACCCCACCTGCCTGGTGACCCCCCACCCCACCTGCCTGGTGACCCCCACCCCACCTGCCTGGTGACCCCCCACCCCACCTGCCTGGTGATCCCCCACCCCACCTGCCTGGTGATCCCCCACCCCACCTGCCTGGTGACCCCCACCCCACCTGCCTGGTGACCACCCCCCACCTGCTTGGTGACCCCCCACCCCACCTGCCTGGTGACCCCCACCCCACCTGCCTGGTGACCACCCCCCACCTGCTTGGTGACCCCCCACCCCACCTGCCTGGTGACCACCCCCCACCTGCTTGTTGACCCCCCACCCCACCTGCTTGGTGACCCCCCACCCCACCTGCTTGGTGACCCCCCACCCCACCTGCTTGGTGACCCCCCACCCCACCTGCTTGGTGACCCCCCACTCCACCTGCTTGGTGACCCCCCACCCCACCTGCCTGGTGACCCCCACCCCACCTGCCTGGTGACCCCCCACCCCACCTGCCTGGTGACCCCCACCCCACCTGCCTGGTGACCCCCCACCCCACCTGCCTGGTGACCCCCACCCCACCTGCCTGGTGACCCCCCACCCCACCTGCCTGGTGACCCCCCACCCCACCTGCTTGGTGACTCCACACCTGGTGACAGTGTGGGTGTGTGGCCTCGTGTCCTCCTGTGTAGAGGTCAATCCTGAGAACACTAGGGTCAGAACCCAGCCCTGGTCCTCTCCCACCGGTGTGAGCGGGTCTGGCTGGCAGGTGGGCACCTCCCACGGCTCAGCAGTGCTCACAGCTGTCCCCTTGGCCCCTTTCCCTCAGGGGGCCGAGGGCAGCCCTGTCACCCGCACAGCACCAACTGGTCTGGACTTCTGGTACACCTACTGCCCTCCACAAGGGCAATGTACAGGCAATGCTCTGGCCTCCTTCTGTCCCCTGGGGCCTTGGGGAACCACAGGATGGTAGTGAGGGTAGGAGATAATGCCACCAGGTTCCCAGGGCATGTGAGTGTCAGAAAGGGCTAGCCTTGGGGTCCCCTTCCCATCAAGTACTAGTCCTATCTACTAAAAGAGTAATATGCAAATTGACCATACCTCCAATCCAGCCATGCCCACAGCCACGCCCATCAGCCAATCAGGAGCAAATTATACAAATAAACCCCAACCAAGATGGCTGTGGCCACTGAGAGCAGGAGTGAGGCTTGGGTTTCCCTCGCAATGGAGGAAGCCAAGCTTTCTGCCTGCCCTTACCAACCTAGGCCTTCACTCAATGCTACAAAGTTTCAATTATAGAAGATACATAATCCCAACAGAAATGGTGGCAGCCACGGAGCTGGAGAGAGCAGAGGCTAGGGTTGCCCGGGTGATGGAGGAAGCCAAGCTTCTGCAGCCCTAGCACCTAGGCCTCCACTCTAAGCTACATAGTTTCAATTATAGAATTTAAATAAGTCCAAACAGAAATGGCTGTTGCCACGGAGCAAGCAGAAGGCTTGACTTCACTCCAGGCTACAAAGTTTCAATTGTAGAACATGAATTACTCCCAGAGCCCAGGGCCTCCACTTGGGTCGCTGAGGGGCATGGCCAGCCTGCAAACCTCCACAGGCACCTCGCCGCCCAGGCTGCCCAGGCTGCCCTAGACCCCAAGGGAACCTCCACACTGATCCGGGACACCCTTCAGGGCAAACCAGCTGGCCCCCACCCATGCACCAGGCCTCTATCCTATCTAATAAAAGAGTAATATGCAGATTGACCATAGCTCCCACACACAAGAGGGCTGTCCCCATGTGGTCAAAGATCATGCCCCCATGTGGACACAAGATGGCCGCCACAAGATGGCCAGCAGGGGAGGGCCATTGGGAGTTTCCAGACTTGCAAGGGAGGGCAGTTGGGGGTGATCAGGGAAGGGCAGTTAGGGGTAACCAGGCTGGCAGGGGAGTAGTTAGACATCAAACAGGCTGACAAGGGAGCAGTTAGACATCAATTAGGCTGGCAGGGTAGTGGTTAGGGGTGATCAGGTTGGCAGGCAGAAGCAGTTAGGGGCAATCAGGGAGGCAGGCAGGTGAGCAGTTTGGAGCCAGCAGTCCTAGATTGTGAGAAGGATGTCTGACTGCCCGTTTAGGCCCGATCCCAGTGGGATCGGGACATCCCTCGAGGGGTCTCAGATTGGAGAGGGTGTAGGCTGGGTTGAGGGACATCCCCTGCCTCTGTGCACAAATTTCATGCACCAGGCCTCTAGTTTTAAATAAAGACCACTTGGACTGTATCACTCTCCTGCTTAAAATCCTCCATGGCTCCCGACCTCACACTCAGAGTATCCAGGTCTGAGGATGAGGGTGGGGGAGCCCCTGTGCAAAGGCCCTGTGCCAGGAAGGAGCTGGGAATGAGAGAAGATTTGCACCCATGGAGGGGACGATGCCAGGGTCAGACATATGACGTCCCCCTGGTTGCTATCCTATAGTTGGAGGTGCATGGGAGGAGGGGTGTGGGTGGAGGAAGGGCTGGCAACATGGCCTTTGAAACCCCAATCCTAGGCGGCAGCCACAGACCACTTTAACAAAGACACACTAAATTTAACTTTTTAAAGCAAACTCAGTTCAGTTGCTGAAAACCATTAAGTGTGTATGGACCAACTTAGGTAAAGGAATGTCCTCTTTTGACTATAAATTTTATGAAGTGCAAGTACAATCCGCAGTTTCTGATGGAAGCTTCACGGCTGAGTTGAGAAGCAATAAGCACAGAACACATGCCGGGTCCTAGGCTAACAGAAAAAAGGACAGCAGCCCCAGTCATGTGGCTCACTGTGGAGAGCGTCAGCCCGGGGACTGACGGGTTCCGGGTTTGACTCAGCACAAGGGCATGCACCTCCTTTGCAGGTTCAGGCTTGATCCATGGGCCTGGTTGGGGTGTGTGTGAAAGGCAATTAATCGATGTGTCTCTCTCATATCGATGTTTCTCTCTCTGTCTCCCTCCCTTCCTTCCACTCACTCTAAAAAATCAATGGAAAAATATACTCAGGTGAGAATTAATAAAAAGAAAAAGAAAAAAGGGAGTAAACAATCTCATTGATAATTCCTAATTAATAATTCCAATTGTATGTTGAAATGATAATTTTTGGTGACATTGGAGTAAATGAAAATATATTAAAATTAATTTCCAATTTCATGCAAAATCTCATGTACATCTGCATTATATATTTATTGGATGGCCCTAGTCTGGATACACAAAACTTTAACAAAACCTGAAGGTTATAAGGCACCACCAGGCAGAAACTTTGAGAGGGACTCACACCTTCAACTAGTTACTGTGTGGGCCTCTGGGTGAGTGAAGGTGCGAGTGTTTGTGCCTCTGCGGGGTGCGGTAGGAGGCCAGTGTGCGTGAGGGAACCCCCGCGCCCAGCAGTATTTCCCTGGTGATAACAGTGCCACAGCACCCGGAGCCCCTGCAGGGGACTGGCACGGCTGGTTCTTGACTCTTTCGGCCTCACTGCCCTCATATTGAGGCCACTTCCTGGGGACCTGAGTCCCAGAATTACTCAGAGCCCACGCCTTCGAGCTCAGGAAATGGCAGGTCATGTGGGCGTCATGGGTTTCACAGTGGCCTGTCATCGGGGCAGGAGTGGAAATGTTTGACAAGCCGTAACTCTTCCTTCGGGAAATTCTTGGTTCGGAAAGAGCAGCAGGTGGGGGTGCAGGCCTGTGGCCCCCTGAATTGAGCAGGACTAGGGGCTGGAAAGGAAGTCTGCTGGGCAGAGACTGTTTCCTCGCCCCTCCCCCCAGGCCACTGTGGAAAAGAACAGCCCAGGCAAGACAGGAAGGAGCCACAACGAGCAGGCACCCACAGGCCTCCTGGAGCCGGGCCAGAGGCTAGTGGATGGAAGGTCCCGTGGGACCCACCTACTCTGTCTGGGTCTGCTCGGCGGTTCCCGCCCTGGAGAAGCCTTTCTAATGGCCACTGAGGTGACAACGTGGGGCACAAGGTAAATAAGAAGGAAGGTTACCCTCGCTCTTCCTGTGCCTCCCTCCACACCTGAGGTGTGCGTCAGGGCCCAGAGGGCCTTGCCGTGGCACCCTGACCAGGGGCTGCCCACCAGGGCCCCGTGGGGCTTGAAGTCACGCGTGTTTCCCCCTGAATTTTCCTTTCATGTTTCATACTGTCAAACATCTAAGGTTCCTAGGTGCAGGAGATATGCCTACATGGCAGCCCAGCGGCGAGAGGCGCCCCCTGCAGCCGTTGGCCTGGCAGACCCGGCTGTGTCCTGGCTGCCTCATCTGTAGCGGACAACCCAGATGCCAGGAAGGCTGCATCCTAAACACCCACCTGGGGTCTGGGGTCACATGGACCGCTGGTTCCTGACCTGCAGCTCCAGAAACACAGGGAAGATGGGGCCTGGGCATTCCGGGTTTTGAAGACTGTGAGGCCCCCGTGGGGCGCCGCTTTGTTGTGTTCAGGACCCAGTGAGGGGTGGCCAGCGGCAGGACACCAGACACAGAGCTGTGGGGGTGGGGGAGGGTCCTGCAGCGGTAACCTTGGTATGAGGGGAAAGGTGTATCCGGATAGAGGGACCAAGATGGCGGCATAGTAAACACCTATACTGCTGCCCTGCACAACAATTTCTAAACTACAGCTAAAGGGCAGAACAGACATTATCCAGAAACACCAGAAAGCTGGCTGAGTAGATATTCCACAGACAGAAGGAAAGATAAAGAGACACTGTGACTCAGAGGAGCCTTGGAGGGCAGAGTTGCTGAGACCTGCAGAGAAGGAGGTGCGGAGCCGTGCGGGGGATCGGAAGGGACGGGCTGCTGGATACCCGGTTAGTTTTCGAGAATGGGGAGATAGAAAGAGGCATCCCACTGCACTGACCCCCCCCCCCTCGGGTTCCAGGGGAGTCTCGGGGAACCCAGACTCATATGGAATGAAACTGGACCTTAAGGAGGAAGCACACAGATTTGGGAGCTTCAGAGGTGCGGGAGTGCGTGGAGAGGGCTCATACTGCAGAGGCGCACGCACGAGATAGCTGAGAGGATGCGTGGCTGTCTCTCTCATTTGGGAGGAAGAAAAAAAACCCTACAGGACTGCATTGTTTTCCAGTGCTGGGTGAGAATTTGGGTGTACAGATTCATTTGGAGAGAAACTGAACTCTCTGGCAGTGGTCAGAGCTCAGGGGCAGCCTTCTCTCCATTGCTGCAGGGCACAGAGACCCAGGCTCCGGAAACTAAGGCCGTCTGCTCAACCCGGAGACTCCGCCCCATCCAAGCTGAGCACAGCAGCTCTACCAGCGTAAACACAGCTGATTCTCACAGCCAATTGGCCTGGAGGTCAACCCCTCCAAGTAAAACCAACAATCTAGGCTTAACTACAACAAGACTGTGCAACCCATAAAAGGGTGCACCAAGAGCATCCACCTCAGGTAACTGGGGAGGCTGAGCCACTGTCCCCTAGAAGACACCTAGCACACAAAGCTAATCACCAACTCAGGGAAGCAGCCAAAACACAGAGAAAAGGTAACAAATCACATTTGAAAGAAATGGAGGAAAAAAACACGACTGGACATAGAGTTCAAAACCACAGTATGTAAAAAGGTTATAAGATTTTTCAAGAGGCTCCTAGAAAAGGCCGATAAATTTAACGAGACCCTTGAGGATATGAGTGAGACCCTCAAGGATATGAAGAAGGACCAACTAGAAATTAACTATACACTGACTGAAATAAAAAATGTTATACAGAGTCCTAAAAGCAGTCTAGAGAACCATAAGAATCAAGTCAAAGATTTGAAATACAAAGAAGCAAAAACCACTCAGCTGGAAAAGCATAAAGAAAAAAGAATTAAAAAAGTTGAAGATAGTGTAAGGAGCTTCTGGGACAACCTCAAGCATACCAACATCTGAATTATGGGGGTTCCAGAAAAAGAGAGAGAGCAAGATACTGAAAACCTAATTGCAGAAATAGTGACCAAAAACTTCCCCCACCTGGTGAAAGAAATAGACTTACAAGTCCAGAAAGCGCACAGAACCCCAAACAAAAGGAATCCAAAGAAGACCACACCAACACACATCATAATTAAATGCCAAGAGCAAAAGATAAAGAGAGAATATTAAAAGCAGCAAGAGAGAAACAGTTAGTTACCTATAAGGGAACACCCATACGATTGTCAGATTTCTCAACAGAAACTATGCAGGCCAGATGGGAGTGGCAAGAAATATTCAAAGTGATGAAGAACAAGAACCTACAACCAAGAGTACTCTACCCAGCAAAGCTATCATTCAGAATTGAAGGTCAGATAAAGTGCTTCGCAAATAAGAAAAAGCTAAAGGAGTTCATCACCACCAAGCCAATATTATATGAAATGCTGAAAGGTATTGTTTAAGAAAAGGAAGAAGAAGATAAAAATAAAAATTATGAGCAACAAATACACATCTATCAACAAGTGAATCTAAAAATCAAGTGAATTAAAAATCTAATGAACAGAATAAACTGGTGAATATAATAGAATAAGGGGCACAGAAAGGGAATGGACTAACAATTATTGGGGAGAAAGGGGGGTAGGAGGTGCAGGAAGAGACTGGACAAAAATGGTACACCTATGGATGAGGACAGTGGAGGGGGAGGTAAGGGCAGAGGGTGGGATGGATACTGGGTGGAGGGGAGCTATGGGGGGAAAAAAGAGGAACATTGTAATTAATAATCTGAACAATAAAAATTTATTAATTTTTTTAAAAAAGGAAAGGTGTATCTGGTCCCCTGGGGAGGCTCCCCATCTCTGTGGCACTCCTCTGGGTCCTGTCCCTGGCACCAGGACATCTCACCAGCCCTTGCCGAGGCTCCTTGCTCCTCTGGCTTCAGTTCCCCATCTTGACCACAAAGCAGCTAGACTGTAAAGTCCCATTGTCCTGTTAAAGTTCCCTCTATCTTTAGAACAGAGTCCAGCAGAGTGGCCCCTCTGCCTGGCAGTGCCTCACTGGGCCAGGAGAGGGCGGTACGCCTGCTGAGCCGGGCACCCAGGGAGGCAGGGAGGAGAGGTCAAATGGCTCCATGTGGATGACCTTGGACACAGCCAGGAACCTTTCTGGATTCCCCTGCGGCTGGCACCTCTCTGAGGAGTGAGAAGCAGGAGGTCTGAGACCCACTGTGCCCTTCAGTCCTGGCCACACACTGAGCTGGGTGGGGTGGGGTAGGGGCAGCAGCAAGTGGACAAGTGAGACAGAGGCACAGGGAGGTGACCTCTGCATCACCTGCTATTTGCGGTGAAACCTCACTCTTTATGGGGACTTAGTTCTCGGCTCTTTTTCCTTTTGGGGCCTCAGGCAGCCGAGTCCCTGTGGAAACTGCTGCTCTGTACTGTGTGCTCTCCCCACAATCGCTCCTCAGCAAAGTCCCAAATGAAGGGGACAGCTTTGTCTGAGAAGGCAGACTGTACCCAAGAAGGCATGGACATCAGTGGGCTGCCTGTGGCCGGAGTGCCCCAAGCCCATGGAGGACATGGCACAGGTTAGGCAGTGTCCGGCACTGGGCCATCTCCCTGTCACCACCCCTCCGCCCTTCCTTCCCTGCCTCTGAGAACAGCCAGCCAGGCTGTGTGACTGAGAGGAGCTTGCCTTTGGAGGAAGGAGCCGGTGACCTGGGGGCGATGTGCCACGTTCTATGTGCTCTTGGCTCAGAGGCACGCTGGCCACTTTTGGCCTTGGATCCTGCTGAGGAAGGCTGCCCAGGCCGTTGGCCTGTCCTGGCCACCCTACCTCTGGTAGCCACAGGACAGCAGGGCACCTTTGATGGTGTCTGCAGGGGTGGAGAGGCAGGCAGGTCAGCAGGGGTGGGTCAGGGTGCTTGGTCAGGACCTGGGACCCAGAGCAAAGGCCTAGAGCGAAAGCCAGAGGTGCCTGACCTGCTGCTGTCGGTGCTCTACTGAGCTCAGCACCTCCAACTGTGGGATGAGCCTAGTTTTCCCCGTGGGGAGCGAATGGGTCAGTGGCAGCTGAGAGAGTTTGTGGTGTGACTTCACCTTGTAAACCCAGGAGGCGGGTGTCTGTCCGAGCTAGATTCCTGTGCAGGGCTGCACGAGGGCGCTGCGGCTCTCCATACGGCACAGTCCATGTTCCATCCGCAGCTTGAAAAGAAAGACACAAAGCCCATCACCCCGTTCCCTGCTCACCCGCCTGCTCCAGAGGTAGAGGCCAGTCTTTGACCCAGACCTTTGGACTCAGCTATTGAATGAGCTGGCCTGAAGCTTGTCTTGAATCTTTTAGACATGACTCTTCTGTGGCAGGAGGTGGGGAGATCCAGGGAACACCTTTTCCAGCATCACCCCCACCTGCTGCCAAAAGATGCCGGGCACAAGGGCTCCCTGGAGGTGGGCCCATAAGGAAGCCCTGTGCATGCATGGGGAGGGTCCACATGTACAGGTTGGGGGGCTCACCTGCAGGCAAGTACCTGTTTCATCCCCAGCTGGGCAATGGAAGAGGTCTGCTGGTCCTCTGCCCCTCCGTGCAGGAAGAACCCAGAGAACAGGGAGAAGCCAGGTGAGTGGGAGAAGCCAGGGAACAGGGAGAAGCCAGGTGAGTGGGAGCAGCCAGGTGAGTGGGAGAAGCCAGGGAACAGGGAGAAGCCAGGTGAGTGGGAGAAGCCAGGTGAGTGGGAGCAGCCAGGTGAGTGGGAGAAGCCAGGGAACAGGGAGAAGCCAGGTGAGTGGGAGCAGCCAGGTGAGTGGAAGAAGCCAGGTGAGTGGGAGAAGCCAGGTGAGTGGGAGCAGTCAGGTGAGTGGGAGAAGCCAGGGAACAGGGAGAAGCCAGGTGAGTGGGAGCAGCCAGGTGAGTGGGAGCAGCCAGGTGAGTGGGAGAAGCCAGGGAACAGGGAGAAGCCAGGTGAGTGGGAGAAGCCAGTTGAGGTGGAGCAGCCAGGTGAGCGGAAAAAGCCAGGGAACAGGGAGAAGCCAGGTGAGTGGGAAAACCCTGTGGTTCACCTCTCTTTTTAAAAATTCCTTTACATTACCTAGCCAGTTTGCTCAGTGGACAGAGATCCTGTGGACTGAAGGGTCCTGGGTTCGAAAGAGACGCGGTTCTCTCTTTGTCTATTCTTTTCCCTTCCACCCTCTCTAAAATTCCATGGAAAAAATATGTTTGGGTGAGGATTAACAACAACACAACTCCCTTCCACGTCAGGGAGAGCACTGAGGCGGCCCCTGCCCTGCCCCTGCTGTCGCCTCCCCTGTCATTGCTGCAATGGACTCGCCTGCTCAGGAGCCGGCTGAGAGGAGGCGCCCTCTGCCTGTCAGTGTGAGCGGATCTGGTTCCAGTCCGGGCCTCTTTGCATTATGGTACCCAGTACTCAACGGAAAGTGATTGATAGAAAAGACTCAGTGGAACAGGCAGCTTCCCCCACTCACCAGCTTCCCAGCATCTGAGCCAGAAAACTGACCAGCTCACCTGGCCGTTTCTTCTGATTTGCAGCAAGAAAGTCACCTGCGAGCATTTGTGGGGACAGCTGTGTCCGTTTGCGTGCCCGTGACGATCTATATATGTAATTATTCATTCCTTTCTCATCAAACTTCACGCTCATGTTGTCTGCTCTCTCTGTTTCCCCTTTTCATCCCACTTAAGGGCTTGCCACACAGCCCAGTCAGGCCTGTAGGACCCTCGCATTTTCAGTGGCTACATATGATCCTATCATAATTTAACTTGCTTTAACTTGTGTGGATTGTTTCCAGTTTAGAGTACATAATGACTATTCTTGCATTCGACTTTTCATGCAGAAACTTATTTCCTTAGGATATCTTTCTATGAATTTGTTGAGGTTTTGGTACTCCCCACTAAAAAAGACTGGCCAATTTATGCTTCTACAGGGGGTGTCTTTCCTTTTCTTAGGCCAGAATAGGTTTTGCAATTAAAAACATAACTTGCAGTATGATAGAAGATGATTGGACCGTCATCCAAGTTGTCTGTACCTTCCTTTGTTTCATGGTAGGTCAGGCATTTGTCACTAGCTTACTGGCTGAGTGTGATTTGTTAATCTTTTGTCATCTGTTCAAATCTTTTGCCCATTTTTCTACAAACGTCCCTGTCCTTCAAAAAAGGCATTGCTTGATGAGAACGCTATTGACAATTTGTCTGTGATATATATTGAAACACGTTCTCCTGGTTTTCCATTTTCATTTGGGATTATGGTATCTTTAACCATTCAGACATTCTAAATGTTCACGTAGTCCGATATATCAACCGTTCACTTTGTGGCACTTGAAAAGGCCCTGCCATCCCAGGGTAACCACTGGCTCGCTTGTGCCCCACTGTCTTATCTGGCTGCTGGGTTTGAGTCTGTGGCAACACTGGCTTCTAAACTTTGCTTCAAATCATTTACTTCAATAATTCGCTGAGGCTCCCGCCTCAGTGAGCAGGGTTACAGATGGGATATAAGTCTACAGTTTTAGTTGATATTTATTTACTTATTTGGTTAATCCTCACCTGAGGATGTTTTTTCCATTGATATTTTTAGACAGAGTGGAAGAGGGCGAGGGAGAGAAGGGGAGAGGAGGGGGGATAGAGAAAAACATCGATGGGAGAGAGACACATTGATTGGTTGCCTCCCGCATGCACCCCAACTGGGGCTGGAGATGGAACCTGCAACACAGGTACCTGCCCTTGACCAGGAATGGAACCCTCGACGGCTGATTCTCTAACCACTGGGCACACCAGCCAGGGCATGAGTCTAGGGTTGTAAATAGGTAGAAACTGATGTGGCCCAGGCATCTTTCTCAAGCCCCCATGCACACTCCCTCATGCTGGACGTGGCCAGGGGATCGCTCCCCTCAGCTGGCCTCTTTTGTCTACAGGCAGGGGCCCCTGGGGCGCATCCTCAGAGCCACTGCCAACCCCAGGGCGCCCAGGAGGCCTCGTGAGGACAGTGAGGAAAGCACACTCGGGGCCCCTGAATCAGGCACTGTGGGCAGGGTCTCTGACTGGGTTGATGAGGATGCCCCTGCAACAGGTGGGGCTGCCTGGGGGACCACGCTGCTCATCACACCGGGCGAGGGCGACAGAGAGAACTGACTTGTGGAATTTCATAAATCAAGCCTGTTTTCGTTCTGAGGGTTGAAAATGAATTAAAGTCCGAGCCATCACTCACAGTATGGATCCAGCCCTGCTCCCTCAAGCTCTCTCTTTGCCAGAGCGTCCCTTGTGTCAGCAGTTTTCCGGGAAAGCAATCCTTTTATGTTTAGCGTCTCTGGACTCTGCCGGTAAAGCTGCAGCCCAGGGACCTGGCCAGGTAGGGCAGTGCACCACTCCCTGCTCCTGAGCATCTCGGCCGCGGGGGTTCTCAGAGCGGGGATGCAGGCACAGCCTTCGTTTCTTCCCTTTTTTGGTTTGTGCTGGCTCTTAGCATACCCGGGGAAGGGCCATTTTCAATGCTTTGTTTTCCTAATGAACAGGCCCCCTCGGAGTGACTGGGTGGCAGTGACTTCACCTGGAAGTCTTTAGTGTAAGCAGTGAGCTAGGTTCAGGCTGGGGCCTGGACAACCTGCCTGAGGGTGACTCGGTCACGAGGTTTCCGGGATAGGCTGTGGGCATGTGGCCCTGTTTGGGTCAGCAATTCATGCATGGGACATTTTTGAGGCTTGAAGTTGCTGCAAATATAACTTACCTACCCCTCATCTCCTTGTCTGGGTCCCAAATTCTCAAAGAAAGTGAGGGCTGGCAGCCAGCTTCTCCATGCCCTCGGGGGGGGGGGGGCGCTGAGCTCTGGGGGTCACCCAGGGAAGCCCTGCCCAGAGCATAGGAGGAAGATGCGGAGTGTGGCACACCCTGTCCGGCCCCGAGGGATGTGCACCCAGCATCCCGAACCCCTCCAGCCTCGGAGGCCCCGCGGGGTTGGGGCTCTGCCAGGCAGCTGAGTAAAACTGCTAATGAATAACATGTTAAAAACGCCTGCCCTCGGATTCCAGAGTGCTTTGCTGGCCCCCAGCCCAGCACTTCCCAGAGCAGGGTCATCATGGGGGTCCCCGAGGAGCAGGAAGAGACCGTGTCTGGCTCCCCACCCGCTCGAGTAGCTTCGCCTGGAGTTGGTCTTTGAGCTGAGCGGCTGCTGGTGGCTTTCACGCTCCATTCCTGATACAGGAATTTCCCAGCTCCAGCCTCGCTCCTGCCCTCCCCCACTGCTGTCACTCTGCCTCCGTTTCTTTCTTTCTCTCCCATCTCTTCTCTCTCATTCTTTCTTGGGTCTAGCAGTTATTTTTACCCATTTTCATTCAAACCAAAGGGGTCAATGATCACATTTAGAGACAGGTGTCACTTGGTTAAGGAGCGACGGCTGCGAGTCAGGCGGGCGCCTGGGAACGCTGTGAGGTCTGCCTCACAGGCGGAAGGTCTGCCTTTCCCTGGAGGCCGGCCATCACTAACCAAGCCATAGACTAACCTCAGAGTTAGTGATCTGTCACAGGTAAGTGGACTCCTTAAGCCCCACAGTCTCCGGCTGCTCACTCACATCAAGCGTGATGCTCACACCTGGAAGGACAGCATGGCTGACAGCCACCTGCAGGTGAAGTGCCCGCAGCTGGCCCTGGCCCCACAAGGATGGGGACGGCTTGCAGGGGCCCTCCTCTTCCTGCCCGACACCCCAGGCACTTCCCACCCGGCAGCAAACCACAGACCCACTGAGAGACATACTGAAGCAGGCCTGGCGGGCACATTGGGTCCCAAAGGGGCCCCAGGTGGGGGCCTGAGAGGAGCTCCAGACGCCTCCTCTCAGGGCCTGGCCCTCTCTGCCTCTGCCTGCTGTCCCCACACTGCATGCTCCCCTCTCCAGGCGGCTGCGTCCTCACAGACAACCCAGGGCCAGGGTCTCAGGCACACCCATCCTGGGGGCGCCCTTGGCAAGGCCCCCACTGACTGGAAATAAGAGGGTGCAGGGGGCCCCAGAGTGCCCTGAGCCAGTACATGCTAGACCGCTTCAGGGACCAGGCTCCAGGGGCTACAGCTGCCAAGAGGGGCACACCCACCATTGTCTACTCATGCCTGGAAGAATCTGGGCTCCTGTCTGACCTCCCTGTTCTCTCTAAGCCAAGAAGCACGGGATCTGGAAGGACTTGGTGTGGCCTGCCTTCTGCACCCTCCTCCCAGTCTGCCCACCATCCCTCAGAGGCCAGGCAGGACCTGCGGCAGGAGGTGCCACCTGAGTGCGTGGCCAGGTGGAAATGAGCCAGGGCCATTCTCTTCCCAGCCCAGCTGGCCGAGTGACAGAGATTGGAGCGCATCTCAGCTCAGAGCCTGTCCCAGAGCCACCCCATCCAGGAGATGCCTCAACCAAAGGCCATTAAGCTGTCAGCCCGAGCTGTCCTGCTCAGTTCCCACAGCTGGGAGTGCACGAAGTGCCTCTGCTTCCTGCCTTTTCTTTCCACTGAGTCACCACATCCAGCCAGGCCTCCCCCTGCCAGCTCGGACTCGTGGGCTCTGCCATCAATCATTGACCCCCCACCCCCACCCCCAGCGTTAGGCTGTGGGGCTGACAGGGACTTTGCCATCCCAGGCAGCTGGAGTGGCTCAAAGAATGCCAAGTGGGGCCAGCATGGACTCCAGTCCCTCTGCCTCTAACTGGCTGTGTGGCTGGGTGGTGCCTCCTTAATGGGGGAGGGACAACATGGTCCTGAGGCCACCAGCTCAGACTCCAAGTCCAGCCCTATCCCTTCCGTCCCCGCCCTGTGAGCAGGTGGCTGGCCAGTGTCCCACATAAGCACTGCTCACGTGTCCTCCCACCTCCCCAAGCTGAGGGCACTGCCCAAGTGCACGGCGTGCAGCCAGGTGCCCACACGCAGGTTCAGGTTCGAAGCTCTCTCCACCAAGTTTTGCTGTCATGAAGCCCTTGAAAGAAACAATGGGGTGGCATCTCAGCCTCAGCCTGAGCCCCAGGCGCTGAGCAGGCAGGGCTCATCCCTCCATGTTACGGACTAACACATCTGGGTGAGATGCAGCCGGCTCGGCTGAGGCCTCGGGGAACAGACGGACGGCAGAGATGCACAGCGGCCCGCGTGGCGTTTCTGGGGTTTCCTCATGGCTCTCCGAGGACAAGCACAGTCCCAACCCACACAGCTTCACGAGAGGCTCCGACTCTGATGGGAGCCCCTCCTTCTGCCAGAGGGACCGGGAAAGGGGCCCTCGCAGGTAAGGGGGCGTCCTGGATGGGAGCTAATGGACAAGAGGGTCTCCTGATACTGGGTGTGACTCTGTGTAAGTCTCAGAACCACCTGGGAGGAGCACGGCGGGTAGACGCGGCAGCTGCAGTGACGAGATGGTGGCGAGACGGCTCTGCCTGATAAGCCTGTCAGCGTCTCCAGACGCAAACACAGGACAAGTCCACGCGGCACAGCGTGCCGGACGCAGAACCAAATTAATCACCGGAAACCAGGAGAAGCAGCCGTCCTCAAGAGGAGGCGGCGGCCGGGGCCGGCCTGAGCGGCGTCATGGCCCTGCCTGTGCAGTCACAGACACACCTGCAGGGGGTGCCTGGCATGAATGTGAGGATCTGCAGCAGAGACGTGGGAGCTGCAAGAAATAAACAGATGAGAATGTCAGAACTGAAAAATATGACATCTGGAATTTAAAATTTGCCGAGGGACTCAAGAACAGATTGGAGACAGAAGAGGAAAGTCAGTGAACTTGAAAATAATTAGAAAATGTCCAACCTGCAGGATGGAGAGAGAAGGAGAAAACGGAGCTTGGCTCAGCCACCAGTGGGGACAATAGCCAAAGGCCAGTCCACATTCGGAGTTTAAGAAAGAGAAAAGTTACTTCAAGGAATAATGGCCAAAACATCCCAAATTTGGAAGAAACATACATTTAAACAATTCAAGGGGCTCAGAGGACCCCAAAGAGGATAATCACAGGAAACCCACCTACAAACTTAATAATAAAATTGCTGAAAATCAAAGAAAATAGCCAGAGAGCAGCTGGGACAGCAACACGCCACATGCGGCGGTGGTGGAGTGCCGAGCCTCACGGTGAGCGGGGCTGGTCGTGTCTCCACTGACCTGGTCTTCCGGAACCGGGGGAGAGATGTTCCCAGAGGGTGACGTGAAGACGGCCTCACGACAGACCTTCTGTGCCAGGAGGAAGCAGACTTTCAGAATGGTGACCAAATAAACATAAAAAAGGGCTGGTCCCTTAAGCATGTTAGAACATACATGGCTATTTGAAAAAAGGAGGCTGCTGTCGGGGGGGATGGCCCACATTTGTCATGTGACATGGGGCAGTGACAGTGGGAAAGCCAGCTTTTTCCACCTTCAGGTTCCCTCCCTGACGCCTGCCAACCAGGGGTGGTGGCTTTCTCAAAGGCTATCCGCTCCCGGGCACTGCTGAGAGCTGGCTCTGGCCCGGCTTGTTCAGGGTGACATCGTAGTGTGCCTGTCACCCAGACTTTGGGCTTTTGCCAAACGTCTGTGTCATCTTTGTGTTTAAGGCCTGGACATGGGCTGGTTCTGGGTGCTCACTCTCTGAGAATGCCAGATGACAGATGGGATGGGTCATTGTTCCAGGAGCAGCAGGGCCTGGAAGAGGGGCTAGACCCGCTGACCTGGGACCTGAGCCTCCTGCCCCAGGACACCCTCACCTTCAACGCTGCCTCCAGCCTGTCCTGAAATTAATTACTAAAGGCCAGGGCTTGAGAGGAGGCAGGCACATTCTCCCATCATGGGCAATATTGTCTGCACAGGATAAAAGTCATTCTGCTTTTCCTGACTCCAGAGAGCCGATGCTAAGGAGAGTGATGAGAAATACGGCCTTCTGCACCTGGTGAACAGTACACACAGCAGCAAACGTGGAACAGGATTTGAACTGGCCCTGCGGAGGCCCTGGCCTCATCCTGCTTTAGACGGGGGAGGGCGTGCTCACCACTCCCGGGGAGGAGTTCCCAGGGGCTCTGCCGTGCTCCATCCACACCAGATAGGACTATTCCTGGCAGGTAGGCTGTAACCATGGGATCCATGATGACCCGTAAAGCTCCCGACAGCTGCCAGGGGTCCAACAATGTTCTGCTGTGCAGGGACCCCAGGAAAGGGGCTGGGTAAGTGCTTTCTCTACACCTGGTGCCTGAGGCCCCACTGGTCTAGTCTGTGCCATGCTCCAGGGCCAGGCCCCAGCCCCCCCTGCACAGGCCACTGCAGGAAGAGCAGCTGGGCTGCTGGCAGGGGCGTAACAGACTCCCGAGGAGCTCAGGGTGCTCCCCAGCTGAGCCAGGGGCCAGTTAGAGGAGTAGTGGCCACAGAAGGAATGACCTGTCCCCCAGAGGTCTGGCTGGCAGTTCTGCAGTCCTTTCCAGGAGGGGCGCTAGACTCCTGGAGCCATGGCCAGCTGTTTCCTCTAGCACTTTGCCCACTCTGCCAGAGGGAGCTGTGCAGGGAGTGCCCCCTAATCTCAGTTTCTCCAACTCTAAAGCAAGCACCACTGTCTCTAGGGATGTGGGGATGACCCCACCCACGGAGTAGGCACACCCCTCCCACCAGCGCCCTGCCTGCCCTTCGCTGGACTAGCATGGAGTCCTGCTGGCAGTCAGCCCTGCTGCTTCCCGTCTAGGTCACCTGCTGCAATATTCACTCGGTATGGGCAGGCCCTGGGAGGCACGGCAGGGTGACGTCCTCCTGGACCGTTTCCCATCCCTCAGCCCTCTTAGTCATCTCTGGCTCCAGCTCAGAGCCTCTGTTCCTGCCATTAATGGAACCTTGAGCGGGCCACCTCCCCCACGGCCATAGCAGGCTGCTCCGTCCCCCAGCCTGTGGTGGCCTGAGTCCTTCCTGTGCGTGCTGGCTGTAGGTGGGGCCGCATCCAGGCACCAGGCACAGCGTTGCAAATAATCACCGCGCTGACCCCAAAGCCACTGTCCACCAGACAAGGGCTGGGGAAGGGAAGGGGCTCTGAGGTCCTGGGGCTGGGACTGTGGACAGTTTTGCCTTGTTTTCCCAAAAAGTATTTCCCAGAGTACAGAAAAGGCAATTGCAGGTTTGCTGTGGGGTGTGCATATATGTATGCATGTTTGCATGTGTGTGGATGTGTGTGTACATGTGGCTGTGCAGGGGCTGCAGCAGGAAGAGCTTAGGGCCTGGGTGGGTCCCTGGGTTGCATCCCGAACCATCCCACAGCTCCTATGAGGTGGGGACAAGTGCCAGGGAGGGGTCCAAGTCCTGGCTGTGCCCATGCCCCATCAGCCATCCCGAGCACAGGATTACGTGTGCCAATTGTTCCCTTGGCATGCTCAGGACCCCAGCAGCTCTGATCCCTCTGGTCTCAGGTGTGCCTCCAGGGAAGTGGGCTCCTGGTGGTCTGCCATGAGAACAAGGGCCTGGAGATGCTGCAGCGTTTCCCGTGTGGACGGTGGGCACTGGTGCCGGCGACACCCCTCAGGTCCTCAGCACTGACAGCGTGGACTCAAGTCACATGAATCCTGCCACTTGCTCATATGTGAACCAGCCCCAGTCACTGTCCCTCCCTCTGCCTCAGTTTCCTCATCTGTGAAGGAGGGGTGCTAAAGAGCCCACCCAGAGTCCTGTCCTGGGAGAGTGCACATACATGATTTAGGGAGCCGAGAACAGTTCAGATAATGCCCAGCAGATACCCCTGCCAGATTTGGAGGGACACCGTTAGCTGCCTGAGGCCCCCACATGCTTTCTCAGAGCCTAGCAGACCCAGGTGCCCACCTGAGGCACCTGCCATCCGGAACCACAGCTGGAGCTCAAGCCCTCACTCAGCCTCTGACGTGCCATGTGGCCCTAAGAACTGCCCTATCTCTCTGAGCCCTTACTTCCACCTGCAGTTGGGGAAAGCTGACCCCACAATGTGGGGCCACAGTGAGGATGAAGGGAGAGGACTCTTGGCACACACTGGTTTGGGGTCACCCCTCCACCAGCAGAGCCAGAGCACCAAGCCATAAAGCCAATGTGCACACAGCCACTCACAGAGGCCAAGCTGAGCTCCAGCCTCATGCCGGCATGAAGACCAAGAGGTGCCGTACAACACGGAAGGCTTCCTACAGGAGGTGACCTTGAGTCCCACCTTGAGGAATAAGACCATTGTGAGGAGGAGAAGGGGATGAGGAGACAGGGAAGGCATTCAGCAGGGAGACTCAGATACCTTGGTCCCAGCCCTCCCCCGAAACAGGTGCCAGGTGGACCCCCAACTCTCCCACACCACCTGCACAGCAGAAACTATCCTATGTCCTGCCCTTCACCAAGCCCACCACACAGACCTCGAAGGACCCATTATCTCCAGTTTCTGGCAATAGGGATTCGGGCACCCTGGGTGCCAAAGCACCCCAGGAGAGGGCGAAGTGTTCTAGTGTGGGGTGGGGGTTGGGGACAGCCGGGTGGCTGCATGGCAGGCTCACAGGTATGGGTGCCATGTCCCCAGAGTGGGAGCTGCTGACTAGGAACCTCATGCTGCAAATGGCAGCTGAGAATCCCCATAAGATGGATTTGGCTTGGTCATTCTTAGTGAGAAACCTGGCAAATTTGTAGGAAATTGGTTTTTCATGTCCAAAATGACAGTACATCTTGCTTCCACCTAAATCGCTGCCTGCAAAGCGAGTGCTTTCGGCAACTGCAGCTCTCTGCCTGGCAGACCAGTGGCATGCAGCTCTGTCTTAGGAGTGACTTACAAAGTGGACAGAGCCAGCCCGCTCCTGCCTGGGCTGGGGGACAACAGGGACCCCAGTATGGGACCTGCTGAAGCCTCAGCAGCCTCTGTCCTCAGTGCTGAAAGTGAGCTCGCCAGGGGAGGGATTGTGTCCCACCAGAGTCCACCTCAGACAGTCCTGACATCTCTGGCCTTGACTGGATGATGTGTGGGACCTGGAGTGCACACCTCCAGGACAGAACTCAACAGGGGGACGGGACTGGTGGATAGGTACTCAGCCCCTGCCCCTCCCCTCAAGGCAGTTCTGAGTGCATCCAACAGAGTGACAGAGGGTCCCAAATGCCCAACACGGAGCCCAGCTGCCCAACACACCACCTCTCATTAACTAGCCCTTAATGCCTTTCCTCCTGGATGACACCACCTCCAACAAACCATGTGCTCAACATCTCTGTCCTAGGCCTTCAGGGACCCCAAACAGCGCCCCCACTATGGCAACCTCCATGCCCAGATCAGGGCCTGGCACACTGAGCTTTGGACAGGAGAGTCCCTTTCTTGTGAGCTTTGGGCTCACAATCCCCACGGTGTTGCTGGCATTGCGAGAGGGGTCGAAGTGGTTTGGGGTCAAAGTTCGGTGGGAGACGTCCTTCCTGGAATGTATCCCCAGGATCCTGGGCTCCACCAGATGCTCCGGGAGCCATGTGGGCAGACCCTCTGCTCTCCCCTTCCCAGAGGTGCCCGCAGCACAAGGCCCATTCGACTTCAGTAGGAGGTGGTTCCCAAACTCACCGGAAACCCCTGATTTCTGCTCCTACCTGCAGCCTACCATCCAGGACCCATGCTTCCCACACCCTCAGCTCCTGGAGAATGGATTAGACAGGCTCTCAGAGGTGGAGTTCTTGACATGATGCAGACCCTCCTCCTAGGAACTCTATGTGGGTGTCAGGGTGACGTGTGTGCTGTCAACCTAGGGCAGGCAGGATCTGAGGTGACCAGCCGTGGTCAGTTCTCTGTCCAGAGCTGGGCCATGCTGGCGATGACCATGGAACTCACAGTTGCTGAGTGACCCTCTGTGGTCCAACGTGCTGGTCTGGTTCCCTGCCACCTCACTTTTACAGATGAGGAAACTGAGGCCCAGGAAGAGGCATCACTGTGCCTGGGTCACAAAATACAAGTGGAGTCCCTGAGTCTCCAGGCCCAGACCATCCTTCACTCTGCCTCTGAGATCAGGCTGTGCTGAGCTGAGGAGGGGCCAGCTGGCAGTGTAGCTCCAGGCAGGGCTGCCTGCTGGCTGCCTACTGGATGCTGGCAGCTATGCTCACACCCATACCACACTAGACAACCCACAGCCAATTCTGCTGGACAACCAGCCCCTATGGGGACATGTGTGTTTCAGTGTGTGTATTTGTGGTGTGGGCCCTGCCATGGGCCCCCATGAACACTGACCCCCACTGGACTGTGCATCTCAGACTAGCAAACCTTCCCTCGGTATTTCCTGGGTGAGTTAAAGTGGGAATGGGTGAAGAGCTGGCAGTATGCACACCTGTAGATTCCTCTGAGATCAGGGAGCCACAGATGGGTGATGGATGGACACATGATATTTAGATGATGACTGGTGTATTGGTAGATGATAGATACATAAATGATAGATAGATAGATAGATAGATAGATAGATAGATAGATAGACAGGTATGGTTACAGATGCAAACACCGATCCCAGCTGTCTGTTTCTCCTGAGGATCCTGTCTGAGACAAGGACACAAAGGCTGTCCCCAGATTTCCAAACCTCATTTCCATGGGTTCCAAAATCCCCACAGGGGCTGGAGGGAGAAACAAGCTGAGTGCTGCCTCAAGATCAGGCCCATCTTGCCTTCCCTGTTCTCTAAGTTGTTCAAGGTCTGCTCAGCTTAGAACAGCCTCAGTGTTCCCTCCCTTCTCCAGGATCATAGACCTGCCACATCCAGAATTCCTCAACATTCCTGCTGCCCTTCCTTCCAGACTTCTCCCTGCCGGGCCCCACCCCACCACCAGCTCCTGTCTGTCCTCAGGGGCAGCCGCCCTCCAGTAGGAGGTGTGAGTGGGTCCTTCTAGCGGTGGAGGCCCCAGGTGGGAGAGGGGTGGCTATAAATATCTGTATTTTTGTACTGTTTGTCCATCTTCCCCTTCAGCCCAAAGAGGCTGCAAAAAGCACCTGCTCACTGCAAACTCTGGAGAAAGTACCGAACTCTTTCCTGTGGGTCATGTGGGTCAGACAACTGTAAGTAAGAGGGCTGCAATGCCTTTGTGATGTCCCCCCCAAGGCCACTGCCCCCACGAGAGGTGGGGCTCCTGCTGCCCCAGCCAGTGGGGTTTTGGCAAAGGGCGGCCTGTGGTCTCGCAGCCTGATTTCTGGAGACTTGGAATCTGTGCCTCCCTCCTTGCCTGCATTTCACCTTCTAAAACCTGTCTG
Organism: Antrozous pallidus; assembly: GCA_027563665.1. Classification (NCBI taxonomy): domain Eukaryota; kingdom Metazoa; phylum Chordata; class Mammalia; order Chiroptera; family Vespertilionidae; genus Antrozous; species Antrozous pallidus. The sequence continues at coordinate 1,329,943 of CM050518.1, forward strand.
TGCTCATTTTTCATTAAAAGCAGCCCTGGCAAGTGGTTTAACTTCCTGTTGAGAATAGTAAGAAGTAAAACAGAACCAATTGCCCCTCCCGCCCTCAATCCCTTGCCCATCCCACAAATCGCCTTGCTCAGCAATTCCTCCGAAGCACCAGAGCAGTCTGTTCAAGCCCATATGCAAGTGTGGGCACTCTAGGCAAATCATCACCACGTGACTTCCCAGCACCCCCTTCCCAGGCATCTCTACCCAGCACACGTGGGCCTGCTAGTCCTTGCAGAGGCTTCACTGAGATGAGACCCATTCACCAGGGCCCCACTGTCCTCACAACCCAGAAGTTCCCTCCCCAAGGCTGAGATCAGACTAGAGTGCACAGGGGGAAGGGGCGGGACTGGACAAGGTGGGTCCGCTCCCCTGTGGCCCCCACAGGCCTCTGGGTCCAGGGGCCACCCAAGGGCTGGGCTTCCCTGCCAGCCCACCCAGCTGAGCACCTGTCCTTCCTTTGACCGCTGGGCAATCCATAAGCGGGTATGGGTAGCCCATCTGGAAGGCGAGGAAACTGAAGTTAAAGGACATGTTGCCACTTGCTCAAGGTCACCGACAGGGCTGGGTGCCAGACTGCAGGGGCACTGCCATCAGCCCCTCACACCACCTCTGTGCCTCTTAGGACCATGACAGCTCCTCCCACCTTCTGTTCTACAGCAAACCCACCCACTCATGCCCCCATTTCCCCACATGGTGGTTGGGTCCCACGGGAGGTGCCGTCAACAAGGGTCTTGCCAGCCAGTCCTGCGGTCCCTGCAGTGCCAGCATAGCTCCAGGCTTGAGGCAGCCGCTCAGGGATGCACCTACACTCTCACTGGCCTTGCCTTGGCAGTGCCCCATCTCCTGGCTGAGATCAGAGCCAGCCTCCTGGGAGAATTCATTCTCCAACTGAGTACCTCTGTCCCCATGGCACCCTCGATGACCGGCCCCAAGGGCACACTCTGCAGGGGGAGTGGCCCCATTCTGAGAAAACTGGCAAAAGTGAATAAAAGCAAGTTCCATGGCTTCTGTTCAGGTGCCCAATTCTGGTCCAAGTTACTCTGTTCCAGCTCTCAAGGTTGAGGACGTGAACGCAGAGCATCCCTACCTGGATGTGGGGGCTGCCTGAATAGGCCTCACCATGGGCAGGCTGCACATCGGCCCCCACGCCATCCTGGGAGCTTCCCTGAATAAGGTGGGGGAGTGAGAGAGACAGAGAGCAGAAGAGACAAAAAGAGCAGAGCTGGGACCACAGAAATGGCCAGGCCAGGGTGGCCGGAAGGCCTATGCGCTCTGATTCTGGAATCTTCCATGTGTGTTAGAAGCCCAGTTTGGCCATGCCATGGACAGTAGTGACCTCAGGGGAGGCACCTAATTTGCCCACCCTGTAAGATGGGGCAAAACAGTGATCTGTGTGACCACATTGGGGGGGGGTGAGGAGGCTCCTGGCACTGGCCTGGGCTCCCTGGATGTTTCCAGTGGGGCTATCAACATGTTCTCTCAACACCAACTGCCAGACCTTTACTTTTAAAACAAGCCTAAACTCCCATCCCCATTCCCAGCTGGGAGGAGAATGATGCTGCAGAACCCAGCAATTTCTAGAATTTATTCCAGTGCTGTCCAAGGAAAGAAATTAGGCAGAACCCCCGGGGGGCTACTCCAGCTGGAATTAAGTCCCTGCCTTTGCCAGGTGCCTTGCTGCCTACCATGTCTGGGCCCTCTGCATGGTGAGGTGACTGGTGTGTTTGGGTCAAACGGAGCCTCAGGGTGTGGGAGAGCCAGAGGAGAGGCGCTAGCCAGGAGCCCCCCTGCTCCCAGGCCTGCAGTGACAGCTTCGAGCTCACAGCTGGTCTGGACACCTGTGCAAATAGTCTTTGCAGTCCCTGGCTAATCCTTGGACTTCCTTGTGGACACACCTGCAGGATGACCCGTGTCACCATGCCATTTGTCTTCTTCCCTGCACCCCCCTTCAGTGACTTACTCACAGCTCCCACTGCATTCTGCTGGCCCCTTGGAACTGCATGCTCCTCATTCTAGGGAGGGCATCACAGGAGGACGCGAGCCAGCAGACTGGCTGCAATGACGGGCATGAGTGTGTCATTATTAATTATTAATATATCAATACAATTAATACAGCACCTTGTGAATAATCCATGTGCTGGAGCTCAGATCTGTAGAGGGTGTATTGGGACTTGTCAGGCTTGTGTGCAGACCAGGGGGGCCCCAACCACACCAAGCTCTCTGTGCTAGCACCCTCGGTCCAAGTTGTGCTGGGAACTATGAGCAAAGCATTTTAATTAACTTGTGGAAACTCCCACTAACAGCCCTCATCTTCTAGCTGGAGGGTTAGTCAGAGGCTCTGTTCCTGAGCCCAGGAGGTGTGGGGGGGGGGGGCGCGCGAGGGGGAGGGCAGGGATTGCTTCACCCACCTCCTCAGGGTGCCTCCTTGCAACTCCATCCTGCCTGCCACCAGTCTGGGGACTGGCAGTAAGGGTGGCTGCGGGGAGCTGTCCGGGAGGCAGGTTCTGAACCTCATTCTGTCTCCGAGTTTTTGCTACTCTGTATGATCCAATGCTTTGTGCAGGAACAGAAGACAAGGCAGGTACCCAGAGTCCTTTGGCAAACTACTGGCCAGTCCTGAGAGAGGCTACAGCCTTCCCGACCCAGGCCTCCTCAGCCTGTGTAGCCCTGTGAGCAGCCTCTTCCCAAGCCTGGTAGCAACACACACACGCTCCACACATGCAGTTCTGTCTCTGTGTGGTTGCCATGATAGATGGGATTGACTAGCAGCTGCCAAGTTAACTGCAGACGTGACCTTTGCCGAGAGTGACCAGAAGGCTGGAGTTATTGAGAAGGGACTTGGGGGGCAGCGAGGGGAGCCTCCAGCAGGTAGAAGCAAGGTGCATTCACAAAACCACACTTTCTTGGTAGTGAGAGAACCGTGTTCCTGGGGCCTCAGGACTCAGATCACCAGGGGAAACTAGGTGTGCATTCCAGGGCTCCCCAAAGCCCTCTGCCCCCAGCAGCCACTGATGATGGCTGCATGGTGGGCTGCACATCAGAGCAGAAATGAGGTGCCCCACACAGTTCTTTGGCCTATTTTCCCCACGGTCCTGGTCTGCCAGTGGGACAGTGGGTGGGGATGGTGTCCAGCCTGCAGTGACTGGGGTGGAGGACAGATGGTGGGTGGAGGTCCCTCCCACCTCCATGTGCTCACTCTGGCCCTCAGGTTCCAGTCTATCCAACTCAGGCCAGAGAGGGACATCTGAGACCCAAGTGGCATAAGCAAGTAAGGACACAAGAAGCCATCTCCTTGGGAGCAATTTCCCTCATTTTTTGTTTCAGGAATTTAAACAACTCTGAGGGGCTGTGCGACCTGCTATACAGGCAGCCCTGCAAGCAGCCGGCTTCCCTGGCAGAACTGAGCAGGGGCCCGCACACTTCACTCAGCTGTGGCAAAGGGCAGGCGTTCATGCTGCCCATTTTTTATACGGACACCAGCTTGGCCAGCCCCCAGCCCTGCCACCATGGCTGACCTCGTTGTATCTCTGGAGTGAGGGGGTGGAGGAGGGCCCAGGGGACAGACCTAGACTCCTCACTGGGCCCCCCTTTTCCTCTGAGCTGGCCAGAGTCCCCCTCCCCCATCTGATGGGAAGGAAGCTCCCAGGCCCTGAGGGAGTCCAACCTCACTCTTACCATCAGGAAGGGGGGACCTGAGTTGGAACAGTTTCCTGGGGAGTGGGGCTACTGTAAAATGTAAAACCTCCTCTCAGGAAAACCTGTTGTTTGTGGGTAAGCCTGGTCCTCGGGCCACCCTGGGAGGCCTCACACCCGGAGCAGCCAGCCCCACCTCCCCTCTGAAGGAGCCTGGGAAGCTGCCCTGGCCCTGTGGAGGCTGGAGTTGGGCCATAGGGGGGGCTTCCTGGAGGTCTACCCTGTCATTGGCCAAGTGTCCCCTAGGCAGCTGACAACACAGGGCCTTTGCGGCCCGTCACCCACTCAGTCTGGCCCCGGAGGAGGGCAAACCCCTGCCCAAGGCTGAACCCCACTGGCTGTTTTATGCCACCCCAGAGCCCAGAATGGCTTCTACGTTTGTAAAGAAAATCAAAGGAAGAGTAATATTTTGGGACCTGTGAACATTTTAGGGCATTCAAGTTCAGTGTCTGCATAGGAGTCTTACTGGGACCCCAACTCGCGGCTCCCGGTGGCTTTCCGCCTGCGAGGCTTCCTGCTGCCTGCCAGGCACAGTCTGGGCTCTGTGCCTCCGCTCACTGAGTCCAGAGTGGCCCAGGGCTTGTGCGGTGGTCCTCACATGGGCCCACAGAAGGCCCCAAGGGGCGGGCAGGAGCCGCCAGCCACAGGGTCCTTCCCAGCCGTCCAGGAGGGGATGTCCCCAGCGTGGGTGGAAGTGGGAATGGTCGGGTCATCCTTTCATTTACGAGGGAAAAGCCGGGCCAGGAGCAAGGAAGGCCCTCGGCCTTGGATACCCAGGCAGCATGGCAGAGACTGGGTTGCATCCGAGGTGACCTTCCTCCTGCCTGCCTTAAGCATTGTGGGATGCTGAGACCCTGCCTGCTGGGGTAGGGTCCCCCTTTCAGCCACCCAGCCACTGTCACTGTCCACTCTGGTCAGGATCTGAAGCACAGGCATGGACAGGAAGGAAGGGCCAGGCTGAACTGAGGGGCAGGTGTCCCCGTCGTCGCTCAGTGTCCTGCCCTGACTTGAATCACTGGCTCATATCTGAAGCCACCACCACTTCTGAGGTCTCCTGAGTAGATAGATGCGCGGGTTCCCAGCCAGAACGGACTCTGGTCCTGGCCACACAGTCTTGTTTAGTGATCACCACTGAAGACAGGTATGAACTGTGTCTAATAAACTGAAAAGCTACCTGACCAGCTACTTCTTCTGTTTTTGTTTTTGTGTTTGTTTTTTGTTTGTTTGTTTTTTAAATCTTCACCCGGAAAAAAAAAACTTTACCAAAGAATATTTTTCCATTGATTTTCAGAGAGAGGGAAAGACATCGATTGGTTGCCTCCTGCACATGCCCCATCCAGGGTACAGGCTGGGAAGGAACCTGCAACCAAGATACACGCCCCTGACCGGAATAGAACCTGGGACCCTTTGGTCTGCAGGCCGACGCTCTATCCACCGAGCCACATCGGCCAGGGCCTGATCAGCTTCTTGGGCACAGACCAGCTTTGTTGGGTGGGAGCCCCTTCCAGAGAGGGCAGGGGTGCTCCTTCCCCAAGGACAAAGTGGGGATGGGCCCCAGGATCAGGCAGCTGCCCCATTTCACAGCAGACTGAGCCACCACAAGAACGAGAATGAGAACGAGGCAGAGGCTGGGCAGCCCCCCTGCCAGCTCTCCATTTGGAGAAGTTCCTCAAGTCTTCTCTCTGGGACAGGCCCAGGTCCCCGCAGGACTGATGTGCCCAGTGGTAAGCCTCTGGCTAGAAGGTGTCTCTGCATGTTTTCTCTCCCCAGTGTTGGGGGCTCTTGCAGCAGAGATAAGGTGTGTCAGGCACGGTCCAAGAGCTGACGCACTCTGTCCCTGCCAACCCTGGAGGAAGTTGGGGTTCACCCCTGGTAGGCATTGAACCTCCTGTCCATTGGATACCCATGAGCCCACAGGGGCCTCAGGCCCCCGACTGTAGGCCATCCTGGGAGCCCCGCCTGCTGGTCATCCTAGACCCTGGGTGACCAAACTGACACCGGGGCATGCAGGCCACTTGCCCACGCAGCACCAGCCACGACCCAAAGGCCCCTAGGGCATCAGCTGGGAGTGCTGCCCCCTTGGGGTTGGGCAGTGTGCAGACTTCAGGACACACTGTCAAGTAACGCTCTGGTGTGAAACAAATGTTTATTTTCTCAGGAACCTGATGAGGGCTCAGGATGGGACAGCCACAGCTCTGCCGCCACCTCTCCGGGCATGGGGAGGGCATCTCTGAGTCACCCACACTCAGAGGGGGCAAATGGATATACTGATCCTACAGTCACTGGCCTTGGTGGGGCTGGGGCGGCTTACTTGGAGCTGACCAGGCCCTGCTGGTCCTCCGCGTGGCTTCCGTGCGGCCTCCACGTGGCCGCTGGGACCTCCAGCTGGGCGTCGGCGCGATCAATGCGCAGCTACAGCTGGTTGAAGGGGACCAAATCCATTGAACAGTTGATTTGGTTCCATTTTACCAGCTTTAGCAAAGCATTTGGCTCTGGATTCGTGGGAAACAGTGACGTCCACAAGGAAGGTGCCTCCTGGTGCGATGAGGGTGAGACGGGGCCTCGCCAGGCACCCCCAGCCCTGTGCCCACCAGCCTGCAAGCCACCTGACTAAGGGGCCTCTTGAATGCTATGGGGACTGAGCGTGAGAGGGGTGCCCAGGATGGGGTGTGAGGGTCACACACACCCAGACACAGGCGCACAGATACAGAGACACACACACACATACACACAGTCATACACATAAAGACACACAGACAGACACAAAGACACACATACAGTCATACACATAAAGACACACACAGAGACATGTGCACACATAGGTACACATATATACACAGACACACACAGATACACAGACATAGTAGGTGTACCGGTTAATAATGTGGATTTTTTTCAATAGATGGAGTTACACATATGTTGATATATATGCGATTTGATATGTATGCTATTTTGTTGTATGCACAACAAGCTTCAAAACTTCATATGTCAAATTTGCTGAAGATGTTAACATCATAATATTTTTACACTTAAAAATGTGAAATTTCATCCAAAAAAAGAGCATTTGCAGGAGGTTATAATTCATTGCTTTATTTTGAAGAAAAGTGCTGCTAAATACTTCAGGAAGCTTATGGTGAACATGTTCCATCTCAAGATACTTGTGAACGCGGGTTTAAACTCATTAAAAGTGATTATTTTGACGTAAAAGACAAAGAACATCCAGGTCAACCAAAAAAGTTTGAGGACCAACAAGCATTGTTGGATGAAGATGCGGGTCAAACTCAAAAACATCCTGCAGAAAGATTAAATGTTGCTCAGCAAACATTTTCCGATCTTTCACAAGCAATGGGAAAGATTTTAAAGGGAGGAAAATGGGTGCCACATCAATGGAACAAAAGACAAATAGAAAACCAAAGAGTCACCAGTTCAACGGCACGAACGAAAGTCTTTTTTGCATTGAATTGTGACTGGTGATGAAAAGTGGATTTATTTTGAGAATCCCAAATGCACAAAATCACGGGTTGATCCAGGTCAACCATCAACATCTACTGCAAGGCCAAATCGCTTCGGAAAGAAGACAATGCTCTGCGTTTGGTGGGATCAGGAAGGTGTGGAGTATATGAGCTTCTAAAACCAGGTGAAACCATTAATACTGATCACTACTGACAACAAATAATCAATTTGAACCATACTTTGATCATGAAACAACCAGAATGTGCCAGAAGACAAGGCAAAATAATTTTTGCTTCATGAAACGCACCATCACACCATCAAAACCAGTTAAAGACACGTTAAAAGATCTTGCCTGGGAAGTATTATCCTCCTGCCGTATTCGCCAGATCTTGCTCCGTCAGATGACCACTTGTTCCGATCGATGGCACACGCACATTCTGAGCGGCACTTCAAAACATGCGAAGAAGTGGAAAATTGGGTCTCTGAATGGTTTGCCTCAAAACAAGAAAAGTTCTATTGGAACGAGATCCACAAATTACCTGGAAGATGGGGAAATGTGTAGCTAGCGATGGACATTACTTTGAATAAAGCACTTCTGATGTTTCTCTTGAAATCATTGTGTTTCCTTTGATTACAAAATCCACTATTATTAACCAGTACACCTAGTACACATAAAGACACACACAGACACGTGCATACACAGATGTGCATATAAAGACACACAGACACACAGAGACACACAAAGACACAAATTCATCTTCTCATGCCATTCATACCCACTCACATTCAGACACATGCACCCCAGGGTGAGCACATTCTCAGCTGGAGCTAGGGCAGGATAGTCCTCTCCTGGGTCCTGGCTGACCAGGAGCCCGGCCTAGCGAGCGTGCAGGCTCTGACACGCTTCGGTGTGGCTGTGGGAAGTGAATCAGAAGGGCCCTGCTCCCAATCCAGCACCATCAGGGAGACCATCACTTACATTGGCAGCCTGTGCGAGCATGGGGCCGCCGCAGGCTGCGTTTGCTCAGTCACCCTCATTGGCTCAGGAAGAACAAGTTGTTTTTTAGAAAATTAGTTTTCCTGCCAACACCCCATTCATCAGGAGTGATGACCAGGGGACAACAGCTCCAGCAGGTGGGGACCCACCTTTCCGTGTGTCAGGTCCTACCTCTGAGCACACACACGCCTGCCCAGCGAGGTCGCCGGCAAGCCCTGAAGGGTCGCCTCCATTACCCTATCTGCATCCCCTTCTGTCTCTCCTCCTGAGGCTGTGGCGACAGATGCTCCTGCAGCAGAGATGAGGGTGCAGCACCGTGTCGACCTTCAGGCTCTCCACTCCTGGCCTCCCTCAAGGAGCAGGTGGGTCTGTACCATGGGGACCCCTCTGTGGTGGCCTTGGCCTTTCACCTCAATATCAGCTCCTGAAGTCCACTGGGTGTCCAGGTGGGCTGGACCCTTCCAGCCTCACATCCAGGCGGCTGCTGGAGGACAGAGGGCTGGCTGGACCCAGCTCTGCAAACACCTCTCTCGTTTTGACTTGGGAAGCAGAGAGTGGGGGGCAGACCCCAGGCTCCCCGAGCAGGCACCTGGCACTCCAGTGGAGACAGCGCGGACGCACTTCTGGATGGCTCTTGTCACCATGGTGGATATTGCCACACACATTGAACCTCGCCGCCATGTGGGGGAGAAAGAGCGCGGCCGCTGCCCGGGGACACCGCCCGCACCCAGCACCACACTGACCTGGCCCCCGGGCCTGCCTTGCTTTTCGATTCCGTGTCACCACCTCAGGAGAAACTGCCTCAAATTACAGACCTTTGCTTCTGCATCAAGACCTCTTGCTGGGCCTCTCCCAACACACCCTCGGACATTCCTGTCCCCCTGCTCAAGGCCATTTGGACACCAAGCCAAAAGGAGGTGGGCTGACAGCCAGGGCTGGCATTCAGGGCCAGGGGGTCTCTGGGAGGACCTGGAGGATTGGCATCTCCAAGGAGCGCAGCGAACACAGGTCGTTTCACCTCCAAACCCCACAGATGTGGTGTGTGGACATGCAGCCTCAGGCGATGGCAGACACACCGTGGTGGAGCTCCCACCGAGTCCCTCGTGCCAGGCAGGGGTCTGCACACTTAGGGCACTGTTTCCTACAACCCCATGCCATGCCAATTAGGGGGCACCAGGGCTGGAGTGGTGTCACCTGCACCGGTCCAGGGCACAATTCACTGTCTGCCAACCCCCACCCAGGGGCAGTGGGAGTCCACCCTCCCGCTCCCCTCACCCACAGCCATCATCCAGGGGAGCTCCCAGTAATTCTTTGCTGAATGAGAGGCCACATGTCAATCACATCCTGAAGGGCACACAGAGCTGTGTCCGCAGAGGAGCCCAGATGGGTGACGCCTCCAGCCCTGGGCAACTGTCCCTGTTGCTCTAACTTCATTGCCCATAACGGTCATTTCTACTCTGTCTGACAGGTATTTCTCTGTCCCTTTCCCTGGCATCCTGGGCTCACCCACCAGTGGTGGCTCCCAATTTCCTCTCGAGTATTTTTTTTCCTCTCTGAAAGAGGCGAAGATGCTGCTGTCCCACAGCCTCGAGGCTCCCGTCTGGCCCTGTGTCTCAAAAGCCAGGAGCTTCCTCAGCCCCTGATCCCAAACCCCACTCTAACCTCAGGGACGGCCGACAGCCTGGTCCCAGGCCACTGACCCCAGGGCACCCCATAGGAAGCAAGCGGGCCACGCCAAGCCATCGCGGTGGCCTGCAGCCTGTCACAAGTCTGCGTTAGGAAGCAACGTGTCTGGCAGGAAGTGAGCGTGCCCAGGGCAGCCTGCTCCTGGCGGTGGCCGCACTGGGAGCCAGGCATGGTTTCCGGGAAACGCCCCACCCCTGCTTCCTTCACTCGGCTCCCAGAGAAGAAAGCTGCAGCTCACAGAGTTTGTGCATTTTATAAACCAAACAATTAACTAGGTTTTAAAACATCTGCTGATAGAATCATCCCACATGGGAAGTACACTCAGCATTTTTAAGCAGCAACTGATATCAGACGTGGGACTCACTGCTGAAAACACCAGCAGCTCAGTTAAAATCGATAGAAAATTAGATGCTATGAAAATGCATTGTGTGTCCAATTAGTTATAATTGGAGAAAACAGTGATGTAGAGAAAGCTGAAGCTTGACACGGTCTCCCAGATGCACCGCCTGCAGGAGACTGGGCCCCAGCGCTGCTGCCCCTCCCCCACAGGCCCTGGCAGGGCGGTGGCCTGGGCCCTGCATTTGATACCCCCCGTACCAGAATATGGGTGCAGTGAGCAGGCTCTAAACTCAGCGGGTGACCCGAGCCACACCGGTCCTTCACCCTCACTGTCCCAGGTCTGCCCTTCAGTGGAGCAGCAGGTAACCTTGGGCCCTGCAGCATCCCCCACGTAGCTGGGAGTCTGGGGGCTTTCTTGGCCTCTCTGAGACCCAGTTTCCCATGTGGACTCCAGTGATTGCCATTTTCTGCACCACCACAGCTCAGCGGTGCACCCCTGGCACCGTCTCTTCCTTAGGGAACACTAACCCTAACCCTGATCCATTTAGGGCAAAGTCACACATGACCAACGCCCCCAGGGGAAAGTGTCCCTGACCCAGCACAGTGGGCTCTGCCGCCAGCATCCTGAGTGACAGTCTGGCTCCAACTTCTGTGTGAGGACAGCCACCAGCCAGGCACGCCTGGGAATCGGCATGGCAAGGATGATGCTACACCGGCACGAGCCATCACAGACATGGGCTCAAGACCAAGGCCATGCTGAGCTAGGTGGGCAGCCTTCCCTCGCCCCCCTCAGCTCCACGCAGCTCCCACCCCGTGGCAGGTTCCTTCCCCTTTCAGGAGGGTGTCACCAACTCCTGTTGGTGTTTTTTAAGTTAATTTTTTCTTACTACCGAGCTTTTAAAATTTAAACATCAATAACCCAATATTTCTCCAGCAGCAACATTACCTATAGCAGTCAGATTCACCATCAAATATATTTTTAATTCCAGATTTTGGTTAATCATTAAAATAGATAGTAAAGAGGAGAGAACCAAGATGGCGGCATAGGTAAAACACCTATCTTGCCGCCATACACGGCAATTTCAAAACTACAACTTAACGAAAGAACAAACACCATCCAGAATCACTGGAAAGCTGGCCAAGTGAAAATTCCACAAATAAAAGTGAAGATAAGACACCGTGACTCGGAGGAGCGGCGGTGGACAGCGTTGAAGATACGCGCGGAGAGAGGTTTGGAGCACGCGCCAGCGGATAGGGCAAGCGGCTGAAAACCGGCCAGTTTTCTTGAATGGGGGAGACAAAGACGTCCCGCTGGACTGATTCTCCAGCTCTGGACAAAGTCCAGGGAACCCACTATCATACAGGGTAAAAACTGGACAGTGGGAGGGCACGCCGAAGCTCGGGTTCTGCAGGGGTTTGCGGGCTTGTGGAGAAGGCGAACTTGTGCGGAGTGCGTGTGAACTTGGGAACAGCGCAGATGCCTGACCGCGCAGAGAGCACTCGTGACTTGCTCTTTCATTCAGGAAACCGTCAGACTGTATTGTTTTGCGACCTTGGGTGAGACATTGGGTGTGCAGACTCATTTGGGGAGAGTCTGAATTCTCAGGCAGCCAGTGCAGCTCGGCAGCAGCTCTCTCTCAGAGACCCTGGGGCCGCATAGGGCAGAGCTGATGCTGTCTGCTTGGCCCAGAGACTCCGCCCATCCAACCCAAGCACAGCTGAAAGTCACAGACAATTGGCCTGGAGGTCAACCCTTCCAAGTGCTAACAACGATTAATCTGAGCTTAACTTCAACAAGACTGTGCAACCCATATCCACCTCATGTAACTGGGTAGGCTGAGCCACTGTCCCTTGTAGGACATCTACCACACAAAGCTAATTGACCAACTCAGGGAAGCAGACACCATGCAGAGACATGGAAAGAAATCAGATGTGAAAGAAATGGAGGGAAAAAAACGTCTGGACGTGGAATTCAAAACCACGGTTATAGGGCTTCTCAAGAGACTCCTAGAAAAGGTCGAGACCTACAAGGAAATAAGCAAGACCTACAGGGAAATGAACGAGACCTTCAAGGATATTTACGAGACCCTCAAGGATATGAAAAAGGACCAACCAGAAATTAAGCATACACTGACTGAAATAAAAAATATTATACAAAGACCTAAAAGTACTCTAGAGCACCCCAAGAACCAAGTTAAAGATTTGAAATACAGAGAGGTAAAATCTACTCAGCTGGAAAAGCAAGAAACCAAAAGAATCCAAAAAATTGAAGATAGTGTAAGGGGCCTCTGGGACAACCTCAAGCATACCAACATCTGAATTATAGGGGTGCCAGAAAAAGAGAGAGAGAGAGCAAGGTAATGAAAACCTATTTGAAGAAATAGTGACCGAAAACTTCCCACACCTGGTGAAAGAAATTGACTTAGGAGTCCAAGAAGCGCACCGAACCCCAATATATAGGAACCCTAAGAGGACCACACCAAGGCACATCATAATTAAAATGCCAAGAGCAAAAAACAGAGAGAGAATATTAAAAGCAGCAAGAGAAAAACAGTTAGTTACCTATAAGGGAGCACCCATACGATTGTCAGCAGATTTCTCAACAGAAACGATGCAGGCCAGACGGGAGTGGCAAGAAATATTCAAAGTGATGAATAGCAAGAATCTACAACCAAAATTACTCTATCCAGCAAAGCTATCATTCAGAATTGAAGGTCAGATAAAGTGCTTCGCAGATAAGAAAAAGCTAAAGGAGTTCATCACCGCCAAACCAATACTATATGAAATGCTGAAAGATATTCTTTAAGAAGAGAAAGAAGAAAAAGATAAAAGTGTAAATTATGAACAACAAATACACATCTATCAATAAATGAATCTAAAAATCAAGTGAATTAATAAGCTGAAAAACAGGATAAACTGGTGAATGTAACAGAATCACGGACATAGAGAGGGAATGGACTGACAACTCTTGGGGAGAAAAGGGGTGTGGGAGGTGCATCAAGAGACTGGACAAAAATCATGCACCTATGGGAGAGGACAGTGGAGGGGGGTGAGGGCGGAGGGTGGGATGGGTACCATGTGGAGGGGAGCTATAGGGGGAAAAAAGGGAACAATGTAATTAATAAACTGAACAATAAAGATTAAAAGAAAAAATAAATAATAAATAGCAGAGAATTGCAGTTAGCCCCTGGAGCAGGAGCAGCCCCAGCCAGGACCAGGTAAAAGGAGCTTCCCCAGTTTTGCTCAGGGGCTGCTGAGGCGGGACAGGAGGTCTCAAGGGAGATCCCCCAAACCAGGCTGTTTCTTATTTTCCCCAACGCTGACCCAGCCAGATGCTGAGCAGGACCCACTCAGCGCAGCTCCCTGACTTTCCTGTAAAAAACAACAACTATCATTTCTCGGCACTGATAAAACTTTAATACAGACTTGTGGGGGTTTTTAATAAACTTGTCAACAGCAGAGCAGGGCAAATTGATGGAGCCCCTTCTAGAGATAAATTCTGCCTCACACAGACCTAAAGAGCAAGGGCAAGGGGAGGAGGGGGTGGGAGGGGGCCCACAATTGTTTTTGCTTTCTTTGCAAAAATGGCAGGATAGATTTTTGTGTCTTATCTCAAAGACAGGGCTGGCAACAGTGGCATAATTTGAGGAAAGAAATCTATCCGGCCGAGACGCAGACCAGAGAGCCCCGAGTCAGGAGAGGAGTGCAGCCTAGTGAACCATGTGTGCAAAGACAAGAAAAGCCGCTTGGCATCCTGTCCACCTTCCGAGAAGGGCCCCGCAGCCGCCAGGGCCCCCGCGCCCACGGCCCGGGGCCACCATGTCAGGCCGGAGCTGCACACACAGCATGTGCATAGCTGCCCCACAGGAGCCCTCTGCTCCCCCACTCACTGAGGCCTGCGGTCTGAAGGTCTGGACAAGGCAGCTCCCTGCCTCTAGGTTTTGGGCCTGGCTCCCTGGGCTTCGGGCCCTTCTCATTCCCTTACGCAAGGTGGCAAGGTCCTCGGCTCACAGGCCCCGTGGGCGGTTTGAAATTCCTTGGGTTCAAGGTGGAGGGAGGAAAAGCAGGCTCCCCTGGGCTGGCCGTGTCCGAGAGGCTTCTGGGGCAGTCTCCCAGCCCAGGGTGGGGGCCTGGCGCTCTTCCCTCCTTGGTGGGCAAAGGGCCTGCCACGCCCTTGAAATGAACAACAGGCCCCGGGTCTGACACCTGCCACGTGGCAGTGAGGGCGACAGAACTCACAGCCTCACCGGGCCTGGCCTCACCACTCCAGCTTGGATCAAGAGCACTTTGGAGGGGGCGGGGGGTGACAGGCCACCTATGGGCCTCCCCCAGCCCAGAGTCATCTGAGTTCAGCTCTCTGACAGCTGGGAATGTGGACTATTTATACCAGCCATGGCAGCGGCAACAGGAGAGACAAGCAGTCGGTCGCCATATGTGGGCATGACCACCGGCATGCAGGCCTGCCAGGCGACAGGGGCTCGACTCCACGCATCTGTCCTGGGCGTCCTTCAGCCTCACTGAGTCCCCACTGACCTTCCTCCCCACGACAGGTTCCAGGGCAGCTGCCTTCTCTCCTCTCTGTTGTGTAAAAATACGCTGGGTTCCTGTCCCTCTCGTCCCTCAGCTGTCCTCTGCACCCTGGACACACTCAGGTGCACACATATACTCTGACCCCAGCATTGTCACTGGTGGGGGACCCAAGACTCAACCACCAGGTCCTTTAGTGCACCTCCCCTGGATGGGGACAGCGGCAACCTTCCCGTCAGCCCCTGTGCAGTAAGGCCTTTCTTTTGCTCTGACCTCTGTGCCCAGCGTCCCTGGCCCTCACTATCAAACCTACGCAGCCAGATGCCCCCTGGAGCAGGACTAGCAGACCTGACCTGAGACTCGGTTAGGCCTCTAAGAACTGAGGTGTACTGGCCTGATTGGCAAATGCTCCAGGGAGTGGGAGCCCTGACCATGCCACTGCCCACAGAGCAGCTGCCAGGCTGTCAGAGGTGGCTCTTCTGTTTTTGCCCTTGAGACAGGCAGCCCTGCATGTGCCTGTGACTACACCTGCACTGCAGGGCCTGGGCAGCAACTCCACAGCAGCCTCCCTGCTCGCCGCCCGCTGTGGCCGCAGCCCCTCCCCACTCGCTCAGCAGCCCAGCCTTTCTGAGGTCAAAGCCGCTTGCAACTCAGAACACTGTGGCAGTCCCTTGGGGGACCCAGAGGCACAGCCCAGGGGACTGCTCTGCCCCGCCAGTCCTGGGCCTTGCAGGGGCCAGGTGAAGCCCTGAGCAGGACACGGGCAGCAGACAGATAGTGGAGCACCCGGGAGTGCCAAGGCTGTGCTTCGGCCTTCCCTTCCTGAGTCCTCGCCTCTTCCCCCTGGGAGGCTGGCTGCCCCCCTAAGAGGCTGGCTGCCAGAGGGCCAAGGACCGTGAACAGGGTAGGGGCCCCTCAGGAAGACACCTGCTTCCGTCCTGGAGCCTCTAGGCCACACTGTCCCCAGGCCTGGCCAACTCAGAGGCCAGCGGGCCTCAGGGCAGGAGCAGAGCTGCGTGAGCCATTGGAGGTGGCTGAGTCAGCATGGTGTCCAGATGAGGGCCTGATGTCCCTCCCACTAACGTGGCTGCAGTAATGCTGTGCCACTAGCCCACCCTCCTTTCTTGCTTGGCAAACCTCTCCCGACCCCAACTTTGTGGCCTTCCCCTGGCCCTAAGGATGACTGGGGTCCCCTTATTTTTCACTTCGGGCACTGGGGGCATGTCTCCAGTGTGAGTGGTGGTCTCCCTGACCGTGCAGGGCAGCCTGGCCATCGTCCGCGGTCAGCGTGATCACACTCAGCAGTTAGTTCTTCACACAACATTTTCAGTGCGGTTGACGGTTTTTAAAGATCACAAATGTCCCCCTCCCACCAGCCCCCCTTTGAGGCCCCTCTGCAATAAGTGGGGTCAAGGCACCCCACTTCGGAAGGGGGTGATACAGAGATAAGAGAGACCCAGCACCACGGCTGCCCTCCCGCTGACCCTCGCTCATGGCTCCACTGTCTCCCTTCAGGTGCCGTTTCACTCAGAGCACATGCTGTGGCACAGGACGCTTGGACCAGCCTGGCCCCTGGACGGGTGAGCACCACAGTTCTCAGAGCTGCTGCTCCTCCAGCAGACCCCGCCTGGCAAACGTTCTGGACTGTTCCACCCACAGGCTCCCTGTGGTGCCGCCTGCTCCCAGAGCTCAGAGAATGGGGTGCCGCCACCTTGCCCAATCACAGCGGCACAAGAACCAACCTGGGTCCCCAGGTTGATGGGCAAGTCCCTGGGTTCCGCTTGGATCCCAGCAGGCCACACCTCAGGCTCCCTCCTTCTCTGAGTCCCCCAGCCTCTGTTTGGGGTCTCTGTGCCATCCTGGAAAAGCGCTCCCACCCCGGGCAAAGCCCGCCTCTCTCCTCCTCCGCAAAGAAAGGCCCAGACACAACACGTTTGCCGGCCCCTGCTCCTCCCCCTGAGAAGCCAGAGCTGGAGCTTCAGCACAGAAACTGCCGTCCAGGCCGTGTGGTGGGGAACAGCACGAGGGGCACGCAGAGCAGGCTCCGCGGCTCCGGCTCTCACCAGGAGGCGACGGGCTGGTGCCGCATTGAATTTGGCAGATCAAGAGATGGGAGGTGGTTTACAGCCATAGCATTCTCCCCGCAAGCTCTAGTTTTCCTGCTCAGTCAAACCCGATTCCAAACACTAATGCTTTCATTAAACACCACATCCTGCCGTAAAGCCCTAATGTGTGGCGGGGCGGCCTCTCTGTGCCGGCCACGGCGACCACCACAGCTACTTCCTTGCCTGTGTCCGGAGTGGGAAGCCAGCAGGGCAGCAATGACCTCCTTGGGGCACTGGGGCTGACCCCTCCAGGCCTGGTGGGCAGAAGAAAGGCAGTGCCAAGGACAGGCCCACCGGCCATACTGGTGGTGGCACTGGAGCCAGAGGTGAGAGACCTGAAGGTCAGAAAAGGCCCAGACCCTCAAGTCCTCCTCAGCCTCAGCTGCAGTCCACGCCCTGGGTGGAGGGCGCCACTCTCGTGTCCTGGTCCCAGGCACCTTGGCCGGACCTAGGTGGCCAGGGGACCTGGCTGCCCCACACCCTGCAGCTGGAGGAGGGGGCTCACCTGTCCCTCCCTGTCCCACCCCACCTGAGAATTCCTGCCGAAGGTCAGTGTGTGGAGCAGCTGGGCACCTGCGTGGGGCCTGGGCAGCATCGGCAGAGATGGCCTCACGCTATAAAACAGCCCCAGCCGGTGGAGCACGCCCCGGGCTGCAGACACCTCCATCAGAGAGCCAGAGCCCGGCCCGGCGACACCCCCGCCACTGCCCTGTCAGCTGCCTGGAACCCTCTGCTCTTCGCTCCCACAGAAGGACAGGCTGTGGAGACCGGCCATGCACACCCGACAGCCTCTGCCCTCCTCTCCTGGCATCACTGTCCTGCCGGGAGTCGCCAGCACAGCGCCAGCCCCTTTCCTGACCGGGACCTGGTAACAGCAAGGCAGGCTCGGGCCCTGGGTCCCACACCACCAGCACAAGCCGAGTCGGTAGAAATGAGAAAAGGAGTGGCTCAGCTGGGGTGGGGGGGGACACGGGACAAGGTGGGGTCCCCCATGGATCAGGCTTAGACCTTTGTGTTGTGCCCTCAGATACTGGAGTGGGCGGGACCGGGGCTGCAGCCTCTGACCTGCCTGGGGGCTGCGCCCTCACAGACCCCAGGGGTCCAGCCACATGCCCTGCACCTCCACCTGCAGTGCAGCCTCTGAGAGCACACATTGCTGCCCAGGTCCCCCTGCTTCCCTCCTTGTCCAGCTGAACCCCTTTGGGGAACAGGCTGTTTTTCTTGTACCTCTGAGCAGTTTTCAGTTCTCATTACACGAACAGACCATTCTGCTGGCTACTGGTCCTTTTTAGGGTGTCAAGAAGTGACACCCCCAGACCTCACCACCCCACCCCATGTCCCCAAGCCAAGGTGCCCACACAACCCTTGGCCCCCCTGTCCCTGCATGGACCCCACAACTGCCACGAGCTGCCTCCTCTCTGCCGCAGTCAGCATGCTGAATATTTAATGTGTGACGAACACATCCACCTGCTGACACAGGCAAAGTGACAGAACAATTCGGTGGGGACAGGAGGCCCACCGGCCCGCCGCACCCATCAGTCCCCGCCGGAGGCCCTGCAGGAGGTCCCATGGGTGTGGACTGCCCCTTGCCCCGGCGACCGAGTCCCCGACCTGAAATACATACTTCTTTACATTCCATAGCTTCCCAGGTCATATGGGCATATAAAGAAGTATGTCTCCCGGGCGGGCAGATCAGCGTGCTCAGCAGTGGTGTGAGTGGAGAAGGCGTACGGGCCTGGATTTCTGTCTGTCCACATCCTGGAGCCCTCCTTGGGCTCAGAGCCAGCATATCCCCCCACCCGGCTCTGATCATCCCAGGGCCAGTGCGGCCACTGCCCCTCTGACCTTAGCCTCTCTTCCCCTTTCAATTTCTCTTTCAATTTCTCTCACATACACACATGCACAGAGTCAGGAAGGCAGAGGCAGACCATGCACCCCAGAAAGTCTTGAGAATCCCTTCCATCACTCCAAACAGTCATGTAGTTGTGCACCAGTGGAACCAGAAAGAACCCAGGCTGCCAACCCCCACCCTTGCCCCAGAGAAGGGAGGTGTCATTCCCCCTGAGGTGCCCGTCTCAGCCACCACCCTCCCTCTCCATTTGGGTGCCCTCATCTCTGCCAAGTGCACAGAGGGGACCCTGACCCCGAGCAGCTGGAGAACATCCCAGACGGGAGACGGCACAGGAGACCAGAGCAATAGCTAGGCCTTACCTGGGCAGCTGGCACCTCCAGGCAGGTTCCCCTGGTGGTGTGACTCCAGGAATGGGCACCCAAGGGCAGGCGTGGTGCTCTGTCTTTGAAGCACAGCAGGAGAAAGGCAGTCGCAGGTGGATCCAAGTCCCCAGAGGGCAGCTGGAAGCTGCTGGGAGGCACCCTGGGCCTTGGTGGGTCCCCTTGGTGCCTGAGCCTGGACACAGAGCAGAGGCCCAGCCTGGCAAGGGACTGGATGGCTCCTCTCTCACCACGCCTCCTCCTCCTCCCCTCACCCTGTCTCCACTCCTGGCGTCATCACCCCTGCCACAGCCCCTGAAAGGATGCTTGCACAGGCAGGCGGCTCACGGGGCACCCAGGATATGGCCCTCACCTGGCCCCTGGTGGCCTGCTCCCAGTCCCTGCCAGGCCTGATCAATGCCAGTTTACAGGCAAACACAGGCTGCCTTCCTGTTAGTGAACTTCCCACATTTACTGGCTGCTGAAGAGCCGGCTAAAGAGGGTTTAAGTAAACTTAGCAAGCAGCGAACTAAACTCCTTTGAATACTTAATTGTATCAATACTTCCTCCCTACATTTTCAAATTTCCCTGAGAGGGCCCCTCTTCCCAATTCCTATTGCCACCCCAAAGCCAGAGATGTGCAAATGGGCAGGTCAGGCCCCTGCCGAGGGAGCACCTGGCTGTGCGGGTGCTGGGAGGGGCGAGGCAGCTCGGGCAGGGGGGCAGCGTGGGCAGGCCTCGCACGGCCAGGGGAGGCTGACTGGGAAGGAGGGTGTCACTCCTATTGGGGTCCTGCAGAGGGAGTGAGCAGGGGAGCCGCTCGCTGGGAGAAGGGGAGTCCAGAGCAGACACAAGAGGATCCTGTGGTACCTGCCTCTCCCTCCCACCGCACAGCCTGCTGCCCCACAGGATGGCCCCAGAGAGGGTTGGGGATGCTGCTGTCACTGGGGTGTCTGCTCAAGTCCCCGATCTGGGCTGTGCCGGGCGGGTGTGGGGGGCTAGGGCTTTGCATGGGGATGTGGAAGCGCTCCAATCCCACTCATGGAAGGGCCACTCGGCAGAAGACCTGTGTGGATACTGCCGTTCATCACCACCCTGTGGCCAAGGATAAAAGGGTGACTGACACCTCCGCTTCTCATCCCTGGAATGTGCCCCCCAGAGGACCTCCGTCATGAAGGGAGCCTGGGCTAAATCTTCTGGCCACCCCCTGACAAAGGAGCCCCAGTGGCTAGGAGATGCAGCCACTGCTCGGGCCCTGACTCTCCCTCACCACTCTTTCCCAGGAACGCAGAGGAATGGTATCTGGAGGTCAGGGGAAAGTTGGGGCCCTCAAAGGGTAAGAGAGTCACCCCAGGTCCAATAAGGGCCCCCATGAGCTTCCACATGCTCACAAAGGAACCTCAGCTACTTCATAAAAGTTGCCCATCCTGATAGGAAAGAAGCACAGGCCACCTCCCAGGGGCCCCCAAGGCAGTGCACCTGCTGGTGCTTCCTCCAGCACCTTCTGCTGTTACCACCCCAGCCCATGAGTCCCCGGCCTGCGCTGTGCCGGGCTTCGCATGGGGGTGTGGAGGCGCTCCAACCCCACTCGTGGAAGGGCCACTCGGCAGAAGACCCCTGCAGAGACCTCCGGGCTGCTCCCCCTCAGGACCAGTCTCCCCAGGCGCACCGAGCAGCAGCCCAGCACAGGGACCCGCCTGACCCCGGCGGAGGGAGCCGCAAAAGTGCAGAGTCCCAGCCCGGGGCGGTCTGGCCGTCCTACCCAGGCCCCTGCCCAGCATCTCCGTCCGCTCAGAGCTTTGAGTTCTAGGTAAGTTTAGCCATTTCCTCCCGGGCGGTGCTTTGTTGCCTGGGCAGGCTAACGGCGCCCTCCCCAGCCCCCGCCCCCCACCCAGCCCCGGACCCTGCCCGCCGCCCACCCGGTCCGGAGGCTGCTGCTTCCTCGCTGGGCGCCGGCTGTCAAAGTTCGCGCATCCCCGTTGGACGCGCCCTCCAGCCCTGCTGGCTGCTGGCGCTGCAGTTTTCCAAATGCGGACGATGCCTCGAGCCAAAGAAAACTCCGAGGCACCGCGGGAGCCACGCGGCCGGCACCGCGGCTCCCACCTCGCCGGGCACACCCTCACCGCGGGCGTCGGCAAGTTTGCGGGGGCGGCAGGACGGGAGGAGCGGGACTCACCGCGGAGCCCCCCAGCCGGGCTAGCGTCGCCGGCGGCGGGCGCAGGGTCGCGGCTCCCGGTACGATGCTGCAGCCGCGGCAGCCATCCACCTTCTCTCGGAGCCAATCGCGAATGCAGGGGTGGGGGAGGCTGGAGCTCCCGACGCGTTGCACTTGGGGGTGGGGGAGGCAGAGAGAAAGAAGACACCAGGCACCCCTCTCCGCACCCCTGCCCTTCCCCCAGCCCTCCTGCACCAGCACAGACTTAGCTGGGAGGGAGATCTTGAGAGAGGAGAGGGAGAGGAGAAAGGGAGGAGAAAGGGAGGAGAGAGGCGCAGGAGTGGCGGCGACGCAGAGTTAAAGAGAAGCGACCTTGTATCCCGCACACCTTGAGCCCCTCCCTGCCCTGGGCTGGGACTGAGGGACCCTCCTGCAACCCCAGCTGGGGTCAGTGCAAGGTAGAGGTCAGGCTGGAACAAAAGGGGACTCCCTGGTGTGCAGGCTCATACAGCAGGCAGGCAGGGGAGGGGAGAGCAGGGAGGACTGACCCCAGACCCCAGTGGGTGTGGGGGCCCCCTTCCTATCAGGAGCTGGCCTCACCTTTGCAGTCCTTATATACCCGGCCAGGCATCCCAAACACGCAGCTGGACAAGTGGCCCCTCAGGCTGAGCGCCCTGACCATATTTAGTCAAGCAGGGAAAAAATAGCCTGTCAGCTGGGCCGCGGCTGGCCGGCCACCGGGAAGAGGGTGGGTGTGCCAGTGCCATTGACAGGCTGTGCAGGGCCCAGGCTGCCATCCGTGCCCCCAGCCCTCCCCGCCGGCTGTCCCTTCCCTGCGTCCCCCTGCTATTTTTAGCCCAGCCCTCTCCGGAACCAAAGCCCAGCAGCCTCTGAGGCCATGAAGCTCATTTCCCAGGGGCGTCCTGGGGAGACCCAGGTGATTCCCAGGGCTCGGGCCAGGCAGTGGAGCCTGCACCTCCTCCCTGCACTTGGCCTCCAGCTGGCTGGGCGATACCCAGGGTCCCAGCGGGTGCCCCCTGGTTTTGCCCTTTTGCCAAGAATCAGGGACTGGCCCAGGTCTCTGGAAGCTCCCAAGCCAGGCCTGAGTAATGATGCCCACAGGTCACCTTGGACAGGGAGCCAGGCTGACGAGCTGCCACACTCTCTATCAGGCCTGCAACCAGGGGCTTGTGTGAGTGCAAGACCCGAAGTCCATGCACTCCTCATGTAATGGCCATGTCCTTACACAGCCAATGCCCTCCCCCCACAACTGTGTGAGCTGGGCAGGTCCCTTTGCTTCTCTGGAGTCCCCTAGGATAGAGACAGAGATGCAAGAATGGGTGGGCCCAGTTCCCTGAAGGCTGGCACAAGGCCCACATGGGGTGGGGTGCAGGGTAGTTGGTTTCACAGCCAGAGGCCCTATTATTCCAGAAAGCGATGTCACAAACCTCCCATCTCCTATGTGTCTCAAAGCAGGCTCCCTGTGCCTGATGCCCCATCACACCCCTGCCAGGCTCCACAGCCTTAGGGGTGGGATCGTGGCCTGTATGAGGCTGGCTCCTTTAAGTGATGCTCCAAGCCAGTGAGGAATGGGAGGTGTGGGGCAGGTGCTGCCATAAATCACCTCCATAGTCACCCTCCTAATGGCAGTGGCGCTCAGATGAGCAGCAGACTGATGTGTGTGGCAGGTATTCAGAGGTCCCCAAGGCCCCTAAGACAAAGCCAGATGACAGTACTTTCCATTCATTCACCCATTCACCAGGCTCCTGGGTGTTCTGGAAGCTCTCCTATGGAGTATCTACTGGTCTTCAAAGCAGCATAGAGGTGAGCATCCCATTGCCCCACTTTACCAAAGAAGAGTGGGGCTCACAGGAGATGACTTGCCTGAGGTCACACAGCGGGGCAGAGCTGGGCAATGGCTGGCTAGACACTGCCTCATTCCAGAGCCTGTGAGGACAGATGCAGTGTCCCCTGCATCAGACACAGAGGAGACCACCCAGGTGAAAGGCATGGGAGGTGCCCAGGCCCCCCCAAGGCCTCCTCCTCGGCCTCCTCACAGAGGTGGCAAGTGGTGTGGCACCATTTCCTGGGTGCAGGTAAATAAGGCAGCAGCCATGCCCAACAGCCGGCCCCTCTCCTTCACTCACCGAGGTCAGCCTACCTGGCAGCACGTGGGGATGGGTCGGCCATACAGGAAGCTCTGTGCTCACCAACTGGGCTGCGTGGCAACACATGGCTGCTGAAATCTGGAAATGGGGCTAGCCTGATTGCGGATTCCCATCTTTTTTAAAAAACATTTTAAAAATTGACTTCAGAGAGGAAGGGAGAGAGACAGAAACATCACAATGAGAGAGAATCAGTGATCAGCTGCCTCCTGCACACCCTGTACTGGGAATCAAACCCACAACTCTGGCCTGTGCCCTGACCGGGACCTGAACTATGGTCTCCTGGTTCATAAGTCAACACTCAACCACTGAGCCATGCCAGCCTGGCCAGGCCCATATCTTTGATTTGCTTTCATTTAGTTAATTTTGTTTTCAGTAGCAAACAAGGGCTGCTCATAGTGAGGAGTCTAGAAGGTGTGGGGAAGAGATGGGCAGGGCCTGGGTCTGGGTGGTGGTGTTGGTCACAGGTCAGAGACCTTTGTGGGGGATCAACAGTGACGTCAGAGGGGCAGCAGGCAGAGGGTCCTGGGAGCACACTGGCTGGAGGGGCAGCAGGCAGAGGGTCCTGGGAGCACACTGGCTGGAGGGGCAGCAGGCAGAGGGTCCTGGGAGCACACTGGCTGGAGGCCAGGGGGCTGCGGCAAGGGGACAGACAGACGGCCAGCCAGGCAGGGCCACGGCCACTCTGGTGGAAATGTCACAAGTGAGGGAGAAGCTGGTCAAGAGCCCAGGCCACCAGGCTGACTGTTCAGACCAGGGAGGCTGCAGAGTTTCAGGCTCTGGCCGGCCCTTCAGAGTCTGTCTGCAAGGTCTGCTGACTGAGCAGAGGTGCTTCTGAGAAAGAGGGATGTCAGGTGAGGGGTGCCAGGGAGGAGGATTCTGTTCCTGCAAAAGAGAAGGGGATGGGAAGAAGGGTTTTCACAGAGGAAAGGAGAAGAGAGGGGAGGGGAGGGGAGGGGAGGGGAGGGGAAGGGAGGGGAGGGGAGGGGAAGGGTCTAACACCTCCAGAGGAGGGACCATCCCCTCCATGGTGTGGGCGCGGCCCAGCCCCACAGGAGCAACAGGGACCTGAGTAGTGAGGGGAAGGCTGCCCCAGCTCAGAGCCCCCAGCATGTCTAGGGGGTCCTCAGGGAGACTCCTGGAGGGGGCCTAGAATCTGGTGAGTGAGGCACATGTGGTTTCTGAGCCTCAGGCCCCCCGCCGGGTGGGCCCCCTGAGTGAGCAGAGGGCGGAGCACTGCTGGAGAGCAGCGGATTCCTGGAAGCTCAGGACAGTAATGGAGCTGTGAGCACGCCCCTGGGGCAGTGGCTTCTACTGAGAGCATTCCCTGAAATGCTGTCCCCATCCCCTGGGCACAGGCAGGCAGCTGGCCTCTGGGCCGTGGGCGGCTGGGCGGGGAGAGGGGTACGGAACCCAGGAAGGTTCCAGCCTCAGTAAGTCCCAACTCACCATGCAGGAGGGCGCCCTGCCGAGTCCGGGTTTGGGTGCAGAGAGCAGCGACTTGAATGCTCTGAGCCCGTTTCCTCAGCTGGGACACAGAGCCCGGCGCCTCCTGAATGGTGACCCCTGAGCCTGGTGAGGACTCAGCAGGGCCCCATGTGCTTGCTGTTGGCTCAGGGAGCGAAGGAACAAATGAATGAATGCTCACCCACTGGCCACGCTCTGTGGAGGCAAGTCCAGCGACCCAGTGAAACGATGGGTGAGGACCGAGTGACGAGTCCGCTGGGGGGATGAACAGTGATGTCAGAGGCGGGCCGTTCCTGTGCCCTCTGGCTTCCCCTAGTCGCCACAGGAATGAGAATCAGCTGTGAGGCGCCGGATCAACGCCACCAGGATGGCGGTAAAGAAACAAAAGCCCAAAAGAAAGTAACAAGTGTTGGCGAGGAGAACTGGGAACCGCATCCTGGTGAGGATGTGAGTTGATGTGGCAAGGGACTGCCTGGCGGCTCCTCAGCAAGTTAGATGGCGCACCGGCCACTGCTCTGAGATTTGTGCCTGAGACACGGAAAATAGGACTCAGACACTCTTGCACGAGCTCAAAATGGAGGCGTCCTGAACCTGCATCTGCGGATTACAGGCTAGCCCCGCGCAGAGGAGGGGTGTGTGAGAAGGAGGGCGTGGCAAGCCCGGAGAGCACAGGCAGACAGGGCCGGCCGGGGGACGGCTGCGCCAGTTGGTGGATGTGCTCACTGTCACTTTAAAATGGCTAATCTTATGCTGTGGGTTTCACTTCAATAAGAAAAGAAGACAAAGATATGTCGAGCTCAGGGTCCAGCCTCTCCCCGCTGACCCTCACTGCCTGGACTCAGGGCCACCTGGCCCCTGGGCGGCAAGGGAACCTGGATGCTGCAGAGGGCACGGCGCTGACTCAATCCTCACCTCCCCGGTCCCAGGGCAGCAGAGAAAATGGGGGCAGGAGGGGAGGCCATAAGGGGACTCATAGGGCCCTGTGCTACCAAAATGTTCCCTGTGAGGGAACAACACCTCTCCCCAGAGGCCCACACCCCGGTGCCCAGGACCTGCACATGTGGAATGTGTCACCTCACATGGCAAAAGGGACTTTGTGGGTGTGATTCAAGGAAGGATCTCTAGATGGGAGATGACCCTGGTTATCTGGGTGAACCCTAAATTGAGTCACAGGGCCCTCGCTCGGGGAGGTAGGAGGGCAGAGCAGGAAGAGCGTGAGGGGGAGCAGAGATCAGCAACATAGAGACTGGGAGATGCTGAGATGCGAGAGGTGAAGGGGGCAGAAGCGCATGGACCTCTCCGAGCTGCAAAAGGCCGGCCACCTTCTCCCTGAGCTGTCAGGAGGGCCAGGCCTGGATTTAGATTCCCGACTTCCAGAACAGTAAGAGGGTAAATGTGTTGTTTTATGCCATAGCATCTCCCACCACCACTGGCCTGTGTGCTCTGCCTAGGTGATCCATCTGGCCTGGAGAGGACGAAGTCAGCATGTACCTGGGGTACACAGAGCTCAGGGCACTCAGAGGTGTCTGCCCCCCGAGACGCCTATGCTGTGCTCGGGAAAGCAGGGCCCCCTGCTGTGGGTCAGGAAGACCCTTGGGCTGGAGAGGGGGCTGGTCCACATGCAGGGGGCATGTGAGGGCTCAGTCTAGCTCTTGAGGGAGGTGAGGCACCCAGAGGATACCCTGCTCAGCTTCTAGCAGCTTCCGGTGGGCCAGCCCCTCTGTGTTGGCCTGGCCTGTGATGGGGGCCAGCGTGGGGAACACCCAAAGGCAGGCAGAGGGCCTGGGCCCACAGCCAGGAGCAGTGTGGAGTGAGAACCCCAGATTGTAATCTCTGGGCTGGGCTCAGGACCCCCCCAGTGCTGAGGCCTGGCTGGGGCAGCTTCTCTCCTGCTGGGGTGGCAGGACCACAAGCCCTGAGGCACAGAGGGACTCCTAAAGCCATAACACGGGTGGGCATCTGCGTTCAGTAGGTGGAGAACAGATCTGTCTGCAGGACTTCTCAGAGTCTTTATGAGGCCCCAGCAGCCCAGCCTCAGCTGACCACCTCCACAGCCCACCTCACATTCCCAGCACCCCAGCTCACCCAGGCACACTGTGTCTGGTGAAGCTTGAGGAGTCTGTGCAGATCTGGAGGCCTGTGGAGCAGAGCCGGGTGTGAAATGCCCATGGTTATGGCCACTGCAAGAGGACCTCGACCCCAACCCCATCATTGCCTGGGAGGTCACCTGCTGCCCGGCCGCAGGGCTCAAACACTCACAAGCACATGTGCACACAGACTTGCACACAGGCACTCATATGCACTTGCACACAACAAACCAAATGTGCATATGTGACCCTTACCATAATGGCAGCGGGAAAACCTCTCTGACAGACTGTAATGCAAGTTATATTTCATCACCATGATGTCAGCAGAGAGCGATTTGTTTCCAGAGATGCCCCATCCAAAATGATGGCAGCTTTACCCTCATCCAGACTCAGGGCACTTTGGGGAAGGGGTGGCCCATGTGGCACCACACAGAGCCTCCTGAGAAGGTTCTTGCAGCTTTGGGTCTGAGGAGGGAGGCCTTGGACCTGCACCACAGTGAGCCTGAGCTCCTGCGTTGGGGGCAGGAGCGCCGGGGCAGCCAGAGGGGCGCTGGGGTCCAGGCTGAGCTCCGAGACTGGGGTCACCATGGGCTCTGTGGGCAGAGAGTCCATTTTAAAGAACCTGGGAGGGGCGTGGCCAGCAGCTGTGTATAGAACCGTGGGGCTCAGTAGAGGCCCTGGTGGCTCCACTGCGGGAAGCCTTCCGGCTAAGGTTCTCAACTCGAGGAGGGACCCACCCTCCCTGAGAAAGGAATGTGGCTCCTCTAGAGTCTGGAGTCCACCGGAGGCCGGGAATTGAGAGAACCCCAGACCTTTATCCCACTTACCTTCAAGCTCAAGTAGCCCAAAATGTTACCCCTTGAGAACACTGAGGGGGACAGAATTTCCGTCCAGGTGAGCCCGCGTTCCTGCACCTGTGCTCAGGGTCCAGCGAAGTGGTGCGGAGCACAGGTTCTACAAAGGACTCCCATGTCCAACGCTGGGCACTCCCTGCCTACTACCCTCCTATCAGGCACCTGCACCCTGCTCCCCTCCCAGGCTTGGCTGAAGGGGCACCCCAGCGAGTGCCTCCAGTTACACGTGACCACAGCCAGTCTGGGCTGCACAGTTCAAAGTGCCCTGATGAGCATGCAGAGGCAGGTGGCCCAGCTCCCAGCACACAGGTCCCCACAGTGGGGCGGCCTCCCCAGCGGGCCTGGTTTCCCGGGACTGTCAGCACCGGGCCGTGATCTGTTTGTGTCGGAGGTTTCTCTGGCCTCCTCCTCCCTCATTGGAGCCTGGGCCCTGGGTTAAGGCCTTGGCTGTATCTCCCTGCCCTTCTCCAGGAGCACGGAATGTCCATCCAACAGGATCTGGCCACTGTTAGCCGGCCCTGCATCCCTGCCCTGTAAATATTCGTTTTGGGGTGGTTGTTAAAGCGCTGTAAAGGAAAGGCTGCATTCGTTCAGAGTGGGAACGGAGCGGCGGCTGAGGAGGTGACTGAGTTGGCACGGGGTGGCGCTTCTCAGGCGCGTGGCGCCTCTGGGTTTTGCTTTTCGGTGCTTTGCGGGTCAGCATTTCCAGATGCTCAGGAAATGAGGGGAGGCAGATGTGATGGCTTCAAGAGAGAGTGGCCGAGCCCTGCAGCCACAGGTGGGGTGTGACAGGCCCTCAGGAGCACCTCCCACTGGGATAACCTCCCCCACTTGCAGCCTCCGTCCCACACCCCATGGGGCGAGCTCTGCCACCTGTGCCAGGTAGTTGGTGTGCTGACCTTGGGGGTCCAGGCCTGGGAGAGCTTAGGGACAGCTCTGTGACAGCCTGCGTCGTAAGGAGGCACCAAGATTGGACCCGGGATTGAACTGAAGGTGGCTCAGGGCAGTCTCTGTGCTGATGGGGAGCCAGATGGTCCATCAGGGGCTTCCCAGGATGGGCGCTCACTACTCCAGAGGACTCCCCCTCCTCCAGCAAAGGCCGTTCTTGGCCGTGGGGAAGCCAAGGTGCCAGGCCTGAAAGGAGACAGGCTTGAGGGAGGGCTTCCCTGGTGGTCCCACTGACCACCAGGGCCCAGTGGCCAGCCCCAGGCAGACTGGGGTGGGGGTGGGGGAGCATGAGGGTGTCTTGGCTAGCCAAAGGCACAACTGGAGCCCTCCTCCCTCCCACCTGCCCTCTCAGCATACAGAGGCCGGAGGCAGAAGGGTCGCCTCCCACCTCACTTGGGGTGACATAAGCTGTTGGGTGTGTAGTAATTTGTTACCTGGCGCAGACACGAACACAAACTGAAACTCACACTCAGGAGGTCAGGGCGCCCAGTTCAGCCTGGGCTGCTGCCTCTTCCCAACGTGAGGGCAGCTGCTCCCCAGGCCGGGGCCCTGCCATCCTTGTGGCTGCTGGGCCCTGAGGGAAGGATTCTAAGCTTGTGGGGGGTTGGGGATGGGGAGTGGGGAGAGACTGCGCAGTGTGACCCAAGGCCCATTTGTTCAGGTTTGGGCTCCACCGAAGGCTCACGGTTTTCGGACTCATCAGAGCCCTGTGCCCCCCTTCCCCCAGGGACTTCCTCTCGCCTGCCACCCCCAGGGTGAGAGATTCCAGGCTGGCCTTTGTGTGGAGATAGCAGATAAGGCCAGGCCTGCAGGGGGGTCTAATGGCTGGTGCTTCCAGACAAGTGCCGCATCAAGAGCCCTCTTACTTGCCCTTCCCCCATTCTGGTACCTGCCTGAGTCCGCAGTTCCCCTCACCCCTTCCTGTCTCACTGTCTCTCCTGCACCAGTTCTTCCCCTCCTCCCACAGGGACACCCCAGCCCCCCACTAAACTAATCTCAGGTTTAAGGGAGTGAGATTGTCATCCAACTAACTTGTGCTGCAGTAATTGCTTGATGGGACCACTTTCACAAGCCACGGGGGGGTGCTTGACCAGGACTAACTGCAGCCCCCCAGACCCCACCTGTGTTGGGGACTCAGCTTACGCAGGAGGGCATCCTGAGGCAGCTTCTCTGCACCCCTGGAGTGACCTCCGCCCAGGCTGAGAGGGCTCCGCCCAGCTGCCAAGGCCTCCTGTGCACACGGTTGGTTACGGGTGATGTCACTGCCCAGTCAGAAACAATTTTATGATTATGTCATTGCAGAGGCAGTCGGATGCCAAAAAGATAAATTTCCTCTGTCCACTGCTGACCCCGCCTCTTGTACACTGCCTTGGGCTGGTGCCTTTCCCTGTGTTTTCTTTAATTAGAGACCGTGTGGACCAGAGGGCTTGCTGGGGGCGGGCGGGGGACCTGCCGACCAGGCCCTTAATGCTGGTCCTCAGAGCCCAGAGTGCTGCACAGGCGGCCCGGCTGAGGGCCACACACATGGGGCATAGGTGCCTCCCTGGGAGCCAAGGGTCCCCAGAAGTGGTACCAACCCCTCAAAACAGGTCCTTAGTGCCCCAGGATACAGATCTCAGAGAGGCCGGGGCACATTCACTCACTGGTTCATTCAGGAGATACTTTTTGGCCCACACCCAGTCCCCTGAGCACAGGCACAGCCACCCCGCCTCTCGGTGCTTTGACTTCCTCTGTGAATCCGCTGGTCACCTTGGGGAAGAAGTAGCACAAGCCCGGCCTGGAGTCAGACCCAAAAACCAGCTCAGACACAGTCCAGGCCTCCCAGCTCCGGAGCAGCTCCGAGCCAGCAATGGTGTGGTAACAGGACAGTGGGGCAGAATGCTTCCTGGAGGAGGTGACGTCCAATCCCGTGTCAGGTCTCTGGCCCTCTTGGCAGTAACTGGGAGGGGTCTGGGAGCCTCAGATTCAGGACACCAGCTGTGACCTGGAGCCCTCCCTTGCAGCGCCAGCCCAGGGGCACTCGTCCCACCAGGGGGCAGAAGCGACCTCGACACTTGACCAAAACACTTTGGGAGACTGACATCAGTGTGGACTCGAGCCCCACGCTGGGCACCTGTTGGGCAGACCCAGAATAGCCTTTTCCAAGAAACTAAATTCGGAGGATGATGGGATGGGAGGCTGGGGAAGGAGGGGCCTCGGTGCCTCTGTCTCCCTGGCTGTGGACAGGGACTGACCGGGAGCCGCCACCTGTGCCTGCCTGCCACCACCCTGAGCAACAGAAAGGAGTGGCCTCCATGTCCCCACCCAGAAGTCAGAAGGCCACCTCCTGCGTCTGGGGGTAGTGGTTTGGCGGTGAGGCCCAGCAGGGAAGCAGGACAGTGCTTGGAAAGGCACATGTCCTGTGGTGCCCTCAGCTGCCTGCCTGCATGGGTCAATGGTGAGACCCTCCAGGGGCGGCCGGAGTCCGCAGCGCTCTGGTCGTCTGGCCGTGCCTGACGTCCCACAAGACCACAGGCTCCACGAGGGGTGAGGGAGGACAGTGTCAGCAATGCCCACCTCTGCTGGCAGGGCCTCCCCTGCCCCCACTCCCCCCAGCCCCTTCTGGGACCCGGTACCACAGACCCGCAGGCCTCTCCCTGGGCCAGAGACAAAGGGAGGAAGGAGCCTTCCTAGGGCTGGAGGAGGCTGGTCCTTCCCCAAATGAAAGCAGGGCCAGGCTAGGATTGCACGCCAGTCAGGGACCCAGATTTGCCCAAGTGCCATCCCCTCCCCTAACCCCCTACCAAGAGCCACCTCCTCTTGTGCTGGTGGAACCATTTTTCTACAAATATTTAATCACGAGCTTGTGAATTCTAACAGGTGTAATTAAATATGATGACAACACTGGCTCCCCCAACACCCCAAGATCAGGTAGGGCTTTTTGATAAGTATGTCACAAGCACCCTTAACAATGTATTGTCTCCCAAGAACAATTTGAGCAACAAAATAAACAGGGGCTTAAAAACCAGGCGTCATGCCTGAAACTTTTAGCACCAAATGTGCTCGCTGTCTAACCACGGAGAAGGCCACTGCCCAGCTCACCCTCACGAAGCCGTGTCCCTGGCAGCTGCCGGCCCGTCTCTGCTCAGGACGGTGGGCAGTGGGTGCCATAGCTAGCTGGCAGGAAGCGTCCACTCCCACAACCGCTCGGCCTGGGGAGGGCAAGGCCTGGCGTTCCACGGCATCAAGACTTCTGGGCCTTCTGAGCCTCGGCAGGCCGGTGCAAGGGAAGGCGGGGCCTCTGGCCTTGGCAAAGCCAGCGTTCACTGAGCGCCTGCTGACACGAGCTCTGGGCAGTGCTGCACAGGTCCCTGGGGCAGGGGGTTGGGGGTTCATGGAGACAGAGGTAGGCATCGGGGCTGCCCTAGGCCAGGACACAGGCTCCTGCAGGCTGCCCAGGCTGCTGACTGCCCTACAGCCCTCTCAGAGCCCCTCCCCCAGTGGGCCTCCCGCTGGCTTCCTGAGCGCCTGGAGCCGTATTGACCGTCCAGACTGGACATTGATTGGCTGAAAGGTGAAGCCTGAAATAGTCCTCGCTGCCGCTGCTGGTAAGCAGGATTTTTACTTAGTTAGGCAGCTATTCTCTGGTAGCCTCCCAGGAAGATAGGGGGTAGGGGTAGGGCTCTGATCTGCCCACAGCCCAGCGCGTGCCAGGCAGGCCCTCAGTCTGGGGGCAGGCCCCTGAGGTGGCACCAGCTCTGAGTCCCAGCATTCGCTCCTGGGGCCTTCAGGCCATGGCCACACACCTACACAGAATCTGAAATAAAACAGCAGGAAGCTGCAACAAATTATGGAAAGAGTGTGTGTGCTGGGGGTGGGGTGGGAGCAGGGTGCGAGGTGAAAATTCTGGCTTTGTTCTAAGGTATGGGGACGCCCAGGTTATGGATATGGGAGCTGAGCCCAGAGCAGGAAGGAGGCAGGTGCAGGGTGGTGGTGAGAGACTTGCTGCTTCCCTGACCCCTGGGAATGGTGACCTCCCCTCCCCGACCCTGTCCTCCACTCACCAAAGCCACCAAGGCCTGGAGCAGGCTTCAAACCCTCGGGTGCCCACAGAAGTGCCAGGACTAAAAACAGGAAGGCGCCTCCTCCCCCCTTCTCCCCTGTGCCCAGCACCCAGGACCCCCCAGGGCCCAGGTGCTCAGCCTTCCAGGCAGCAGCTCCACCGCCTACCTCCAACTCATTAAGGCCAGTTGACACTTCTCCTAGAAATAATTAACTTTGACATCACAAAGGGCATTTCCCTGGCCAAGGTCACCTCAGGGCTGGCCGCCACCTCCTGTCCCCGCAGTCCCTCCTCAGCCACAGCATTGATGAATGGCGGTCAGAGGCTGGTGGCGTCACTGAGGGACCGGAGCTGCTTTTCCTGCAGAAATGACTTCTGGTGCCTCGTCAGCTGCAAATGGCCAGGCCGGGAGCTGACCACAGGGCTGTGGACAGGTTAGCAGAGCCGCCCCTCGCTCCACGTCCCAAAAGACCATGGGACTGCAGGCATGGGGTCTCCAGGGAGGTCCCCTTAACTCCCTTGGGGCTAACATCAGCCCCCTGCCCCAAGCACAAGCTTGTTCCCCAATAACTTGAGCGTGAGTAGCTGGGAGCCAGCAGGGAGTGAGGTGAACAGAGAAGCCGTGGGCAGGGACCACCGACCCCAGGAGCCTCCAGTGCCATGTCCTGAGCTGAAAACAGGACAACAGTGCAGCGGCCAGGCCGTCCTACCCAGACAACTGGGCCAGCAGCTGCCCCAGGGCTTTCCTGTGCTGTGAGGGGCGCACACAGGACATGCAGTCCCACAGCTCTGAGGAGATTCCCCCGGGCCCGGGCACAGGCCTCACTGAAACTTGCTTCTCCTCCTGGGGGCAGTGAGAGGGCTGTGTGGAGCCCCACGAGGCCCCTGTCACTCAGCAAACATCACTGCACCAGTGCTGTCTAGCCCCGGCATGGCTATGAAAGGCACGGGAGGCTGTACTTGGGGCCCTGGGAGCCCTACGGGGGCCAGGCCATCCCTGCCTGAAAGACGCTTCCAGTCTGACAGGCTCTCAAACCAGAAACCTATGGCTGAAGCTAGTCTTTCATGTACCTGCTCTGGCCTTCGGGGTCAGCCCCCAGGGTTCCCAGGACCTCCCACTGGGCACCGATGTGCAGGAGCTGAGGGCCCAGTCCCAAGGGGTAGCTCCCAGCCCTCACGGGCCCCGCTCCTCCAGGGGCTCGGACCAGCCGGCTCACCTGTTCATGTCCCACCGCCCCCAACATCTGCAAGGTCTAATCTGGGGCCTGGCCAGGGCCCAGAGCAAGTGGGGCTCAGGAGGGCCCGATTTGGGGCAGACAGGTTCCGTGGTCTGGCCACAGGTGGGGGATGGAAACTTGCTCCCTCTACACACACCAGCTGTCATCACCCAGCCTGATATTCATACTTGGGACACAGGGTGGTGATGGACGGGGCCAGCGTGGACCCCAAATTCAGAGTGGCAGCATCTGCCCTTGCCCTCCACTCAGTGGGTGTCACAAGCCCATGCTGACAGCCACTGAGGACCTGACACCAGGGCAGGGCAGAGTTGGGATCATAAGATAAACATTGCAGGCCTGGCTGTGTGGCTCAATGGTTGAGCGTCGACCTATGAACCAGGAGGTTATGGTTCATTTCCGGGTCAGGGCACAGGCCCAGGTTGCGGGCTCAATCCCCAGTGTGGGGTGTGCAGGAAGCAGCCGATCCATGATTCTCTCTCATCATTGATGTTTCTCTCTCTCTCTCCCTCTCCCTTCCTCTCTGAAGTCAATAAAAATATTTTTTTAAAAAGATAGATAGTGCAGATTTGCTCTGCACTTTGGGGACACAGGAGTCCTCAGTTCATGGCTGTACGTATATCTTGGGCTCAGTTAATGCCACTAAGATTGTATGCCATGTGCCACATTAAAGCAGCACCTTTGAAGTAAATGGTTGGCCCGGCAGCATAAAAATCCTGGCTTTAAGGGGGTGGCTGGGAACAGGTGGCTTTAAACTGGGCTGTTTATCCTTAACTGACTGTGCCAGGGGACCCCACACACGGGGAGCTGCAGGGGCACTGCTTGCTTCCACTCTGCCCACAGACCTCAGCGCTGTGTGCAGCCCACGCCGCTGCCTTCTGGGCTGGTGGAAAGTGTTTTCTTGTCCCTGGGAGTTTTCGCTCCTTCGTCTAGGCTCATTCTCATTTCCCCTCCCTCCCCTCTCCCTCTTCCTGACGTGCTCTGAACGAGCTGAAATAAAGAGCCTGGCTGGGCAGAGAGGTGTTGTGTGAACACAAATGCTTCTGGAAGGCCAGCCCATGCCGGCCTGTACCTCTGGGGCCAGAAAACAGTCTCCTGGGACACTGTCCCGGGACAGTGGCCAGTAAGACAGTCTAAGAACCACAGGCCCCTGCGCTGCCTGGCCAGAGCCTCTCTGCCTCCAGGTCCCTTGGGGATCTGAGGAGGCTCTAGTCACCTGCCCCAAATCAGGCATGGGCTCAATGATTTGATGGAGTCTGGCCCTGCAGTAAGCTGGCCCCTGCCTGACATCCCCTCAGGCAGCCTCATGAGCAAGTCAGGATCCACACTCAGGAGGCAGGTTCCTCTCAGGCCACCACACTCTGCCCCAATCTCTAGGCTCCCAGACCCCAGTCCTCCATCCACCGGAGCCCCAGGCACCAGGCATGACCTCAGAGTTAAATTAAGGACCACAGCGGCAGTGGGGATGTGCGTCTGTAACCAGATAAGACCGCAGGACGCACTTCGCACCTGTCGGAGGCGCCGGATTTATCCTGCCGGGTCAGCTGACCGGCTTTGTGTACAGCCTGGGCAGGCGCGGAGGGCTCAGCCCCATGCAGGGCAGCTGCAGGCAGGTTAAGGAGAGGGGTCACCTGTCCCAGTGCACTCACCACACTCAGGTTAAAAATAGCCATGAGCCAGAGCACTGGGGCTATGGCCACGGCGCAGCTCAGGGCAGCTCTGCCCAGGCTCCTGGGAGTGGTTATGGCCACAGGCCCAGCCAGCACAGCCTCCATCTGCACCAACATCCGACCTGGAGCCAGAGGCACTTAAGGTGGCATCTTGACCAGGTCCCTGCACCACCACCAGTCATACCCCGGAGGCTGGAACGGCCACAGTCTTTGGGGAAGGAGGGTGCCCACCCAGGAGGGACAGAGGCTGCCACCCAGGCCCCCCAGACTCCATGGACAGGCCACCTCACTGCCGTGGGGCGCCCTGAGCCCAGCCTCTCTGTTCTCCAAGGTCACAGCAAAGAGAGGCCAGTGTGGCCTGGGACCCAGTACGATGGCTCTCCAGCCGACCAACCCAGAACGTCCTCCGGCAGCTTTCCTGTTGGGCCCGGGGCCGGCCAGTCTGCCCAGGAAGTGGGAAGGGTGCTGGCCCCACAGGGGAGGGAGGAGCTGGGCCTCTAGTCACTGCTATTTTTTAAAATATATTTTTATTGATTTCAGAGGGAATGGAGAGGGAGAGAGACATGGAAACATCAAAGATGAGAGTGAATTGCTGATTGGCTCTCTCCTGCACATCCCAAAATGGGGATCCAGCCCACAACCCAGGCATGTATCCTTGACCGGAATCAAACCTGGGACCCTTCAGTCCGCAGGCCAACGCACTACCCACTGAGCAAAACCAGCCAGGGCTAGTCACTGCTCTTTAAAGGCTGGGAGTGGAGATGTGCATGGAAGTGACAGGATATCTGAGCCGGGTGCAGGGGAGGGACTGCATGGGAGGCTCTGGGCCTGGGGCAGAAGGCAGCCCCAAGGTTCCTGGACACCCCTACGTGCCCCACACTGGGGCCCAGGTAGTCCTGCCACGTGCTTGGCAGTAACAACGGGAACCTCAGTGCCACCATGAGAATGCCCACGATCGGCCTGAATGGGGCTAGGGGTTTGGCCGCCAGGACTGCCTGTCTCCTCCTGGGTCAGCACCTGCACAGGAAGCTAAGTCAGGCCCGCAGCCCCAGCGGCCCTGGCCAGCCGAGAGGCCCAGAGGCAGTTTCTAGGCCCCTTAAAAAGCCGGAAACACTTGCCCCTGTCGTGAGCAATGCCCACAACCAGAGGCAAGGCGTTATGTCATTCTGAGGTTGACTGTACCTTTCCCACCAAGAAGCCATCATCACCATCGTGGTGGTCAGAGGTCCTTCAGATCCTCCTGGGGAATGTCGGGGCCCACCACACTGGAAGTAAGACTCCAGGCAAGTCATTTAACTGGGTCATTTATCGGTTTCCTCATCCTTTAACTAGGGAGTAATAGCATTCCCCGCAGGCAGCCAGGCAGATGCCCACGGGCACAGGCAGACCCCTGAAAAGATAGAGCAGGCTGGCATAATCCTTACTAAAGTGTAAATGACTTTTACTCTCCTGTTCCTTTAGGAAAGTGCTGCAGGGGAAGGGCTGGAAGACTGGGAGGGAGAACAGAGAGGCTACAGGGAGGCTGCTACCCAGGTACCGTGGACTCTGAGTCCATCTGGCTCCCAGACCAATCTAGCCCCTGACTCCACCTGTCGGGCGGGGACAGAGGAAGGTGAGAGCCCAATCTCAGGAGCCCCTACCACAAGGTGCTAGCTCCTCGGGTCTGCTAATGACACTGTCATCCTGCATGGATGGAGTGGCTTGGGAAGTGCCCCTCACCCCGTGGGGCTCCTCCAGGGAGGGGTAGTGTCTCCAGGACCAGCCCACCTGGACCGGTGGAGGCCCACTCCCTGGCCACACCCTGGAACCAGCGCCGTGCTTGCAGCCGGCTCTTCTGTAGAAGTTACTCTGTGCCTCTCGCACTGAGGGCTCTGTTTCCTGGCTGATCAGATGCAGGGACCAGACCATGCAGCAATGCGGGTGGGATTTGGTGCCCACAACACACACCTCACCCTATTGCTGGCCCACACCCCACTGTGCCCAGAGCCACCCCTCATTAAATTGCCTCCATACTCCCAGGAGCCCTCATGCCCACTGGCCAAGAGGACAGGACAGCCATCCTGGCAGGGCCCCACCCACTCCTCAATGCATGCCCCTGGTTGCTTGTGGAGGGGCCCAATGAGCCCCAAGGACGTGAGGCCACTGGTCACATGGTCCCAGGGATGACGGTGCTCTCCAGGAGCCCTGAGTGCATCCAGCTGCACCCGCACCTCCTACCTGGAAGAGGTGTGTTGAGGTTGGACTGCACGGAGGGGGCTTGGATGAAGGAGCAAGGGGAGAGGTGACAAGCAAAGAAGTGGGGACACTCAGAGAGCCAGAGATGGGAGAGAAGAGGGAAAAAGAGAGGAGGTGTACGTTTGGGAGGCTGGGAGTGTGTGAGGACGGAGGACGCTGCAGGGCTGGCGGGCACCTTGTGGGCGGCTGTGCGGGTGAGTGCCAGCCTGCCTCACTGCAGTCTAATTAAAACACCGGGACTCCTGTGATGGGGTGCAGGCCTCGTGCAGACGGCCACCACAGCATAGCTTGGCGCCTCAGCATCTCCGGACAGTATGTGGCTGTGCACCCACCATGGCCCCCAAGAGCAGACCCGGGGTGTCAGCCAGGCTGGGCCTGGTCAGAGCCCAGAGGTAGCTAGGGTAGGGCACGGGACCCCCCCATTTCACGGGGGAGGGGGGCACAGCACGACCAGGGAGGGGAACAATGTGCCCAAGGTTGCTGGGAGGATGGGAGCAAGGCAGCACCAGGTCCTGGGATGCCTCACCAGTGGTGCAGGCCCCACACTGGTCCCTTATGAGGAGGAAACAATGGAGGCACTTTACAGGCCTCCCCATCCATGGCAGCACCTCTCCCCTCAACCACCAGGCTCCAGGAATCATGTCCAAGTTCCGTGCCCGCCCACGCTGCTTCAGCCCCGCCACCCATCCCCCGCCCCAGGGCCGATTCCTGTCTCTCCCACTCGGCCACTCGTAGATGCCCACCAGCCCTGAGGGCAGTGTCTCACACAAGCCTTCCCACCAGGCCAAGGGCAGGGAGGCGCCCAGCAGTGGGAGGCCCCAGGCAGTGGATTCATTCTCTGTCTCTTCCATTCAGACACTGGCTTCTCCACTGATTGGCTGAGAACCTGTCCATCAGCTTAATGCTTGTGCCATGGATGTTGCCCTCCCCTCCACCGTGTATCCAGCGGTTCCCATAGATGCCAGAACACACCGTCCAGGGCTGGGCCAGCACAGTGACCCAATTGAACCCCAGCCCCATAGCATGCCCTTGACCCCTACCCATGAACATGAGGCCTTCCATGGCCTGAAGCCTTCGTTTGGTGTGTTTTTTTTTAATAAATCTTTATTGTTCAGATTATTACAATTGTTTATTCCCACCTTCCTATAGCTCCCCTCCACCCAGTTCCCACCTCACCCTCTCCCCTTATCTTCATCCATAGGTATACGATTTTTGTCTAGTATCTTCCTGCAACTCCTCCCCACACCCCTTTCCCCCCGAGAATTGTCAGTCCACTCTTTTTCTGTGCCCCTGATTCTATTATATTCACCAGTTTATTCTGTTCATCAGGTTTTTTATTCACTTAATTTTTAGATTCCCTGGTTGATAAACATGCATTTGTTGTTCATAATTTTTATCTTTACCTTTTTCTTCTTCCTTTTCTTAAAGAATACCTTTCAGCATTTCATATAATACTGGTTTGGCGATCATGAACTTCTTTAGCTTTTTCTTATCTGTGAAGCTCTTTATCTGACCTTCAATTCTGAATGATAGCTTTTCTGGGTAGAGTAATCTTGGTTATAGGTTCTTGCTATTTATCATTTTGAATATTTCTTGCCATTCCCATCTGGCCTGCATAGTTTCTGTTGAGGAATCAGCAGATGGGTGCTCCCTTGTAGGTAACTAACTGATTTTCTCTTGCTGCTTTTAATATTCTCTCTTTGTCTTTTGCTCTTGGCATTTTAATTATGATGTGTCTTGGTGTGGTCCTCTTTGGATTCCTTTTGTTTGGGGTTCTCTATGCTTCCTGAACTTGTAAGTCAATTTCTTTCACCAAGTGGGGGAAGTTTTCTGTCATTATTTCTTCAAATAGGTTTTCAGTATCTTGCTCTCTCTCTTCTTCTGGCACCCCCATAATTCAGATGTTGGTACACTTGAAGCTGTCCCTTACACTGTCTTCATATTTTTGGATTCTTTTTTCTTTTCTGGTTGGGTGTTTTTTGCTTCTTTGTATTTTGAATCTTTGACTTGATTCTTATGATCCTCTAGTCTGCTGTTGGATCTCTGCATATTATT
The DNA here is from genome assembly GCA_027563665.1 of Antrozous pallidus. Classification (NCBI taxonomy): domain Eukaryota; kingdom Metazoa; phylum Chordata; class Mammalia; order Chiroptera; family Vespertilionidae; genus Antrozous; species Antrozous pallidus. The sequence goes on from CM050518.1 coordinate 1,369,906, forward strand.
TTTTACTTCAGTCAGTGTATGCTTAATTTCTAGTTGGTCCTTTTTTATATACTCGAGGGTCTCACTATATTTATTGGCCTTTCCTAGAAAATTCTTGAAAAACCTTATAACCATGGTTTTCAATGCTATATCCAATAGTTTGCTTTCCTTTCATTTGTGACCTGTTTCTTGTCTCTGCATTTTGGCTGCTTCCTTGAGTTGATAGAGTGACTTTGTGTGCTAGGTGTTCTATAGGGCCCAGTGGCTCAGCCTCCCCAGTTACCTTAGGTGGATACTCTTGGTGCACCCCTTTGTGGGCTGTGTGCACTCTCTTGTTGTAGTTAAGCCTTGATTGTTGTTGGTATCACTGGGAGGAATTGACCTCCAGGCAACTGACTGTGAGGATCAGCTGTGTCTATTATGGGAGATTTTCTGTGCTGGAGACACCCTTATGAGGCAAGACTTTTTTCAGTGGGGCTTTGGTGCTCACTGAGTCTGCCCCCTGAGTATACTCCTATGGATCTGAGGAGTTGTAATCTGGATGGTCCCACTCTGACCACTGGGTACACTGGCTCTCGGATCTCCAAGGAAGTGCAAATTTAGCCTCTGCCTAAGGTCACCCAGCAGGAGCTATGGAGAGATTTGCAGATTCTTCTTCTTTGTTTGGAGTTTGGAGGTGCCCAGATGAGGTCCAGCTGTGAAGCAATGCAAGCTGCTGTGGAACCTTGGGCCTTATTTTGTATGTTCTGGGTCTCTCTGACTCAGCTGCAGTTTGTAGGTAAGTTTAGATTTTAAAGGATCAGTCCATTCATATGCAAAAGCCTCTGTGCACAGCTTGGGTGGGGCGAGATCTCAGGGCAGAGCAAACAGCAATGGCTTCCTGTCAGCCCTGCCCTAAGAGGCCCCCAGGGTCTCAGTGACCCTTGGTAATCGCTGCAAGCACCTCTGAGAGAAAGCCACCCTCGAGTTCCACCTGCTGCCAGACAGTCCAGTTTCTCCCCATGTGAGTCTGGGTCCTCAGAGTCTTACCCAAAACTGGAGTTCAGAGCAGTCAGTAGCTTGTGTCTCCCTGCAGATTGAAAAAGCCAGCCACATACTCTGTTGCCAGCCCTTTTCGTGCACCTGTGCCTCCATACCTTTGCACTTTACTTCTGCAGCTCCTCTGAGTCTCAATGTGCTTTTCTCTTTCCTTCTAGTTGTAGAATTTCCACTCAGCCAGCCTTCCTGTGGTTCTGGATGAAGTCTGTTTTGTCTTTTAGTTGTAGTTTTGAAGTGGTTGTGCAAGGCAGCAAGTTCAGGTGTTTACCTATACCACCATCTTGGTTTCTCTTCTGTTGGGTGTTTTTTTTAAAAATATACTTTTATTGATTTTCCCCAGATTCAAAGGTGACCAGAAGCCATACATGGAACCCTCAGTAAGCATTAACCGCATCGTTCCTGAGGCTGCCAGGGACCCCCTCCTGCCCCCAGAAGGGCCCTGCAGAGCAGCTCCTCTCTGGAATACAGGTCGATGGGGGTGGGAAGCTTACTGTGGAGAAGCTCGGGTTGAGGCCAGCACCCACAGTGATGAGTCCTGTGAACAGTAGGGGACCTGATGTGTTGGGCTGAGAAGGGCACCTCCTCCCTGTGGTCCCCACAAAGACCCATCACCCTGTCTGACCATAAGCAAATTACCAGACACTTCCAAATGGGGACCAGTCCTCCCATAACTGACAGGGTCCTCAGAGACCAGGGAAGCCGGAGACACTGTCACAGCCCAGAGCAGCCCAGGAGATGTGACGACCGGATGTCACGTAGGGTCCTGGAACAAAAAAGACATCGGGGAAAACTGAGGGGACCCGAGTCAGAGATAGATTTTCTGAGGTGGATGGTATCTGGGTGGTTCATGTCTTGTAATAAACGGGCCATGCTGACAGAAGATGTTTATTTAGGAAACCACACTGTCCTCTCTCACATGTCTGGCTTAGTGTACATGGTATTTTAAAATTACTTTAATGAGTTGCCAATTTAAAAAATCAAGACCTGGACTTCCGGTTTCTCTTGAAAGTCTGGGAGACCAGCCACAGGGGCCCAGGCAGGGGCGAGCCGTCTGTGCTGCCACGTTCGCATTCCCCGGAGAGCCCTGCCCCTGTCAGTCAACGGCTGGGGTCTACCCCGACCTTCCAGGCATTGGGTTGCTGGCCTCTGCACTTGTCTACCTCCCACTGGACAGATGAAGAAACTGAGGCTCGGAGAGAGGAAAGGACAGAAGGGAGGGTGGAGGGGCAGAGGAAGAAAGCACAGGGCACTCCCATGTCCCACAGCTCCCCCAAATCCTATCAGGGCTCCCAGTGCCCACCTGAGAATGCTGCAGTCCAGTCCTGTCTCAGGCACACAGTGGCCAGTGGAAGGAATGTCGTCCTTCAGGGTTGACCCTGGGCGGGGAGTTTGCTGACGATGGGAATCATGGCCAGTCTGTGTGGAGGGCGGACACGAATCAGCGGCTTGGCCTGGGAACCACTATACCAAGAAGCTCCTGTGCAGCCCGCCAGGCTGCAAGGCAGCCGCCGCCAGCTCACCTGCCCAGCACCCCTCCAGGTGCAGTGCAGACACACACCTTAGGGTAGGGAGGTAGGGGGCTCAGCCCAATCCAGTCAGAGGGCTGGGGCACCTCCGCCCCGAGAGCCCCCTTGGGTCCTTTGCGGGAGGCCCCCAGGGCAGGCTGACTATCTCCCAGCCCCCACCCCAGGAAGTGGAAGGGCAGCCAGGTGCTCTCCCACAGGTGCCCCAGCCCTACTGCTGAGGCGGCTGCAGCCACAGCTCCCTGTATGTTTCTCAGCACACTGCAGTTTTGCCTGGATTCAACTTGGCATCAAGAAATGAGAACTGCGGTTCATCCATTTCCTGAACGCACTTTACAAAGTCAGGTGGCTTTAAGGCCAGTGCTGGACGGAGCATGGACTGGTGAGGAGGCTCTGCACTTTGCACTGAGGCCTGAGCCGTGGAGCTGGCTGGGCTCTGCCTCCCCTCTCACAGCCACCAGAGGGCACCCGCCACCCACTGGTGGGAAACGCACATCCTCATCCACCTGGGCAGCGGATTTACACTGAAAGCCTTGGGTAGTGAGGGGAGGAATCAACCCCAGAGCCAGGCTGCCACACCCTGCCCACTTCTGGAAGGGACCTGGCAAACTAATGTGGCTCAGAGCTGTCCCCAGCAAGCCCAGTTCCAGCAGTTTGTGGAGGTGCCACTCCACACAGCAGTGTATGTGGGCCAAGCAATAAGCCCTGACCGTCCATCTCCAAGGACTGGCCACCCCCATCCTGTGCCCCACTCAGAACACCCACAGCTGTTGAAAACAAATGCTCACGGAGAGGGTTCCACACACATCATTCAGGGTGAAGCTAACACCAACCTCAAGTCAACGGGCATCTTTCCATGGACTGACACTTGCGTTATTGTATGAAGGGCAAGTGAGCCAGGAGGGAGGGCAGATGCGGGATTTCCAGGGCTTGTGATGTCTAAACTGCTGCTGTGAACTTGACTTGCTTTGGTAATTCAGAAAGAAAAGCTGAAAGAAATACCAAGGAGGGTATGTGTTGGCACCTGCTATCTTCCAGGAAAACCCCAGCTCCTCTGCTGGGCACACCTAACCCCCAAGTTTCCTCCCACCTCCACCCAGAGCACTGGTTCAGGTGTCTCAAAACCTGTCTCACGACCTCCTTGGTCCCTCTGCCCTTTCTGCTCACCTTATCCAGCAACTCCTGCCCATAGCTCAAAGCCCTGTCCAAATGTCCTCTGCTCTGTGAGGCCAACAGAAGCTTTGGATGGGGGTCAGATGGGCCTGGGGGCCTCTTGTCAATCCCTTGCTGAGTCCGGCCCTGGCCTCCAGCTATAACCCGGGCAACAAGGCAGGGGTTTCCAGGACTGACAGCAGGATCTGTCCCCCTTGGGCTCTCAGTGCTCGAGATGAGGATGATGATGATGATGATTGATGATGATGATGACGACCACGACGACGATGGAGTGTGAGCACCAGAACAGCGGAACAGGCCAAGATGGGCTCACTCTGTCCCCCAGCTTCTCTGAGCGGCTGGTCCTGTCACTCTCACTTCAGAAATGAGGACACTGAGGCTCACAGGTGCATGACTTGCCCTGGACAAAGGAGATGAGACAGGGCTGGACTTCAGTCCTAGTGGCATCTTTCTGAGACTAGAAACAACACACATGTGCTCAAAATCCAAACTCACTTCCTAATGACCCCCGAGATCTCCTGGTCAACCGGTCAGTGGCCACGGTAAGCACAGCTCAGGGTCGCCACAGAGAACAGGACGGTGCCTGGAGCAGTGCTGGGTGGCCACAGGTTTGCTTCTTCCAAGGCTGCAATATTGACCCACAACATTCAGTCCCAGGAAAGGAGGGAACCCTGCAAGGCCTCAAGTGGTTGGGGACAGAACTCAGGGCTGGGGTCAGAAAGCTGGAGATGGCTAAGTCTCCTTGCACAAACTTGAGCCAGTTCATCTCCTCTTTGGACTCAGTTTCTCAACCTGTAACATCAGGAGGATTCCCTTGTCTTTCTGTACCCCCAGACAGGCTGACCCCTCCCCTAAAGCAAAATAGCACCAGGCCCAAGTCTGAAGCTTGGGACCATTGGAAATGAGGTTTGTAGGCACAGGTTGTAGTATGTGGGGATCTGGGGGCTAGGGGCTCAGTGTGGACAGGACCCATACCCTCAGTCAAGATATCCCTGTCCAAAGGGACCTCCTCATCCCCTATGGCCCCAAGCTGAGTTGAGAAAGGTGATGAGAGGAAGAGGGGAATTTATTCCATGCCCTGTATCCCTCCGCTCTATCCCCAGCTGCTCATGGGGGCCAGGAAGGAGGAGGGGAGGAGATGCTGGTGTTCTCCAACCAAGGCCAGAGGATCACTCGGCCAGATAAGCCATGAGAAGGCTCTGGCCAGAGCAAGCATGGTTATCAGACCTGGGCAAAACCAACAGAGGACAATGCCACAGCAGGGCTGGGCAAACACCCCAACCCATCCCTCCACTCCGTGCAGTGTTTGGCAGGGCTTTTGCCACTCCTTATCCAAGCAGGGGGACTAGCCCTGAACTCATAGGCTTATCTCCAGTTAATAGTTTCCTCCCTGGACCAATGGAGCAAATGCTGCCAGTTGTCAGCTGCATGATTTATCAGCCCCATAAGTGGGGAAAGTATGAACAGCCTTTGGAGAGAAACCAGAGGGACCTCTAAGAGGCTACTTGTGGAAAAACTCAGGAGGCGCAGCACATTAATCCCCCTTTGGCCAGTGAGCAGGTCCTGCCCTTCTGAGAAAAGGTACCAGAGATAGGGAGGCTCCATTCCTTCCACTATCCTGCTCTAAAGCATGAACTCCTTGTCCAGAAAAGGTCTCTGTGGGACTGCTCCTTACTCTGTATGCTGTATGTGAGCACCTGTCCCCTGACAAACCCACAGAGAAAAACAAAGACACTTCCCCTCCAGACAGCAGGGAGCAGGGCAGAGAGTGTGACAGATATGGAAATGACAACCGCACAACAAAAGTGCTGTACATGTCATATTGCTTAGTCTAGCATTACTTAAAGAGCATTTGGAGGACATTAGTCCTGGGAAATGCCTTTCAGAAGAGGATTCCCTGGCCAATACATCTGGAAAAGGCTGAATGCCAGCTCTCTCCCAGTCCCATCATGCTGCTCATTGCAAACAAAAGATGAGGGTAGAAAGTCCTCCCAGATGTCATCTTTTTAAGCCTACTTCACTTTGTTTCAACCTCACTCTTAATCTCAGAGGCCTTTTCAAGAAATGCTTATGAAACCTCATCCTTCTAGAAACCTGCTCCAGGTCTTCCATTTGTCTAAACCTTTTAAAGCTCAGAAAAGGTAATCCTGAGGTCTGTCCCCATGGAGAAGGGGCTAAACACAGCCCCTCAAGTCTGGGGGCTCTTCAAGTCACCCCAAACCTTCCTACTTCAGGATTGCCTATTGATGTTGAAGGAATCGTGAATCCCTCTTTGTAGCATATGCTGATTAAGAAAACACGTAAAGACCTGTAGTTACAACTTGTCTAGCCACTCTCAAAGGGGTGTGTGTTCTATGGGTTCCTCCAGCAGCGAAGGCACAGGAAACCAGCACACATGGGCACAAACTCTCACATCACCATGGGAGTTGGGTGCACAGAGTGCTGGCTTTGGCCCACCTTCACTTATGGGCATTTGTGACTCAAACTTCAGAACACCCGTGACCCAGACATCAGCCCTTGTGGATGGAGAGGCCCAGCTTGGGAGGTACAGGGTCTTTTGAACTCAATCAGAGAGTCAGTGAGGAGGGTCCCCTCTCCTGAGCCCAGTTCAAGTGACCTTCCTGCACACAGTGACCACCCTGTGGCAAGTCTGGTCTTTCAGTGAAATATCTGAATCGGGGGTCAGCCACGTGCGCAGAATGGTGAGATAGTAAGGAGGGGGGTGGTCTCTGGCAAGCAGGAGTGTCCCTGCCCATTCTAAAGGAGGAACTCAGGCCAGGCATAAATGTGCCCTGTGTCATCACAGTAGGCTGTGGTTTCTTTTTCCGAAGAGAAGAAAATTTTTTATAGAAAATTTTCTCATTTTTTTTTAAAAACACGGTGGGCCACTGCCTATTTGCAGCCTCTGGTCTCAATGCTCTCAGACAGAAGGAATCTCAGGCAGGGCACACAGCTGTGCCCAGAGATGCCAGAGTTGGGTGGCTTCCCTTTAGGTGCGGTCGGAACTCCCAGGATCTGTCGGCATGGCCCCGACCTGGCGAAGCGTCTGCATTGCCGTGTTTCCCCACGTCCGCCCCACACTCACTCTCCTCCGTGTGCTCAGGCCGGGACATGCCCCAGACCTGGCCCGCCACTGACTTGGTGGAGGAGTCAGGAGAGAACACGCATGCTCCCCTTGGCAGTGCCCAGCTCCAGCAGCCCCATAGGAAAGAGCACAGCTGTGTGCCAGGCATGCTCCGAGCGTTGTCCCTGGGCTGGCTGGAGTGGACCCCTAAGTCAGGCACCCTTAGGCTCAGATGCGCCCCAGAGGGAAGAGCAGGAAAGGGGAGCTGCTGCAGGGTCTGGCGCCTCCCTGTCTGCCTGCTAGGCGGGTTCACCAGCCCACCAGATGCCAGCAGCCCCTTATCTTCTCTCCAGAGGAAGTGGAGCCAGAGCAGGGGATGGGGCAGGATGCAAGCCATGTCTGCAACAGGAGACTGGGACGCAGCTCCTGCAAATGATCCATCTGAGAAATGTTCCAGCTGCAGCAGTGTTGGCAGCACAGAAATTCTTTGCACATGAAGAATGGGCGGGCGGCTCGAGGCAGGCACAGCCTGGGACGATGAGAATCAGGCTGGAGCCAGGCGGCCATGCCCGGGTCAGCCTGGAGGGGTATCCACCAACCTGCCCACTCCACGCTCCAGACCAGGGTTTATTTGCCAGGCACCTTCCGGTGGTGAGCCTGGGGAGCCTGGGAGCCAGGAACTGGGTTTCATCCCCACTGGTGTCAGTGGGGCACTGACCAGTAAGACCACCCCACAGCTTTGGTGGCCAGGACAGTGGCAGCAGCAGCGAGACGTCTCCCCTTCTTGCTCATCAGGTCGAGGACTTTTCCAATAAGGGTGTCACTCCCCAGGTCCCCTATAGCCCCAGAGCTCCTGGGAGTCCAGGGACATTTTTTCTTTTTGCCCAACAACACCTCCACAGACTAGTGACAGACCCTGCAGTGACACAGCCTGCAGTGACACAGCCTGTAATGACACAGCCTGCAGTGACACACCCTGTAGTGACACAGCCTGCAGTGACACACCCTGTAATGACACAGCCTGTAGTGACAGACCCTGTAGTGACACAGCCTGCAGTGACACAGCCTATAATGACACAGCCTGCAGTGACACACCCTGTAGTGACACAGCCTGCAGTGACACACCCTGTAATGACACAGCCTGTAGTGACAGACCCTGTAGTGACACAGCCTGTAGTGACACAGCCTGTAATGACACAGCCTGCAGTGATAGACCCTGTAGTGACACAGCCTGCAGTGACACACCTTGTAATGACACAGCCTGCAGTGACACAGCCTGTAGTGACAGACCCTGTAGTGACACACCCTGTAGTGACACAGCCTGCAGTGACAGACCCTGTAGTGACACAGCCTGTAGTGACACAGCCTGTAATGACACAGCCTGCAGTGACACAGCCTGTAGTGACACAGCCTGTAGTGACACAGCCTGTAGTGACACAGCCTGCAGTGACAGACCCTGTAGTGACACAGCCTGTAGTGACAGACCCTGCAGTGACACAGCCTGCAGTGACACACCCTGTAGTGACACAGCCTGCAGTGACAGACCCTGTAGTGACACAGCCTGTAGTGACAGACCCTGTAGTGACACAGCCTGCAGTGACAGACCCTGTAGTGACACAGCCTGTAGTGACAGACCCTGTAATGACACAGCCTGCAGTGACAGACCCTGCAGTGACACAGCCTGTAGTGACAGACCCTGTAATGACACAGCCTGCAGTGACACACCCTGTAGTGACAGACCCTGTAGTGACACAGCCTATAGTGACAGACCCTGTAGTGACACAGCCTGCAGTGACAGACCCTGTAATGACACAGCCTGCAGTGACACACCCTGTAATGACAGACCCTGTAATGACACAGCCTATAGTGACAGACCCTGTAGTGACACACCCTGTAGTGACACAGCCTGCAGTGACACACCCTGTAATGACACAGCCTGCAGTGACACACCCTGTAATGACACAGCCTATAGTGACAGACCCTGTAGTGACACAGCCTGCAGTGACAGACCCTGTAGTGACAGAGCCTGTAGTGACAGATCCTGTAATGACACAGCCTGTAGTGACAGACCCTGTAGTGACACAGCCTGTAGTGACAGACCCTGTAGTGACACAGCCTGTAATGACACAGCCTGTAGTGACACAGCCTGCAGTGACAGACCCTGTAGTGACACAGCCTGCAGTGACACACCCTGTAATGACACAGCCTGTAGTGACAGACCCTGTAGTGACACAGCCTGTAATGACACAGCCTGTAATGACACAGCCTGCAGTGACACAGCCTGTAGTGACACAGCCTGTAGTGACAGACCCTGTAGTGACACAGCCTGCAGTGACACACCCTGCAGTGACAGACCCTGTAGTGACACAGCCTGCAGTGACACACCCTGTAGTGACACACCCTGTAATGACACAGCCTGCAGTGACAGACCCTGTAGTGACACAGCCTGCAGTGACACACCCTGTAGTGACACACCCTGTAATGACACAGCCTGCAGTGACAGACCCTGTAGTGACACAGCCTGTAGTGACAGACCCTGTAGTGACACAGCCTGCAGTGACACACCCTGTAGTGACACAGCCTGCAGTGACACACCCTGTAGTGACACAGCCTGTAGTGACAGACCCTGTAGTGACACAGCCAGCAGTGACACACCCTGTAATGACACAGCCTGTAGTGACAGACCCTGTAGTGACACAGCCAGCAGTGACACACCCTGTAGTGACACAGCCTGCAGTGACACACCCTGTAGTGACACAGCCTGCAGTGACACAGCCTGTAGTGACACAGCCTGCAGTGACAGACCCTGTAGTGACACAGCCTGCAGTGACACACCCTGTAATGACACAGCCTGTAGTGACACAGCCTGCAGTGACACAGCCTGTAGTGACAGACCCTGTAGTGACACAGCCTGCAGTGACACAGCCTGCAGTGACACACCCTGTAGTGACACACCCTGTAATGACACAGCCTGCAGTGACAGACCCTGTAGTGACACAGCCTGCAGTGACACACCCTGTAATGAAGACCTGACACAGCGCAGTGACAGACCCTGTAGTGACACAGCCTGCAGTGACACACCCTGTAGTGACACACCCTGTAATGACACAGCCTGCAGTGACAGACCCTGTAGTGACACAGCCTGCAGTGACACACCCTGTAATGACACAGCCTGTAGTGACAGACCCTGTAGTGACACAGCCTGTAGTGACAGACCCTGTAGTGACACAGCCTGCAGTGACACACCCTGTAGTGACACAGCCTGCAGTGACACACCCTGTAGTGACACAGCCTGTAGTGACAGACCCTGTAGTGACACAGCCAGCAGTGACACACCCTGTAATGACACAGCCTGCAGTGACACAGCCTGTAGTGACACAGCCTGCAGTGACAGACCCTGTAGTGACACAGCCTGCAGTGACACACCCTGTAATGACACAGCCTGTAGTGACACAGCCTGCAGTGACACACCCTATAATGACACAGCCTGTAGTGACACAGCCTGCAGTGACACACCCTGTAGTGACAGACCCTGTAGTGACACAGCCTGCAGTGACACAGCCTGCAGTGACAGACCCTGTAATGACACAGCCTGCAGTGACACAGCCTGTAGTGACACAGCCTGCAGTGACACACCCTGTAATGACACAGCCTGTAGTGACAGACCCTGTAATGACACAGCCTGCAGTGACACACCCTGTAGTGACACAGCCTGTAGTGACAGACCCTGTAGTGACACAGCCTGTAGTGACAGACCCTGTAATGACACAGCCTGCAGTGACAGACCCTGTAGTGATACAGCCTGCAGTGACAGACCCTGTAGTGACACAGCCTGCAGTGACACACCCTGTAATGACACAGCCTGTAGTGACAGACCCTGTAGTGACACAGCCTGCAGTGACAGACCCTGTAGTGACACAGCCTGCAGTGACACACCCTATAGTGACAGACCCTGTAGTGACACAGCCTGTAGTGACACAGCCTGCAGTGACAGACCCTGTAATGACACAGCCTGCAGTGACACACCCTGTAGTGACACAGCCTGCAGTGACACACCCTGTAGTGACACAGCCTGCAGTGACACACCCTGTAATGACACAGCCTGTAGTGACAGACCCTGTAGTGACACAGCCTGCAGTGACAGACCCTGTAGTGACACAGCCTGCAGTGACACACCCTGTAATGACACAGCCTGTAGTGACAGACCCTGTAATGACACAGCCTGCAGTGACACAGCCTGCAGTGACAGACCCTGTAATGACACAGCCTGCAGTGACACAGCCTGTAGTGATACATCCCCATTGAGATGCCAGCAGGCCTGGCCCAGCTCCTGGTCCCTAGGGAATGCAAGGCCTCCAGTGACCAGGAAGGAGGTGTCCACAAACACCAGACCTATTTACAAGTCACAAAGCATTATGAGCTTTCGAGGCCCAGGCGGCCCATCTGGAGGTCCCGAGGGCTCCAGGCCACTCGCCTTCCCTGCTCTGGTCCTGGCCATGGCTAACAGAAATGACTGGCAAGATGGTAGCAGAAGACTTAGGACCAATGCTGCTGCTTCCCACTGAGGGCCTGGGGTGGGGGACAAAAAGGAGAGAAACCCTTGAAAGCATGTACGTGTGCGCTTGGGTCTGTGCAACACATGTGCACATGTGTGCAGGTGTAAGCTCTGGGTGCTCCCAGAGTCCAGGACTGGGGAAAGCATGGCCCAGATCCTCAGAAATGCACCACCCAGATGACAGTGCTCATACAGGGCCACCAGGAGCTCAAGAAAAGCCTTTGTGGTCACTGTCCAGGTCACTATCTGTGCTCCTCTCTGCTCAGGTAGACAGGTGCGTCCGTGAGTTTGCCAACGCGGGAAGGCTGGACATGCGCCTGACTCACAGGCCCTTGACTCACAGGCCCCTGACTCACAGGCCCCTGAATTACAGGCCCCTGACTCCCACTGCCCTGCATAGGCCTCCTTTACCCACTCAGCCAGACGCTCTAAGACGTGACTTACTTCCATTGCATTCAATTTGTGAGTGCAGTGTTTGTTCATAGTGGAAAACATGGAAATGCAAAACCCCTAAAATATGAATAAAGGGCACACATGATCCCAGCCCTTCATTGTTCTTTTTCTGTCCAGACTTTTTGATGCTTCGGAACCCTCCAAACGCCCCTGGGTTCTTATGGAATCCCTCGGGCCAGCAGGAGCAGGCTGACGTGGGCCCCACCGTGGAGGCTGTACATTGAGCAGACACAGTTGGAAAGAGATAAACTTCTGCTCTTGGCCGGGAAACCCCACCTTCCCACCCACAGAGGTGGGGGCAGGAGTCTGGCTCCTGGGCCGACCTTGGTGAGCAGAACCAGGAGGCAGGCCTGGAGTTCATTGATCCTCACTGTTCAGGAGACCCTGTGATCTAGGAACAATCCAGATCAGGGATGGGATGACCAAGCACCTCTGGGGGTCCTTCCCAGGAAGAAGGAGGGAGGCAAGAGGGGAGGAGGGATAGAGAGATTCAGGAGGGACAAAGAGGGAGAAGAGAAGAAATGGCATTTTTTAAAGATGAGAGAGAATAAAGGAAGACAGAGTAATGAAAAGCGGGGTGCCTGCCCTGGGCACCCACCCTGGTGCCTCCAAAGTGAACCAGCCCTGAAATTCTGCGGAGGTGCCCTGGTCCCCCCACCAGCATGGCCTGCAATGGGCCCAGGGCACATGCTGCAGGGAGGGCTGGGTGAAGGGCTGCGTTCACAAGACAGGGTGCAGGTTATTATTTTACAAGCAGGATTTCCGAGATCCCAACCACCATGGCTGCTGTTCACTTCTGAGTGTGTGTGTTAGTGCATCATGAATTTCCCACACCAACAAGGCCCTGAGGGAAGGAATAAAGGGCTCTGGTCGTGAGCTGTTCAAGGCAAAACCCTGGTCCAGGGAAGGAGTGGAGTCATCTGCTCTGGGGGAGCCCTCTGGCTGGAACCCCGCGGAACCTCTTTTAAGTCAAATGCTGTAACTCCACAGAGTGACCTGTGGTTTTCATTTTTATCTTCTCTGGGAAAATCAGGGACCTGCAGTTACAAAGGGTCCAAGCACCACGCGGTTTCGTTCAAGGTCAGGCCAGCAGCTGATCTGACAGGGGAGCAGGTCATCACGGAGGCCAGCATTAGCGTCAGGCAGTTTTATGACTCTCGGCCCTGCTGAGTTCCCAGGCATTCGGCATGCCATCACTCTCCGTGAAGTCACATACAGATCATAGACACCAGGGGCTGCCTTGCCCAGCCATCCATTCGTCTGTCCATCCTCACCTGAGTTCAGGCCCAGGGGGAGCCAGAGACTCCCGGCTTACCCTCCTCCCCCATGACCAGCCCAGCCCTGTGCAGCCTCCAGTCCTATCTCTGGTCCCTACAGCCGCATGCCCTCCCCATGGGACAGAGCCTGTAGGGATGGGGAGTGCCTTGGCCTAGAAGCCGCTCATAAATATTCCATCATGTGACAGGACATTGACCATACACTCCTGTTGATGGGGAGATGGACTTGTGTGATTATGTCTCCCCCAAAACAAACTTGCCTTGGGTCGCTCCCCAGGGACCCATCTCTAACTGGGCTGTCTGGTGACCTGGCCGAAAGGGCCTGCCAGCTGTCATGCTGCCAAGCGTCAGCAAGGGGCTTTGAAAGCAGATTGGGTTACATAAGTGACGTGGAGCCCAAGAACTCGGCAGCCAACTGGAGGCCCGGCTGGGTCATCCGCAGTGCAGGCTGTGCACAAGTCTGGTGTCTCCCATTCAGGATCCTCCCCAAAGCCAGCGTGCAGGGCAAGCATCTTTGTCATCCCTCACTTTACGGATGAACTTAGGTACAGAGAGGAAAGGAACTTATCCAAGGTCACACGGCCTTGAAATGGCAAAACAGAGCCCTGAAGAAGGTCTGGCTACTTTGAGTTCACACTCTGACCCGCCGTCCCCCAAACTTTCCTCAGGACTCTGTCTGCTGGGGAAGCAGGACAGGGCACATGGCGTTCTGACCACAAAACACCAGGAGCACAGGGAGGAGACAGGGACTCAGCAGGGCAGGCACAGACGGACGGAACTGGGCGAGCTGGGCCTTGAGGCTCTGGGCGCTCGGCAGCAGACAAAGACAAAGGAAGGAGCCTCCAAGTCAGGGAGCGGCTCGGGCAAAAGCTGAGGGAAGAGACAGGCTTGCAGCTGGACGGACCAGCAGGGAGAGTGGGGTCATGGTGGCTGGGGCACTTGCCTCCCTCATGAAGGGCCCATGGAGACTGGCAGCATCACAGAATGACAGGGTCCTTTCCATCAGAAGGTGGCTTGTGGAGTGCCAGGGGAGGCTGGGCGAAGCTGGGTAGAGTGAGGAGGGACCTGGGCTTTGTACTTTCGGCTGAGTTGCCTCTCATTTGAAAGTGGAAAGGAATCTATGAGGGGGTCCAGATGCTGTCACAGGCAGCCCTCCCACCTGTCACTGTGCCTGGAGAGTGTCCAGTCTAAGAGTGGAGAAGTGCCACCAGGGCCTCTGCTTCTACTGCCCCGGGGACAGAGCCTGTAGTGATGGGCTGCTGTGCCGGCCAAGGCACGGAGGTCAGGCAGCCCTGCACCCCCCGCCCTGCAGAGAATCTCCTCCGAGAGAGATTCTGAAGCAGCTCTGCCACTCCCCTCCCCCCTCCACATACCCACATACTGTCTGGACGTGGTCTCAGCCTTTTAGTTGTAAACGTAAAATACGTCTAATTTAGAGATTTGTTAATACAGAAAACGTTACCAGAGATCACCTCCTTATGTCTAGTTTTGCAGTCTTCGCTGGTTTTAATTACCTTATTTAATTACTAGCTTTGTGATGTTGGACAGGTTAGCTAACCTCTCTGCTTTGTTTCCCCAGCTGTCATGGGAATAGCAAGAACACCATCTATCTCCTCAGACTGCTGTGAGAACTAAATAGACACACTATAGGGCAAAGCACAGCCCACCGTGTTGTTTGCTCAAGGACCTGGCTGGATTTTATTCCCAGGAAAAATACAAGCCCCTCCCTCAGGAGCCTCCCCCAGTCATCCCAGGATCCCAGTTTGCTGTAGATCTTTCCTCTTCCTCTGGACTTTTTTTTTTTTTTCCAGGAGGGAGAGGGAGGGGCCGCTCTCAGCTTCCAGCATGTTGAGTCTCCTCTTTATAATTTCTCCTCCGCGGGTGCTGGCTCGGCATTTTCCTGAAGCATTTAAACTTTCAGGGTCACCTGGACTCTGAGGTCCTCGGGGTGGAGCAGAGCTTGGGTCAACCGCTTCACTGTTCCGCGGTTTAGGCTCAACGGGCGGAGGAGGTCACACTGGAACCCAGCAGGGCGCCTGGCACTGCGATTTTCCAAGACTGTGAACAGCACAGGGGCCCTGTCCACCCTCGCCCTGCGGGGGCGCACAGCGAAGAAAGAGAAAGCCGGAGTGAAGTCTGGAGGGGGTGGGGCTAGAAGGGCCGAGTCCAAAATCCGAGAATAGCGAGTGAAGAGCCGGGACCACGAGGTTCTCAGCATCTTGGATTCAGAGGCCGGAGTGACTGGTGGGCGAAGCAGGACACTGGGAGCCCTGAAGGGCCCGCTGCCTCACCAAGGCATACGCCAAGGTTTGGGAAGAGCCCGGAGCCCGCGTGGAGCCCTCTATGGGGTCCCTGGCCCAGCGTGAGTGGGGACCCTGCTTGCCACATTCTGGAACACTCCACTCTGGGCGCCTCGATGTGCACCCGAATCTGTGTGCTGTCCTGGAGAAGGGAACCAGGCCACTCCACACCTCCGCAGGCCCCCAGCGCCTCGCCGGGAGTCTAGCACCCAGGAAGTGAGCGAAAGGAAAACATTCCCGGCCCCACGCACCACGGACAGGGCGCTCGGGTGAGCCCTGCTCCGCCAGCCAGTGCCGCCGTGCGCTGCCATTCGGAGAGCGTAGGGAGGGAGCTGGGTCTGTCCATGAGCAGTGCTGAGCGGAGGCCACTGGCCACAACGCTGCGCTGTCGCTCCCACCCGGGGAGTGCCGGGGGCACCTCCTTGACCCGCGTTCCCAGAAGGCAAGCCAGTGAAAGTCCCACCTAGGGGTGGGGGTGAGAAGCGGGGCTGGGACCTCGAAGAAGGGCGGGGTGCATCCAAACGGGCCTGTCAACCGCGCCACGCCCCCAGCCCAGGACGGGCCACCCAGGTGCCCTGCTTGGTCTGAGTTGAGGAAACGCTGGGACTCCCGCGGGATTCTGCGCGCCTCGGCAGTCCTAGGGACACAGAAGCGGGCGGTCCCCAGAGTAGCCGGATCCCTGCGCTGTGTGCCGAGTCCAGGGGCGCAATAATCGGGCCCCATCGCCGCGTGTCCACCGACAGACACCGAACTCCAGGCCAGCCTTGTGGAATCCGGGCTAGCCAGGAAGGAGGGGTGGAGATACTTGAGTCTCCGGACAAAATTAGTCTCCGAGCCCCAGCTACCCGGCGGCCCGAAAACAACGCCGGCTCCTGTCGCCTGCGCTGGCGGGACTCGACGCCGGGTGCCCAGCGCCGCGCGCCCTCGTCGCCTTCCTGCGGAGCCCGCCGGCCGAGCCTGCTCGGGTCACGTGGCGCCGCGGCCGCAGCCCCCGCACTGACCCCGCTGGGGGAGGAGAGGGCGCCCGGAGGGAAGGGGCGGCGCGGCGGGGGCGGGGCGAGGCAGCGCGGCTGGACCGCTGGAGCGCCCCGGGATTCCCAGTGGAACCCTGCGCCCCCGCCTCCCAGTCTCCAGACCGCCTGTCACCGGCCCACCGCAACCACCGCGGCCTCGGGGCCACACGATGAGCCGGTGAGGGCTGCTCCCTGGCTTGGCGCCTTCTCCCAGCGCGGCGGCCGTCGTCCAGGTCCTGCACCCTTCGGTGGGACGCGCGCGACCGCTTTCCCTGGGAATCTCGCAAGCCCAGAGCGTGGAGGAGGTGAGCTTGGAGTTCCGGCTGCGAGAGGGCTACCCCTCGCCAGTCTGCCCATGCAGGTCCGGACTTGCCCCTAAAACTGCCCGGCTAGAAGGTGGGAAGCGCTGCCCGAGTGGCCGCACCTGCGGGGCATGAGCGCGGGCTGCGGCTGAGGTGCAAAACTGCCGTGACAACCTCAAAGCCCATCCCTCTTCCCTGCAGGTCAAGGCCAACTCCGGGAAGATGTACCAGAGCCTGGCATTGGCCCCAAGCTCAGGCCAGGCCACCTACGCAGACTCGGGCGCCTTTCTGCACGCACCAGGCGCCGGCTCCCCGGTGTTCGTGCCGCCAGCGCGCGTCCCCTCTATGCTGCCCTACCTGCCGGCGTGTGAGCAGGGCCCGCAGCCCTCCGCGCTTGCCGCGCACCCGGGATGGGTGCAGGCGGCCTCGGCGGACTCATCCGCCTTCGTTTCCGGCAGCCCGCACCCGCCAGCCTCTCAGCCGGCCGGAGTCACCTCCTTCTCTTTTGCGCACAGCCCCCAAGGGCCGGGCGGCGGAGGCAGGGAAGGCGGCGCCTATCACGGCCCCTACCCGGCCCCGCTCGGGCGGCCTGTGGGCGCCTCGTACCCCACCGCATACCCGGCCTACGTGAGCACCGAGGTGGCCACGTCCTTGGCTTCCGGACCCTTCGAGGGGAGCGTTCTGCATAGCCTCCAGGGCCGACCGGCGGGCCTTCCTGGCTGCAGAGCCACCTTGGGTGAGTGCGGGGCTGGGGTAGCCCCAATGGGTCCTCAGCCGCCCCGGAGTGCAACCCGCACCCTCTGAAATGCAGAGCTTTCACAGTGCGGCCTCTGTCAGCCTCGCCGCCCCACGCAAAGCCCGGTCCCTAAATTCTTTTTACACCTTAGAAGAAAGTGCGCCTATTTCTGCCTGTCCTTCATCAGAAGCCAGCATTTTGGATGGTGCCCATTGACCCTGCACGTTAATCATCTCTGAAAAGTTTTGGAAGTGATTTTATAAATCACGGCTTATTTACGTGGGCTGCCTCACTCGTTCTTTCCCAGGTGAAGACCTGGTTCATGCCTCCCCGGCCTGACTTGGGATCACGGGCTTCCAGACCCGCAAGCTGAGACATTCTGCCCGCTTCTGCGGGTCAGGGCGCTGACACTTCTCTCACCCCATGGCCGGCCCAAAGGAAACGCAGGCCTCGGTTTGCCGCCAGCCTCAGCCCAGACCGGCCTTTTGGCGCTGGAAGCGGGTTGCCGGTCCAGGCGCCCACCTCCTGGCGCTGATTGCTCCCTGCCCCGCCCCGCCCAGCCCTGCCGACCTGGAGCAGCCCGCGCCTGGCAGGGCCTGGAGGCCAGTTCTGTGAGGCCTTCGGAGGCCCGTGGAGACTGCGCTGAGTGGCCTCCCCAAGTTACCACCACAGCCAAACTGTCAGGTCCTGTTCCTTGTAGGATCTGGAGATCTGGCCCCTCGAATGCTGCCTCTGTGAGCAGGACAGGCCACTCCCAGGTTCACAGACCCTAGAGCTGGGCTGGGGGCAGTTCCCTGTGAAACCTTCCCCACCTTATAAAGCCAGCCCTAAGGAGTGTTTTAAATTCACACAAACTTTACTGCATATAATTTAAAACTAAATAAAATATATTTTACAATAAAATAAATGTAAGGCACAATTTTAAAAAGTTTGAAAAAGTGCTGCAGATGCCCTCGAGCACCAGGGTGGGCCCGGCCTCCTCCCACGAGCTGCCTGTCCCCGCAGTGTCTGACCTCTTGGAGGGGTTCCCGGGCGAAGGCCGTGAGTGTGTCAACTGTGGGGCCCTGTCCACACCGCTGTGGCGCCGGGACGGCACCGGCCACTACCTGTGCAACGCCTGCGGCCTCTACCACAAGATGAACGGAGTCAACCGGCCGCTCGTGCGGCCCCAGAAGCGCCTGGTGAGTGTGGGACCAGCCAGGCAGCGTGGGAGTCCAGACCCAGCTGTTGCGTTCTGGGGATGCCCCCAGAGGGGTGACTCGCCTCCCCACCGCTATGGTGGGAAGGGACAAAGGACCTCCTCCCTAAGCTTGAAGCTGTGATTTGATGGGGTCTGCTGTCTCCAGTCTGATAGGGACAGCCTGCTGGGAACTCAGTCCTATGGCTTTGAGGGCGACTAGGGTGACAAGCTTCTTGTCTGACCAGGTGGTGGGGGCACAAGGGGACCTGGCATGGGTTGGAGGGGAAGCTGGGTGCTGGGTGGGTCTGTGTTGGGGGACACAGCAGGGGCTTTGGGTCCCCTGTCCTTTTGGGGAGCATTTTCTCCCCGATCCTGAAGGGACGGGACCAGATCAGGGCTTCGGCTATTGGTTGTTCAGTTGTTCTCTGGACAAATCTTGTTTTCACTTTGGTTCCTTCTCCTGGGGCCTGGTGGGAGCTGGGGACTGGGAGCGGACTTTTGCCCCAGGCAGGGCAGACTCCAGAAGCCGAGCAAAGGGGTAGAGTTATTTGCTCTATACAGCTCACAGGCAAAATTTGATGTTCACATGATTGTGTAATTAAGTAGAAGGGACTGCGTGAATTTCAAGCTGTCTGAGGTAGCACTGCCAGTGGCTCCTGGCGAGGTCTGGGCAGGGGTACCGTGCTGGGGGTGTCGAGCCTTCTGGTCTGACACTGATATGAGTCCTGTCAGGGTCAGTCAGCCAGTTCTGACCAGTTCTGGTGCAGGCCCGGCAGGGGTAGAGGGGCTGGTCCCTGCCTGACTCTGTGGGTTGGCCCAGCCAGCCTGCACAGTTGCCATTCTGGGCTGGGTGGGGGGCCCAGTGGCAGGCCTTGTCTAGAAACCGAAGCAGCTACGGGAGCATCAGGCCATCCTCTACCCGGGCCCCAGACTGGGCAGATGGGAAGCAGCAGGGCGGCCGCTGTTTACACCCTCTGTTCTGGCCTGGAATTGGGGCTCTGTGGCTCACTCAACCTTCCTCCACTTACACTGTGCCTCTCGGAGAGAGGCGGCCCCTCAGAGTCTACATCACCCCACACTCTCATCTCTGCCCCTGCATTCATGACCCCCACCGCCTGGTGTGCTCTATCGCCTGTATCTGGTGTCCCTCACTGAGGGGGAACAGGCTAAGAGGGGAAGGTACGGGAGACCCTAACCAGGACCTTCTGACCCCAAGCAGCAGGCCAACCCTCCTCTGGCTCTGTTCACTCTCTCTGTGCCAGGCCCCAAACTAGGTGCCAGGGACACTGGTCATCGGGACAAGATGATGTCCCCACCCTTTATAGGGCTCACGTCCCAGCAGGAAACCCCTGACTTGGGGATGGGAGGCAGGGCTGCCATCTAAGCATTGAGATAGTTATCCACACAGCAGCCAGAGCCCTGGGCACACAGCCTGTCCCTGGCAGACTCTGGCCAGGTGCTCTGCAGCCCCAGTAGCGCCCCCTCCTGGACATTAGAGCCCATAGCCAAGGTCAGGGACAGTAGGCTCGCTATCCTATGTCAGCCCTGGTGCCAACTCCAGGAAGTGGCCAGTGCTATGGGGGACCAGTGTCCTTCGCTGAGGAAATTGGCCTTTGACCGGGGCTCTGACTGTTCACAGGCCAGGTGTACCTTCTGGCACAGCCCTGCCTCGTAGGCTCTTGTCCCCACGAAGTTTGCCCTGAGCAACAGGGACACGAGCTTATCAGGTTAATGTCCCCCACATATGTCTCCCCTTCCAAGATGTCCAGGGGATCCGTTTGGAATTGGAGCCATTTTTTGAGGCTGCTGCATGCACATGTGGCCTGCAGGCCGATTTTCTCCCCAGAGTGTCCCTCATCGTGTGGAGAATGCTGCCCCCCCCCCCCCGACTTCTTTGGCTGCCCCAGAGCTCAGGTGGCTCTGCTGGGGCCCCTCTGCCTTGACGTTTCACTTCGTTCGTAAGGAACAGGCCAAATCAGAAAACAGTGCAGCGGAGGAGGCGCCTGGCGGTCAGGCCCGAGAGTGGCCGCAGCGCCGGTCCCCACTGGGAGGCAGGCAGCTGGAGGCTCGGTCCCCCCTCTCCGCCCCGTGACCTGCCCAGGGAGGTGGTTCTGCCCACCTGAGGGCACATGGCCCTTCAGGGCCTCTGAGCCTCAGTTTCCCCTCTGTGAAATTAGCCTAGTGAGAGGGCAAGATCAATGAGCAAACACTTTGGATTTTTTTCACGGTTGTTTTATTCCTCATTTTCTTAATTTAATTTAATCTCCAATTTCTCAACTTGGATGTGTGCCCGCTGTAGGAGTTTCAGATGCAGCGTCCCGGTGTCCCCTCATACTCCTAGGAGAAGGAGGCTGGGTTGCATGCTTTTGGGGGACTGGGTCCTTATGTATGTTTTCTGCACGCAGGCACCCTCTGTGTGCACAGCTCCTAGCACCCGGGGGGCAGATAGAAGGGAGGGGAAGGGCGAGACCCTATTGTCCAGTAAAAGCAGCTACTCTCTGGACGCGAGCAGCTGTGGCCTCTGCCGGGGGAGAGGTATTTTCAGGGCCTGAGTTTTCTTGGGAATGGCTGGTACCCAGGCTTCAGACAACCCCCACTCCCTTCCCAGGCCGTTAACGGGGGGCAGGTCTGCGCCCTTAACCACTGACCACAGCCTGGGGAAAGTGGGTGGTCAACAAGGCTTGCTACCCTCAGTCATTGCAGAAGGAAGGATCCTGGAGACTGATGGAGGCTGGCCCTGTCTGCTGACCCCACCCCCCAGGTCAGGTTCCTTTGTGGCTTGGTTCGGCAGTCTTTTAATTGCCCTCGGGCTGGGGCCTGGACTGGACAACACCAAGGAGGGGACATACTTCTTTGGGACAGTTTTAAGTATGGGGTCCTCATGGGCTTTTGTAGCAATGTGGCCTAGGTTGGCCCTGGCTGCCTGGGGACCAGGCCGGCGCAGTGCAAGCAGAGGAAAGGATGGGACAAGTTCAGGGGCATCTGAGGCAGTGGCTGGGTGAGGAGAGAGCAGCAGCCCCAGGACAAAGTTTGGGGGCAGGTAGCTGGGGAAGGGTGGTGCGACCAGCAGGCGATGCTGCTGGGATGCGGTGAAGGGCTTTGGGTGTGAGGTACCTTTGGGGGCCCTGGGCCTGGAACAAGCATCTGGAGCTCCCAGGCTGCGGGTGACGAGACTCCATCAAACACCAAAATGTGAGTCAGGCAAATTCTTTGCTAAGAGAGAGGTGGCTGGGCTCCTGGTGCTAGGGACCTCTGAGCTTGTGGGAGGGCCCCTCAGATCTCTCTGTCCCCATTAGATCCCCATTCCTGAGCCTCAAACAGCCTGCTCTCTCAGGATCACTGGAGTTAGTGCTGTCTGGGCCCTGTCAGGCACTTAAGCATAGGGAGGTTTGGGGTCCTCTGTCGGATACGGACCTGCAGGCTCGGGGGTCAGCTCTGCCGGGACACATGGGAAGGAAACAGCTCCTTCCTGATGAAAGATTCCTGATGGGCCCAGTCTTACTCTGACATGAGGCACAATGAGACTGGTGCCCTCAGCCCGCTGTCCAGTGGAGAGCTGTTGACTTATGTCCATGCTGAATCTCAGGTCCTGGGAGGCAGGTGTCCAGAGGACCAGCAGGTCCCCACACGGTCCAGCCTGGGGCCTGCACTCTGGAGGTGCCACTCCACCATAGAAATATGGGGTCCTCATGAGATCCTAGCCCCACAACAGGGGAGAAACTGAGGCCCAAAAGTGAAGTGACCTGTGCCAGGCTCATGGGACATGGAGTCCAGGACAGCTTCACAATACTTTAGTGGCCCCATGTGGGCCAGGCCTGGCTGCCGGTCAGTCTGAGTCCACTCCCCCCCCCTCCTCCAGCTGAGCCTAGCCCAGCAACCCAGAGCCTTGGGCCCAGCACCGGCTCTTACTGGCTTCCCCTTCCACAGTCCTTGACCCGTCGTGCCAGCCTCTGCTGCACCAACTGCCGCACGACCACCACCACCCTGTGGCGGCGCAACACAGACGGTGAGCCCGTGTGCAATGCCTGCGGGCTCTACACGAAGCTGCACGGGGTGAGTGGGGCAGGGTGGGGAGAGGCTGCTGAGCGTGAGCCTGGGACAGAGATCCCCAGTTGGATCACTTGACCAGCCTTCCTGGTACTTAGGGACCAGGAGCTGGGGAGGAATGAGCTGGGTGGGTGGGGCCGGGGCTGGCGGTGTCACCCTGAGGGCCCACGTACTGCTGCTCCCAGGCCCGTTGTGCAGATGGGCTCGCTGAGGCTCATCATGTCACCGTGGCTCTCTCACAGCCACTCAGCTTGCCTCTGCAACCCAGCGTCCCCTGGCCCTGCCGGCTCTGGGAGGACGGGGTGGGACAACTCCTCCCTGGAGGGAAGCAGCAGCCCAGGCAGCAGCTCACCCAGCAGGGCTGAGGGCGCGTCAGCTCCGGGCTGTGCAAGACTGAGATTAGGGTGGGAGGGGAGTCCCAGGGGTGAGCAGGGAGAGGGACCCACCACCCACCCCTGCATGTCTCTGCCAGGTGCCCCGGCCCCTGGCAATGAAGAAGGAAAGCATCCAGACTCGGAAACGGAAGCCTAAGAATGTTGCCAAGACCAAGGGTTCCTCAGGTGCCGGGCCAGGGCCCACCGGGTGTGGGTGGGAGCCTGGACCGCCAGCCACTAGTTGCTCCCAGCCCCTCTGGTGGGGCTTGTGGTCCCTGCGGAGTCACCTGGAGTATTTCACCTTCCACCATTAGAGACTTACATGTCTGGTGCCAACATTATCCCCCACCTGTTCCAGGATGGCTCCAGTTGGCGGAGGCACCCTCCCCAACCCCCAGCACTGAGGCGGGAGGGACGGGCTGGGTGGCAGCTTCTATAAACGTCCCACCTTTCCTCCAGGATGCCCAGGGAACACCACAGCCTCCCAGCCGTCCTCCATCCCCATCCCTGAGAGCTCAGAGGCCACTTTGAAACCCAAGCCCAGTCTGGCATCCCCTACTTGTTCTGGGCCCTGTGTCACCACCTCCCAGGTAAGGCATATGAGTGGGATGGGTGCCCAGAGCTGGCTCCCAGGTACCTCCTCAGGGAAGCCTGACTCCCTGGCCAGGCCAGGGTCCCTGCAGGCCTCTCCCGAGAGTCAGACTGGCCACACAGCTAGTCGTCGGTGCGGAGAGGCAACCTGTGTTAGATGCGGGCTGGAGCCCTGCGTGTGTCATCATGTCAACACTCATGAGAGGTCCCCCTCTCCATCCAGGAGTGAGGGACCCCTTAAGGAGAGGTTTCCTGACCCCGCAACCCCACATGAGACAGCCTGGGTTCCTGAATTCATACACCCATGTCCTCCCTGCAGGCCTCCAGCCAGGTGGACGACCCTCTGGCCCCCAACCACTTGGATTTCAAATTTGAGCCCGAGGACTTCCCCCTCCCCTCCATGGCCCTGAGCTCCCAGGCTGGCCTGGGAGGGGTCCTCCGCCAGGAGGCCTGGTGTGCACTGGCCTTGGCCTAGGTTCCCAGTCAACCCCCAGATCCACCTTATGACCTGCGTTGCTCCAGCACAAGAGACAGCCCACCGGACCACCTGCCAGGCCACCCACCAGGAGAGACAGCAGCCAGTAGGATCTCGAGGCTCTGGGCATGTGGCGGAGAGGCCTGGATAGATGGCAGTCAGGTCTGGAGTGGGGGCAAGACCTTGGAGACAGAGGCTCATGCCCTCCCCCATAAGTGACCCCCAAATGCTGCATGAGGCTCCATACCACTCTAACCAGGGGTGCCTACGGCCAATCTGAATTCTGTTGTCAGCACTCACCACCGCCATGTTTACAGATGACAGCTGTTGGGAAAAACTCAGCCTTTTGTTGTGAAACCAGGATCACAGATAGAGTGGCCAAGGCCAGGAAGATGCCTCTCCTCTGAGCAGAGGCCTGCCAGGGGCAGGTATGCAGACCGTGCACACGCCATCCCCCCACCCCTCCACCTCCCAGGGAAGCCCTGCCCCTTGCCGTCCTAGCAGACAGTAAAGACCTTGTCCTGGCTGAATCCATGTGTGAGCATCTCTGACAGGCAGAATGCACCTGAGCCCGTTCCGATCCATGGGCTGCCGGATGAGCACATATCCGGGCTGGCCTGTTGTCCCAGCAGAATTACCTATCACACCCCCTTCCTCCTGCAAAAGTCCTTCACAGGTCGGATGGTTAAGTTGGTCCTGCCAGCTAGACACAGCTCTCTGCCTATAGGAGCTGATGGGTGACTACTAACAGCTTGATGTTGGGAGGCAACAGGGAGTGGAGGGGAGTGGGCACACCCTGCTGGAGGGCCACGGCACCAGCTTCTAGAATGTCTGCTCACCTGCAGCTGCCCCTTGCAGGTCAAGTAGCCCACTTTCTTTTCTTTTCTCTTTTTAAGACAAACGAGGCCATAAGAAAATTTACCTAATAATAGAGAAACATGTAAGTTGACCATACCTCCGCTATGCCCACAGCCAATCAGAGTGAGCATGCAAATTAACCCAACAAAGATGGAAGTTAATTAGCATACATACCTGGGTCCCTGGAACCTCCTCAGCACCCAGGTCACTCCTCAGCCATCAGGCAGAGGTTTTAGGCTTGGGAAGGGACCGAGCCTGAGATCAGAGGTAAGGGGGAAACAAATCAATGGAAACATATCCTCAGGTGAGGACAAAAAGAAAAAGAAAGAAATGCCATATCTTAGGAAAGACACATATTGAAAATGCTTAAAGAAAGTTGTCATTTTTCATGGTGAAGGGACTGGAGTCCGTGTTGATGAAAATACCTTAGCGGCTGCAGTGACTGGCAATGGCTGCAGCAGCAGGGTGTGGGGGGTGGCACCTTCCCCTGATCAGCCCGGTTGCCTCCTGCAAAGGGAGGCCAGACTGCGGCTAGGTCCACTCCCAATGGGGAGCGGGCCTAAGCCATTAGTAGAACATCCTCTGAGGGCTCCTAGTATGTGAGAAGGGACAGGCTGGGCTGAGGGACCCCTCCCCAGTCCACAAATTTTGTGCACCAGGCCCTAGTCCTATCTAATAAAAGAGTAATATGCAAGTTTGACCACACCTTCGCTACACTACTAGCCAATCAGCGGCGGGGGCGGGGCCAATGGGGCATGAGGCGGGGGGCGAGGCTGCGGCACTGGGAATGGGAGTCCTCAGGACGGGAGGCTGGCTCAGTGTGTGGGATGGGAGGCCATCCTGATGCAGCGCACGGCGTGTGGGATGGGAGGCCATCCTGATGCAGCGCACGGCGTGTGGGATGGGAGGCCATCCTGATGCAGCGCACGGCGTGTGGGATGGGAGGCCATCCTGATGCAGCGCACGGCGTGTGGGATGGGAGGCCATCCTGATGCAGCGCACGGCGTGTGGGATGGGAGGCTGGTGCAGCATGTGGCGCGGGGTGGAGGCCATCCGGGCGCACAGCTGCTGAGGGCGGGGTGCCCCCAGGGCTGGGCGGTCACCACCGGGGCTAAGGCCTGGGCTGGAGGGGGTGAGCCAAGGCATCTGGCGAGCACGGGGCTCCTGGGGCTGGGCAGTCACTGGGCGGTCACCGGGTGGTTGCCAGCGGCCATGGCCGAGGCAGCCGGGGCAGAGCCAGCCATCAGCCCCATTGCAGGTGATGGCTGGGTGCCCAAGGCTTAAAGCTTCGGCCAGGGTTGAGGGGTCAGTAGGGCTCCCAGTATGTGTGAGGGGGCAGGTTGGGCTGAGGGGTCACCCACCCCCAGTGCATGAATTTCGTGCACTGGGCCCCTGGTATGTAAAATAAAGACCTTGATTTTGCCTTCCTGTCTCTATCACCTGCGGAATTTCCCAGCCTCTCATCAACAAGTCCATTCAGACCATCCCTCTCAGAAATTCGTCCCAAGGGCCAGTCTGCTGGATATCACTGGCCACTTTGAGTCAAACAAGGGCCCTGGAGGGCGCCTGCAGAATGGATGATGCTCATAAACAGAATGCCTTCGAGGTTGCTGGGCATTCCCCAGCCTCTCACACACAGCTGCTGCATGGCCTGGGCCACATCAGCGCAGCCCCGAGGCCTGCAGAGCTGCACAGGGCAGCGGTCACCAAGCGGTGGTCTGCGGGCCGCTGGTGATCCGTGAGATCTGAAATGTAGGGAACTGCATGGCCAGTGCCAGGCTGCAGAAGAAACCCCTCGTGGGCAGGTCAGTCTGGCAACTCACAACCAGGGCTTTCCACAGCAGACTGATGGAGAGATGGCAGCAGGCAGTGTCTTCGAGCTGGGCCCAGGTGCACCTGCCTGGTAGCCAGACGTGAGATCGCTGCTAGAGAGAGCTGGCTGCCATCTCATCTCCATGCCCACAGGTTTCCCAAGAGACTGTTCCCAGTGAGGAAACTGAGGCACCGAGAAGTTAAGGGGGCTCCCATTTCCTCGTCCAGCCTCTCTTCCCCCCTCAAAGGGAAGCTCTGCCCTGTCCAGCCCATCACTTGCCCTTCCTCCTTCAAGGGGGTGGACACCTGATGACAGGAACTGAGGCACCAGGGAACACGAGGCATTGGGCCAACAGCAAGGCCCACGTGAGGGCCCGGGTGTGGAGGAGATTGCATAGCATCCTCACAGCAGTGCTGCCACCGGGAGCTCAGTGGCTTCTGTCGGAAGCTGTTTCCCCATCTGTAGGTAGGGGAGGTGCCCTGGTCTGTAATCCACGTACGTGGGCATGGGCCCAGGCCCCAGAGTCCCCAGTATTGGAGGCAGCACTCACACTGACCAACCAGAGGTTTCCTGGAGCTGGCAGTGAGGCAGGCAAGGTTGGGGGTCTCCACAGATGCAGGGGTAGATTTGGCAGACGGGAGGAAAAAGTGATCTCTCCCACCTTTTTTCCACCTTTTTTTGTCATTTTTTAAGGACTGTGCCCAGGATGAGGGAGGCTGAGCCCCACCTCTGGGCGGGGAGTTGCTGCTAAATTTAAGCCTTTCTCCCTGAGCGCCTCTCAAGGCCAGAGCTGTCAGGGCCTACAGCCTTAATATA
This sequence comes from Antrozous pallidus, assembly GCA_027563665.1. Lineage (NCBI taxonomy): Eukaryota > Metazoa > Chordata > Mammalia > Chiroptera > Vespertilionidae > Antrozous > Antrozous pallidus. The sequence goes on from CM050518.1 coordinate 1,397,473, forward strand.
GCTGCTGGGCAGCCCCTTCCTGCAGCCCTTCTTCCGGCTGCACCCCCAAGGCTCCGCCAAGGCTCACAAACAGCCGGACACTGGGCTGGCTGGCAGGCTGCAGTCCGGGCCATTTACTTCGTGTCAGGATGGAAAAGCCACCTCATGGGTACTGCCTGACTGCATCCACTTCATCTCCAGCCTCTGCCAGGGAGCCTGAGGAGGGGCACCCCCTTGCAACTGTCCCTGCCCGTCCCCATCCTAGAGTCCATCAAGCCCCCGCTGGGCTCTGCCCTGGTGCCTGGGGAAGGGGAAGACCCTGCTGGTGAGCACAGGGCATAAAAAGGGGCGACACCAAGGACCCTCATCAGAGATTCTTAACTCAGAACAACTTTCAGGTGCTTCCAGCCCTTCTCCCAACCTTCCAGCCCTGGTGCTTTCTTCACTCCAGTTGCAGGGCAGCAGCCAAACGTGTTCTAGAGACACTCCTGCAGGCTTGGTTCTTAAAGCAGAAGCATCCTTCCCCACACCCCACTTACTCCACCCCACCACACACACACACACACACACACACACACACACACACACACGTCCTTGCTGATGGGGTCGGGGTGTGGCATTCACCCTGCCTTCTGCCCACCTTGCTGCAGGTGTCAGCAGCATGTTCGCTGCATGCATGGTGCACATTTGCCCCCTGGGCCCTCAGACGAGCACCAGATGAGAGGCCCCCCTCCGGCCCAGCTGTGTCCAGACCCCAGAGCCTCTGTGGGGCTGGGACTAGCAAAGGCACTTGTTGCAGAAGGGGCTCACAGCCTCCCGGCGCTCCTGGGGCGGGCGGGAGTGTCTAAGGAGCGCAGGCCTGGGGGGTGCTGGCACTAGACAGGAGAAGACCAGTTGCCTCAGGGGAGGGATGGTCTCCTCCCTGATCACTGCTCTTTCCTTTGCCACAAGCCCAGGGGAAGTGTGTGGCGACTCAGGGGCTGTGGTGTGGACAGGCTGTGTGGACAGGGGCTGATGAGACTGCCCTGGGTCCTGACCCCCACATGGACCCTTTTTGGCAGACGAGAGGCCAGAGGTGTGGGGCCCCCTGAAGTTGGGAGGCTGTGATGCCTGTCTGTCACCCACATCCATCTCGGCAAAGCCTGGCAGGCTTTGGAGCCTGAGTGGGAGTGGCTAGCCCTCAACAGCCACGCGGAGGCCCTTGTGGGCAGCCCCCCTACAATGCCCTGCGAGGCCCGCCAAGATGTTGACATGGACGGCTCCAGCCGACTTATTTATTATCTGATAAAGGGCTCTCGGCACTGCTGGTGGACAGTGTCTGGCTGCACTGGGGCCTGGGGGAGGGAGGAGGGCGGTGGGAGGGAACAGAGGCCAGACCAGGCCTCTACATTGGACTTCAGGGCAGGACGCACAGAGGAATCTGGGATCTCCCTCCCCAGCCACAGCCTTTCTTCTCCACCACCCACTGAGCCAGCAGAGACACCCCGATTCTGCCCGGAGCTGTCCCTGGGGCCTCCCAACCTGGGTGTCGCACCCCGAGACCTGTGCCTCGATGCGAGGCTCTGCTCTTACCGGTCCCAGGAAACCCCTGGTTGGGGCCCTCCTCTACCCCTCCCACCCCCTTGACCTGGAGCTCGTACTTTCCATGATACAAATCCGGGCGTCTCTCCTTTGCTTCCAAATGCTCAGGCCCAGGTGCCGCCATAGCAACTGCTCTGCCGGCTCCAGCCATGGTAACCCCATGGCCTCAGGGCCACCCCGTCATAGCACCTGGGTCCACCCTTTGGTACTGGGGACACTTGTCAGCCTTCAAGCACATCGGGGCTCTGGGCCTTTGCATGTGCTGCTCCCGTGGCCTGTGATGCCCTCCTCGTCTGTGCCTAACTGACCACGTTACTCGGGGCTTGAGACCCTGATGCACCACTTCCACACGTCTTTGTCAGCCTGCGAGAGGAGGCTCCAAGGTCCCCTTCCTGAGGCCGCCCTTGCACAGTGGAAACAACCTAGATTCCCTATAAGAGCAGGAGAATGTGCCTCGTGAGCCTTTTAAGACTGAGTTGCAAGAGCGTTGAACAATTCCAGCTTATTCTTAGGTCTTCTCCCTAAACCTCTGAGTCAGCTTTTACAACCGAGTGACGACAAAGGCAGCCTCCACAGCCTCACTGCCCCCTCGTGAGGGGCAGCCCTGCATGGGAAGGGCAGGTGGGAGTCCAGGACAGGTGACCTGGCCACAACTGGAATAGGTCCCTTCCCATGGGAGGCTCAGCAGAGGTAGGTGATGGTCACTGTCCCTTCCGCTTGGCCTTTGAGAAGCCTGGTAGGTGGGCAGGCCCCAGCTTGGAGCAGTGGCACTTCTGGCTGGTCACTTTCCATCTGTGGCCACCTCTTCAGACAGGCCCTGCTTGTCCACACTTGTCCAAGCAGACCCTCACTCAGGTCCCTCCTGCACCTTGGCCTTCTTGGCCCTTGTCCACCTGTAAACGCTCCCACGCTCCCTCCATCTGGCTGCAGCCCGTGTCCCTGTGAGAGCCAGCGCCGACCAACTCAGTGGGGAATACATGCGTGAGCAATGAATCTATTCCGGGTGACCGGGGGTGCCGACCAGCCCCTCCAAGGACCAGCCAGCCTCCCAACCCTGTCCCTTTGCCATGGGGGTGTAGACAACACGGGTAAGGTGAGGTCCCCGAGAAGTATTTGTGTGGGGGTGATTCATGAAAGAGAGAGGGAGAGGAGACCCGTCCAAGCTGCTCCTGCAGGAATGGAGTGTGCAGGCAGCCCTGAGGCTGTCCTGCCCCAGGCACAGATGGAGATGGGCTCTCGTCTCCACACCAGTACCGCCTGTGCATGCGATCAGGAAGGGTCTCCCTCGAGTGGGCCCTGGGAAGAGGATGCTCAGCTCTTGCCTCCTTCATCCCAGACCACCCACTTCCCCCTCTGGGCAGGCCCCAGGCCCCTGAGACTGCAGAGCTGAGGCCAGTTCAGACGGGGAAGCCGGGGCCTGTCCTGGGTTCAGGTTGTGGCAGGGCTGGAGGTTCCCACACCTGGACATTGGCCTACAGGGACTGGGAAAGGACAGAGGCCACTGGAGGGGCCTTCAGAGCAGGGCATACTGAGGGTGGCCAGAGGTGGGCAGCACGCAGCGGGACCAGCCTCTCCCAGAAGCCTATGGACACTGGCCAGGCTGAGTCTTCTGGATTCTGGTTCCCAGGAATTTGGAACTGACTCAGGATGGAGGGACAGAAGGCCCTAGCAGGGTCTGAGGGCTTCATGTCTGACTTCTGAACTCATTCTTCCCAAGTGGGTCTCTGGTGTGTAAAATGGGCCAAGTTGCTCAATATAAACATTTTGGAGATTACACAATAGTCATGCCCTGTTCTGACTTGTCTTTGTTTTCTAACATGCAAAGAACTCAGGATTCGGCACGGACAAGGCCCCTTACTCTCAACATCCCGAGGCTCTGGTGGCCAGGGACGGGCAGGTCAAGGTGGACCCACAATAGGCCATGTGCCTGGGTGAAGTCGAGAGGAGCAGGCCGGGAATGAAGAGACCCAGAAGGATGGAAGCAGATACAGAGAGACAGGAGAGACGCAGAGAGACACTGAGATCACAGAGACACAGAGAGACACGAAAGACACTGAGATATACAGAGACACTGAGAGACAACCCCCCGACTTTGGACTTTAAACCCCTGAGCCCCCACCACCTTCTCTCTGATGGCTACAACCGTCCCTTTCCTGTCCTAGGGTTTGTGTCCCTTCCCACTCTGTGATGCTGCCGGACAAGGCCCCCAGGTGGGTGATTTTGGGGCCAGTGGGGGCCACGTGGGCGGCGTGGCAGGGCTTCCCATGGAAGAAGAGCAGGTACCAGGGTGGCAGGCAGGGTGGGCAGCAGCAGACTGCTCCAGGTGACAGAAACCAGGTGAGAGTTTTTCTAAAGATTCTAAAGGAAATATCAAAAACCTTTCATGACTAGTTGAGTAGGCCCGCTGTCCCCGGGCCAGGACCTGTTCTCTCCTTTGCACGGGAGCCTCCTAACAATTTCACAATGGGGAGAGGGCATTAGGAGTAGTCAAGACAGCCAGGAGCCCCCCCCAGCATCCCCACTGAGAGCTCAGAGGTCACCCAAGGACACTGGCCAGCTTGAGGCCACCAACATGGTCTGCCCCTGGGACTGAGCACAGCCTCAACCTGTCTAATAAACTGTGGGGCTGGGCTTAAATTGGAGAGTGGTGCCCTGAGGAGAAATCTTGAACTTGGTACCACTGGCCCGTCTGCCACCCTCAAGGGCTGGGGGAAGGGAAACAGATGGGATCTGAGCACAGTGGGTGGAGTGGTTTCCTCAGCTGAGCTAGAAACCTGATGAATGGCTTTGGGGTCTTCCCTCAGGGACCACCTGTATACACAAGGGCTCAATGGGAGGCAGTCAGCCCCACCATGAGCCCCTCTGAGTCTCAGGGCAGAAGCCTGAGCCTGAAATTGCCACGGGCACCTGGGAGAGTGCAATGACTTGTCCTGAAGCTTCTACACCAAACACAGAAAACACAACGGAGCCTCCTTCAAACACCAGCACTCTGAGCTGACAGACGGCAGCTGCTCCGCCAGGATTTTCTAGTGAAAGATTTGGGACGCCACAGCCCAGTCCCGATTCGCTTCCTGCAGCACATCACTGGAAAGTGCCCCCCCACTCCCCCCGCTCACAGCCACTCACACATAAATCTCTCTTGTTTATTTTATGAATGAGAGAGGACATTAAATACTCAAATAGAGTCCATCTAGCACACTTCCAGCCCCAGAGCTACTTAAAGCCAGCCCCTCTATAGCCTTGTGGAATTTATAGCCAGGCCTGGGTGCAGCCACCAGAGGGTCTCTGGGCAGCAGACAGTGTCCCCAAACCTGCACCTCAGGGCCACATGAGGGCTTCAGCTCTTGGGGAGAGAACATGGGCATCAGGACAGGCAAACTCCACAGGCATTAACAGGCACTTTTTTAAAAAATTGATTTCAGAGAGGGAGAGAGCGATAAACATCAATGATGAGAGAGAATCATTGACTGGCTGTCTCCTGCACGCCCCACACGAGGACAGAGCCCGCAGTGCAGGCCTGTGCCCAGACCGGGGGTCAGCCTCTGACCCCCTGGTTCATGGTTCCATGCTCAGCCCCTGAGCAGCTCTGGCCAGAAGCGGGCACTTTTAGGGCTTGGTGGCCTGACTGGGTACAGGCCTGACGCTCACCTGCCCCTGACAGAAGTAAGCAGAGGGTAAGTGCAAGGCCATGCTTGCCCGATTCCCATTGGCAGGGAGCTGAGTGCTGGCTGTTTGGCCGCTGATGCCATACACCTGGCCTGGAGGCAGCTCCAGCTGCCTGTCCTCTACCCTGTCTGTGTCCTCAGAGAGTTCCCTAAGGACCATGGCCACCAGAGTGCACAGGCCAAACGCCATAGCCTCTTCTCTGCAGCTCACCACCACGAGCAGTGTCCTGGTCCGCAGGCAGAGCAGCTCGGCTCCAGCCTGGCTCTGGGACAGAGAAGGTCCCCCTTCCTGGCCCCCTCTGCGGACCCCCGGGGAGCCAGGAGGAGAGAGGCTGCGTACAGATCTTTGAGACCTGCTGGCCCACCTCGTCGTCCCTCCATGCCCTTCTCACGGCTCCCACCCTACTTAGACCATGTCCCTGCCCCCCAGACCCTTGCAAGGGACTCAGCTACTGCTCTGCTCCGCCCACCCTTCACACAGGTGCCTGTTTTCCTAATGAGATGGGACTTCTTAGCATCTCCCCCACTCCTGCACCCCCTTCCCACCAGCTCCCAGCTGAGAATTCAATAAAGCCCGGTCCTGGTAGAATCATTGAAGGACTTTGAGGGCCTAAGTGCCACCTCCCAGGGCCCAGCCTGCTCCAGTCCTGCAGAGAGAAGCGGGGCCCCAGCCTCCAGGCTCCCAGCTCCCTGGAGACCCAGACAAACTCATGTTCCCTCCTCAGAGAGATGTCCAGAAAGCCCCAGACAATGGGCACTAAAAATACCCTGGAGTGGGCAGGATTTCTCAGGAGCATCTGTAACTCTGCAGGAAGTTATAAATACTGAATAATGTTCATTCAGAGCCATCAGTCATTGGGGACAGCCGCGTCCTTTGTGGAGACAAGGGATGTTTTTCCAGATCTGTAATTTATTGCTCTTTACAGTTAAATCCAGCTACAGGCAAAAGGGAAAATGAACAAAGCAGGGACTCCTGTGGAGCCATGGCGAGCAGCCCGGGAAGGGCAGGTCCCACCTCCACCCTCCACCCTGACCCTCAGCAGCCCAACTCGGGCTGCGGGACCTATGTGTCCCCAGGGACTTCAGGGCCGTCCTTGACGTCTCCAAACAACCTGGTCAGTTCTGGCCTGCTTCCCAAGTGGGGTTCCAATTCCTGCACATGATGCCCCTCCAGCCACAGGTGGCCCCAAAGGCTCCTCCCACCTCCCTGACCACTATTCTAGCTGCCCCTCTGCCTCTCCATAGGGCTCTGGGACCCCAGAGCCATGCTAGCTGGCCTCCAGGGTGCCCTACCAGGCAGTGGTCACTCATAGGCTGGTCCCTCCATCCCCACTGACAGTGCACTCCCACCTAGCGCTGTCCACACTCTCCACAGCATGGCCTCAGCCCTTGAGACCAGGCCCTTGCAGGTTGAGCCTCAGGGTGGGAAGGTTAAGAGCAGCTGGGTGGTCAGGAAGGGGTGGCCCACGTTCCAGCACTCTGGGTGGGGCAGCCAGGGGTTAATGGCTTTGAGGACATCCGCTCCATGCGGGGTGCATGGGGATCCCAGTGCAAAGGTCTCAGAAAAAAAAGAAAAGCAGCCATAAACCAAAGGGCAGTGTTTCCTGAAAGGTAGGCTTGGGACAAGCGGCACCAGTGGCGGGAGATCTTGGTGCTGGACACTCCCATGGCCAAGGGCATGGGGGCTGGAGGAGCTTCAGGAGTGGACTGGCCCGACAGCTGAACCACCCTTTCCCAGCAACCCAGTCAGTCCTGGGTATG